>CM031237.1:458411882-458772662 GCA_018340775.1 Taxus wallichiana var. yunnanensis
ATAGGTGTGTATTAGATGGAGGAGTGTGAGGGTGAGAGTCAGCAGGGAAATGGTGGATATGGAGCTTACTGGAGACAATGGTGGATCGATGTTAATATAAGAAGGAAATGGAGGAACAAGCTCATCTAAAGGATCAACAATATGAGCATCAAATCAAATTGGACAACATAGAAACCTGATAAGGAATGGTGTGTGGTAGGTCATCTAAGTAACCATGAATGCATAAGATGTACATGACCATGGTGTATTGTTCATCCATAAAGGGAGGTAATGGACATCCTTGGGCATACCAAATAGTGAAGTTTGGTGTATAGCAAAGAAAAGAGCTACTAAAAATACGAGATATGCCAAAAGGCATGGGAATGTGATATCAACACGATCAGGATCAAGTGTGCCTCCAATATAATCTAACCAAGACTAGCCAAGTACAAGTGGAGAAGTGGTAGGATAACGTGCTAGATGGAAACAAGGTGGAAGATGTGCAGCCATAGGTTATAGTAAGAATGACATAACCATGATATAAGTGTGGATCACATAAAGGAGTATGAAGGTCATTGAAGTTGAAACCCAGTCAAAGGATACCATCATGTGAACATACAGTGGTAGGACATGATGTGTTGAGTGGTATGTGCTCCCAATAAGAATTATTTATGAAGAGAGTGCAAGTGAATGGTGGGTGTTGTAAGGAGGAGGTTGATGTTGGGGAGAATGGTATGATATCTAGAGCGATAAAGGTCCTTGTAAGGTACAATAATAGTGGTAGTAGTAATGGATGGTGGGGAAGAGACGGTACTAAGCATGTGAAGAGTAGCTGTAAATGACATCTCATATAGAAAAGGGGACAAGGAGGAATAGGAAAAGTGACCGAGTAATGTGGGGTAGGCGTAGTGGATGGTATCAGAGTGTTTGTATCAAAAGGAGTAAGTGGTGAACTAAGTAGAAGGGACCATATCAACCATGTAGATAGTAGGAACTAAGCTAGGTGGAGTTTCTCGGGTTGAGAACCAATCATGCTAGAATATTTTATGTTGTCGAGAGGAGGGCCTGGAATTCTTCTACAAGTTGAGCTAGAGTTGTAGGATTAATGGTGCATAAATAAGTAGGTAACAACATCTTGGATGTCCCAGGATCCATTCCAGAAGATGGTAGTTGAATGAAAGAAGGACAAGGGTTATAACCAAAAGTAGCGGTAGGAGTGTTGACAAAAGCATGACCATGACTATCAAATTGGAGAGTAGTTGAAGACTTAGAGGAAGAAGACTTTCTATGACATTTACCCATGATGGGAGGTGAAAATTCAAAACCCTAGAAGGTGCTAGAAGGAGACATCGGGTTCACCAAAATGATTAACAAAAATAAGGATCTAGTTGACCTAAAAGGGGACACTAGGGTATTAATGTTAATCTAATTAGGAGGACTAAAACGTTGTAATAAAAGACTAAAATAGTAAAGAGCAAATGTAATTAATTATTCTAAGTGAAATAAAACCCTAAATGTGCAAGGAAGGAAGAGAAATAGCTTAGTCTGATTGGCAATGATTGTCGCAGGTTGTTGCAAATCTAGAAATTAAATTAGGAAGTGTAGACAAACACTCAGAGACCATGAAGGACAGATCTGGAGGATCTGATATGAGTGAAGGGCACCTATGTGCTTGGGTACTTGAGGTGCCTTGGTCTACAATTTGGGTGCTCTGAACACTGTAAATGCTCAAAACCTAAATCTAATATGGTCGCAAGATGTCTTGAATAATTCCTATCTGTCACACTAGATCTTCGGGTGAGTTGTGTAATGACCTGGAATGTAAAAAGAAGTATCAAACCCTAGAAAAATAAAATGCATAAATGAATGGGTTGGATTGACCTTAGCCACCAAACTTGTGGTCTTATCATTGAGCATTGCACTACATTTTAGACCTAGATGTAGTTCTGGTGTGTGTGTGCATGTCGTGCCCTAGGTGTTCTAGTCACACACTTTTGTGAAGTAGTGCGAGCAATAATAATAACTATAGAAAATGTAAATAAAATGTGTACATAAGAATAGAATAGAATCCCCCCATGCAGTGTGTGTGATGTATATCTCCTAGCCTTGATGCATGACACTATGTGGATGCAAGTGATGTAATGGATGCAACTCTAGATGGAGTGATAGTAGTGTTATGACCTAGGACCCTTATTATGGTCTTATAACTTTATATTTATAGGGCTCTCAAGCTTAATTTCATAATTAATCCCAACAAGGTTGACTAGGAGAAAGATAAAGACAAAAAATGGCTAGAAAGGCCCCAAAAATAAACGAGAAAAGGATGTGCATAGATCGGGCGCCCCGGCAATACAAGTTAGGGCGCCCTTTTCGGGCTATAATGACCAGGCGAATGTTATGAAATGGGCGTACAAGTGCAATAAAATATGCAGGAATGATGAAATAAAATATAAAATAAAGGTGGCCAAAAGTTGGGATTAATTAGTACTTTATCCACTTGAGAACCTTCTAAATAGTAGTATAAGACCGGGCTAAATTATGTGTAAAGTGCATAGTTTTGTGGCCCCCTCTTGTCATCTCACATGGCGAAATGGGTTGTTGGCGAGTTGGGTCAATTTGATCCCTTTCCTCCCTAACAAGTCAAGCTAACCTTGGATTGACGAGTTTGCATTTGGGTAGAGTTGTTTGTAGTCGAGCTGCTTGTTTTTTTCCTTGGTCGTGTTGCATCATGCTTTAAGTTTTGTTTTCTTTGTTTGAGTTATTTTTACCTTTGTTTCTTTCTCGGTGTTTGATTGTATGACTCTTTTGTGTCGTGTGCTCTGCTCACCCTTCCTGTGCACTGGATGTTTCTTGTCTCGGCCATCGTGCCTTAAAACCCTTGCATCGATGTATGCCTGGATCGACTATCCACCCTATGTGCAAAGAGTGGTTTGGCCTTTGCTCTTGTGTCTTTGAACTATTACCTATTATAGACACAAAATCACGCACTTGGGTACATTTCTAGGTCCTAAAAGCATACTAGTATTTACATGATTCATAAGCAAGAAAACTAGTAATTGACAACTATCTTTGGCCTCTTTTTCTATCTTTCTTGTTTTCTATTTGGTCTTACACACCCTACATCCCAATTAGAACTTCACTTGCTTATCGTTTATGACTTCGGACACCATCTCCCGGTCGGGACGTTAACGCCTGTGAGCTCTTGTCCCCTCGGTGCACCCGACCTCTTTCCACTTTACTCGCACTTTTTAAGTCTCTTTTATCTTTTAGGCATCTTATTTTCTTATGGGTTGGCCTTCCAATTGTCAATTACGAAATTCAACCAAGGGAATCATATAAATACATAGCTATATGATCAAAATAAGGGACCAAAATCTAAGCATACTATCTATCACCTAAGCTTGCATCCAAAGGAATCCAAAACACTCAAAGGCATCCATATAACATCCATTCAAGGGACAAGGGACTACATTTTCTACATACACTGCATAGGAAGGGGAAGTCTATTCTATTCCATACACACATTTGCATCTTGTAGAAAATATAGCCCGTTATCTAGTGCATCTTGCACAAGGGCATCCTAGGGCATGATTATTTCACACACTCATAAGAACTAAATGGAGTTTGATATATAGTGCAATGCTCGGTTGTAAGTTCACTCTATCGAGTGACCGTCGGGGTTAGTCCGACTCCCCATATTGCATCTTTATTTTTGGATTTGATGTGGTTTTTTTGATTTTATAGGTGAACATATATTTTGTAGGTTACAGTACACTCGAATGATCAATGTATTTACACATACATGTGATCAACAATGAATTATAGTGACAATGGTGTGAGATAACAAAAATCAAGTTTTGTTCATTTTCATAGTCATACCCTCATAGTAATAGACTCTGGTGCACAGCGCCTGCCGACCTAGTCCAAGCACCCTAGTCTACCCTTATTCGAGAATTCCAAATTTTATCCCGAGTATTAGTGACACATATCACCTCCTGTTCAAAAAAATTTCCCGAGTTAAGAACATTTCAAGATCATGCACAAATCAACTAAGTCTCTCTCTCTCTCTCTCTTATAATTAGGGTTTCATACTTTATTGGCTTATTGTTTATGTCAAAGTGTATCTAGTAATCGTTCATAGTTTACATTTAGTTACTCTACAATTAGGGTTTTACAAATATTTATTTTTGTTAAATCACATGCACATGGTTCAATTTTTACCCAGCGTGCCTCACATCCCAGCCATTTTGGTCTTGCTCGACATGTTAATTGCATGCCCCGACCATTTCGTAAAGTCTGATGCCGCTTTCCTCTCCATGTTCGCCGTTTCCTCGTTTCCTACACGCCACTTTGGCTCACTCGTGACCAATTCTCTTGGTATCCGTTACATGTAAATTAACTCACATCGTCCTTGCTGACTGAGCTCTTTTCCACCTCGTTTCTCATCTAGTTGCGATCCCTTCAATGGCTCGTTCTCGAGCTTGCTCCATGTGGAGCATCCCATGTCACTCAATCGGTTGACCGAGCAATCACCTCACCGATCCAACCATTGAGTCAACATCACTTCCCTCCTCCTTTGTTTAATTTGATCCTTCACCCGCATTTTGTTTGTTCAAGCCTTATAAAATTTTAAACTTAGGATTTTATGTTCTATGTCTAAGTTTTTTTATTAGCCTTTGGATAATAATTATTTAGGGTCTAGTGAATTAATTAAAAGGAAGGGTGGTTTAGTTTAAAGTGGCCATCTAGATTAATTGGGGGTTTAATTTAATCTATGAGGTCTTACTAAATATTTAGAGGGTTTAATTAATTTCCTTAGGGAATTAATTAATTTAATGAGTGGTTTTAATCGATTAATTAACGTTTTATTTTTTTTTAATTTTTGAAATTAGATTAATTGAGAAAACTAAAGTGTGAAATACTTGCGTTAGTAGACGTTTTTATCACTAATTGTTTATGGAGTGTGCAACGCCCCTCTAAGCCCTTTTCCACCTTCCAAGAGCTTGTCATGTGTCCTGGAGATCGTTTCGGCTCATTTTGAGCCCTTCTTGCATCAGATCTCCTTGTTTGCTTGCAGAGACTAATGAGCACATCCACCATAGTTTTGTGGAAAGGGGTTTCTTCGCGACGTGAGACACTTTTACTCACACAATACTATGTTTTTCTATCCCCTTTTCTTGCATTTAGCTCGTTTTTTGCTTGCTTACGGTGACGAATTGCGCGATCAACGAAACTTTATTGTGGTCTCCACTCTTACGCGTTATTACACCAAATTTAACGTGAGTGACTGATTTCATGTGACACATTCACACATGATTGTAATCAACACATTAAACTATAAAGTTCCAAAAACATGGGGGTGATAATATTGTTTTGAGGTGGTTTTGTTTCTTTTTCTTTCATTGTGTATTCCTTCTTTCTCTCTTTTCACGATGGATGATCTTTTAATTCCTTTGCTCATGCCATTCAAATTTTTCAAATGGAGATTGAAAATGGTAATAAAACTAAGGGGTAAAGAGTTATTTTGCATCACCATGGGAGCTGAGACTAGAACCTAATGATGATCCCAAAAATCTAAGTGGTTGAACCAATGTGATGAAGCCTTAGGTCTTCTTTGTATGTTCATTTCTCTTGACTAGCTCTTCCACATTCAGTCATTTGAAACATTTGACAAAGCATGGAAAACGTTAGATAGTATGTTCGGACAACAAGATAACATGAGAGCACATGAGTTGGAAAATGAACTACTAGTATTAAATCCTAGTGACTTTGAAAACCTACAAGCATTCTTCTTAAATTTTTCTTAAGGAATGTAAAGTGGAGAAGAAATATTATATACACACAAAACTATGCATGTATCATCATTTTACTATGTCATTGGTATGTTGTTATATGTATGAATCCTAAGTAAGAAAAGTACACATTGGTGACACTTTCCTTTGTTCCTTTACGTTCTTTGATTGATTTCTATTGTGACTCTCTTCTATCTTTTATTGTGTGCACTTTTGGTCAAGTCACAGAATCCATGTTTTTGTGTCTTGTCACAACTCTCATTTTTAGTCTCGGGACACTAGCACCCACTCTGAACACTAGCACTTGGGTGCTCGTGTGCCTTTATGCGCTCATGTCCTCCTTTTTCTTTTACACATTTCGTCATTTGTGGTCAACCTTGTTTCTTTCTTTTCCTTATCCCTCATTCTTAGTCGGCCTTTGGTGTCACTAGTGTCAAAATCAAGTAATGAAGTCATACATATAAAGAATATACTAACTATTATTGTAGGTAGCAAATCAAGAGGGATTATCACTTCTATATATTACTAGTACTACTCCTCCAGGGATTGCATACACCGCATAGGAAGGGAAGTGTTGAATTCCATACCATACATCTGCATTCTTAGATAAAAGCTAGTTATAGCTCATTATCTTGGCGTCATTGGCGTGAGGAAAAACCTAGGCTAAGGACACCATTTCACACAAAAACACAAAGAACTACATGGATTTTAAGATGTAGTGCAACACTTGGTAATAAGTTCACTCATCGGGTGACCACCGAGGTCACCCAAATTCACATGTTGCATATTTTATTCAGATCTAATGTGTTTGTGAGCTTGTGTAGATAGTTAGGGTATGTTTTTCATGTTACAGATGTGATTGAACCCCAACAACGAAATTGGAGCAAAAAGAACGAATAGAAGTGAAGATATTATGACCTAGAAAAGACCGGATCCTAAACATTCATGCGATTACAAGCACCCAAAATAGTCACCAACAAGTTGGGCACTTTTTCCTCCTACATGTACTTTTTTGTCTAGTGTAGTCTTGAGTTCCCTAGCCCTCGGTGAGCCATTTCGACATTGTTTCTAACTAGATCCAACACTCGAAAGTCACAATCACTTCTAGATCAAAAGAAATCAGATAAATCTCTATCTCCTTCACATTTTACTTAGGGTTAATTAATTTTAGAGACTTGTAAATTGAGTATTGTTGTACTTAATCACCTAAATATCATTTGTTATAATAAGTTACTCTGAAATAAGATTTAATTCAAATTAGATTAAATCATTTGGTGAACCCACTCCTTTATCAAACTCCTTTCCCTAGGATCCACATCCCTCATGGCTAAAAAATGGTACCCATCCCTAGATCATCCTAAGACCTTTATGAACATTAATCCATTTTTTCCCTACACCTACATAGAATCTGAATTTTGTGATTTCATCCACAAAACCGAATATCAACCCCATGTCATCCAACATCTCCTTTCATTCCAAACATCTGATCCTTATGACCTCCCAGTCCCGACTCTTGTTTTGTCTCCCCCATTTAAAAAATTGATGAATATTCTCTCCCACCCATTTCAAACATGCATGTTACTCCATCCTCTCCTCCTTGTACTATGGTAAATGATAACACTATTGTAGATTCTTTGAATCATGATGATATTCTTAATGAATTTTTTTCCTGTGAAAATATGGATAATAGTGATTATGATTATGATAATGATGATGCACATGTTAATAACAATGTTTCTTGCATTAAGATTGTTAAATGTGAATCTATACCTCATATCTCTTATGCTTTTGAAATTGTTTCCAATGATTTCCATGTTGAAACCAATGATAATTTTAATGCATCTCCTATTATTCATGATGATCATACACCAATTGAATCCTCACACACTAAACCTCTAGATCCTCCACATACATTCCCTTCTTCTACATCCCATTCACCTCCTTCAGTCCCTATGATCACTCATAATGGCAAGACTCAACCCCTCAATGTACCTCTCACTTCCTAAACCATTCCTTTGCAAGACCTCCTTTCTCTCATGCATGTTGTTGGTGATTTGTAAAGCAAAGTCCACACCTCACCTTAGAAAACAAATCCTATTACACTTCCGATTGACAACAATACTCTTCCCGAAAATCCCATCCCTAAGAAAATTCATAGTTCATTTTTCCTAAGGGTTTCACTATGCCTACTTTCTCACATTTCGATGGCATGGGCAATTTGTATTTACATCTTAAAGCTTTTTGATTAGCCATGGCTTTATATTCCAATTATAGGTTATTACTAAAATCCTTCCATCATAGTCTTATGGATATTGCTTTTTAGTGGTATACTCATTTACCTAGTGGATCTATTAACACTTATTATGATATGGAGGATGCATTCCTTAGACATTTCATTTCTAATAATGGGCCTAAAGTTACATATGAATGCTTACCTTCTTTACACCAAGGAAAGACATAACCAATCCTAGATTATATTTTATGCTTTAATTCTTACATGCATCATTTAAATTTTTAGCCTATTGATCTAGAAATGCAATATATCTTTTGTCGTGGCTTAATTCCTCCTTTAAAAGAAAAATTGTTATATGATACATGTGATTCCTTTACTACTCTTTGTTATAAAGTTATTGACTTGGAAAAAGACTTATTTGTGGATCATGTTATGGTACTTGTTTCTACCTCTTCTACTCCTCCCCCACCTACTAAGTCCTCTCCTCTCCCATCTATTGTACCCCCTTCACGGTCACCATCTCCTCTTCCACATAAACATCCCTCCCCCCTCTATCGCGTTGGCATCCACATATATATTCCCCACCTCCCACTCGTGGACCATTATATTTCTCACATGTTACTAGACCACATGATATATTACGTACTTTACTTGATGAGCGACTGATTTTTTACCTTCCAACCATCATCACCCCCTCACCGGTTGCACCGCCATCATGTGACCACCCCTTTTGCAATTTCCATCACATTAATGACCACCATGATAATGATTGTTATGAAGTTCATGATAGACTCCAATAATTAGAAGATAGGGGTGTCATTTCTTCTACACCCACTCGTGATCTCTCTCTCTCTCTCTCTCTCTCTCTCTCTCTCTCTCCTCTTCCACGTAGTTAAGCCTCTGCAACCATTCATTTATCTCATTCACCACCTCCTAAGGTCATTATTCATTCTCCTCCTAAGGTCATCATTCATCCACCTCCTCTGGTTGTCCTACCTCCTTCCACATCCTCTTAACCTACCCCTATTGTTATTACACCACAATGGATTCCTAAGCAACCCACTTCCACATCTCCCACCATCACACTTCCCACTATTGGCACGATTTCCTCCAACATCCAATTTGGTACCTACACACATGATCTCGTTGTTCCACATGCTCATAATATGCATCGTCATTCTCTTAACCTATGGTAGATGATCCCCATCTCCATATCATTACCCGATGAAGTGCTCTCGTTCTCAAGGTTCATACATGACTATTGAGGGAATTATTACTTAAATGAACCTTACTCTCAAGTTGGGGGGAAATCATCCTTTTCCCCTCCATCCTCATCACATTCAATTATCTACATCATTACGCATCTCATTATCATACAATTATCATTGCATCATTATTTTATCATCCTACATTCCTATATAATTATTGCATCACATAACCATTTCTATCTATTTTCTACTCATTGCTATGTTTCATCACATATATATCTCTATCTATTATATGATCTACTATTTATTGTTATCCAAATGCAATTCTTATTCAACCAAACAATTAACGCTATACAATTATTTACACATCATCACAAATTTCAACAATCAACATTTATCTATCAAATTAACAATACCAACGATGTATACAAAACCAACAAAATATACAATCACTTCTATTACTAAACAATCATCACATAGTACTAACAATAAACATCAACACAATCATCACATAGTACACAATAAACATCAACACTAGACAAGCCATCAATATGCTTATATATATATATATATATATATATATAATATAATATATATTAAATCAAGGTAACCAAATCTCGTTGGGGGTTAAGCCCCATGCCTCAATACATCCTATATAATACATCATATGTCCTCATCACTATCACTATCTACAACTGTGGGAGCTCTAGAACTCAAAGCTTCACCGCTAACCCTATATCGTTGATCTTAGGATATATGTCTCCCAGTGGCTCCACAATAATGTACATTATGCCACCTACTCTATAAATTGGCCCTAGAGGTCCACATATCATGTAAACACATCCAGGCTAGACCACCACCTCCCACCACTTGTCTTGCCTGCTCACCTCCATTAGAGCCTCGTCACGTTCACTCAACAAAATTGTACATGTACCATCCACTATTGCCACGGTCTCAAACAAATCAACATGCTCACCGGTAATCATATCAACTCGCTCTAACATCCCTCCACCCACGAGCACATTTGGGGGCACGTTTTGAGTCAATGTGCGTATGGAGGTATCCTTGATCAATGTCAATAAGCATCGCTTGTAATCACATGAAAAATGCCTCATATTAGTAAGTACATATTGTTGTATTCATCAACCAAATTAACAAATAAACCAATAATAATGTATGATACTTACGCTCTTCTCATGCCATTTTTGTATCATCTTCCTCGGAGTGGGCACTGACTTCAAATCCTTAGCTGTTAGCCCACTTGTCGTGTATTTAACCACTGGAAATAAAAACACCCATCGTTGTGTCACCCATTACTACTTGTATGCCTCAATACACCTCACTTCATCCACATGTATGGCCCTATGGTTGGATTTGCCTCATATGAACCTGGGGGCACTAGTTGTGCTCTTGTGGGGCCTGACCTTGACCATGGTTGCCTCTTTGGCCTAGTAGATTCATACCATATGTATGGCTTTGGGGGACGTCTTGGGCCATACCAGTTGTTGGGATACCCACTCACCTAGAAAATATTTTTCACTCCTGAAACTCGGTCCTCCAACCACATGGTATGTTGAATACACGGTAACTCAACGTCATGCTCTACCCATCCCCATAATCTCTATATACCTCCGAGATAATCACCCTAGGGCCCATCTGATCCAACATTGACTTGTATGTGGTCGTGTCCATCCTCCTACTCTAGGTCCTCACCAACCTCAATGAAAATATCTTTGGACAATCCCAATCAGCTTGTGCCCACTAAGTGGCCTCACTATCACTATATGCTCATAATCCCATACATGTAATAGGGTAATCACTCTTATCCCACCACCATGGTCCTCTTGCATGAATTAGTACAAATCCCTGTAAAATGGGCCAACACACATTGTGCCCATGCATATCTCATGTCATGCTCCTCTATACTCTAAAAAATCTCATGCATCCTATATAGAATGCCAACCCCACCACCCTCCATGGCCATTGATGAAGCTAGTACTACTGCAATGAACTTCCACAATTGCGGAACCCTAGACCTCACAATCACATCCAAACTAATATACGTCTCGACATGCACTTGAGACCTGTAAAAATATCATGATCCGACCTCATCTGCTACATGAATCTAATACTTTGCTATAACTAGTACCTCTCTCTGAAAACATGTAACCTCAATATCCTATACACATCTTCTAGCGTCACCATCATCTCTCTTGTTTGTAACCAAAATGTACAAGTATCTGCACACACCTCTCTCACACAATGCTATTAATAATGGCATATTATGGGGTACCTCCCCCAATATAGTGATGTGTCGCAAGCCAACATGGTCCATTACATCCCACTCATCATTTGTCACCCCAAAACAAGAAATGTGCTCAAATGACACCCCATACGGAACTCCCTCGAGTGTATATCTCTCTATACAACATAAATAAGCAAAAACATTAGTATTAACACACACCCATACTTCAAAATCAATCATAACAACATAAAATAAACTCAATTAACTAAACAATACACAAAATTAGCCCCTAGACATTAGCGCCCAAGAGCTGGACATTAACGTCCCATGAGAGGTTAGTATCATCGGGAATCGGGAACTAGTGTCCCAATGGATAAAAACACCATTTACTTTCCACTTCCGTCTTGGTAAAAATGCCAAATTTTACAAAATCTCAAATTTCACTAAAAATGATTAAAAATAGATATTTGACAAAAATTCTAGATTTGACCATACATACCAGCTCCCCGGTCATCTGTGTAGCCACACCACATTGCACCTCCCCTCTCGTATCTCGTCAGAATAACCTCCTTGACACATGGCATCCTCGCAAATCATAGCTCAAATCACACTCACTCTCGGTTCAAATGAAGTTACTATTCACCTTTTTCATATTACTATATATAGTAATTCAATTTTACTCTACAATACAGTCACTACTTTCTACCATTCTTACGATTAATACAAGCACATGGTTTGACTCATATATTGATCATCTTTGCTCCATTTTTCTCCTCATTCATGACATCTAGATCATGGTCTAGTCTAGCACCTTACTATATAATTATAAACACTTTATCTTCAATTCTGACACATGCACTATTATATATCTACATATACCTTATCAACACTAATACATCTCCTATACTATATCTCGGTTCCTACTACAATCCTTAACATCCTTGCTTTTAGATTAGTATTGGTTTCTCCACCCCTCACCATTTCTCTAAAAGGGGGTCATACAATCAAGATCATCTTATAATCCCTCTCAGGATACAAAACAATCAATCGACACTCCTAACACATTACTATCACATTTTCTCTAATCTCATTCAAATACAGTTACATTTATTCTATACGACAATCAATAATTTTGATATTTTGAATCCATTCCCCCAAGTGACCTAATATGAGGAAAAACAAAATCTCTCCTTGAGTAATCTTCCAAATTCATCCTATTCATTCAAACTAATCAATCAATATAATAACCTTAGTTACTATCGCTTCCAGATGACCTAACTTGGGAGTTGCATTACATCACCATCACTTCTAGATGACCCAACTTGGAATCCATCTAATACTATTCAAATCAAAACACCCATTACTATAGGATTGGGGGCAATGAGATGTCATTGCCTTTCCCATATCGATCCTATGTGGGTTCTTCAATCGGGACAAATGAATTTCAATCGGAGCAAAACGGTAATAAATCGGTCCTTATCTTTCAGTAATGGTTGAACCTTTTGGGGGAAGCGTCATGGAAGGAGGAAAAACAGACCTCTCTCCCAACACTCTTCCTCTGCAGCAAAAGATGCCCACATCTTTCAATAATCACAAATCGGGTTAGGAATTGATCACTCTCTACTTCTATCATCTCTGGAAAAAATCCAAACTCTCCAATATCATCACAACTATTTCTATAAGTCACTCCTTACGATGGTTTGCTATTTTTTCTACACCACATGGGTCAAAACACTAATCCATGGTTCACCATGCTACAAGTTTCTATGTTCTACACACACTCTGCAATATGGCTTCACAAACCCTATACATTTATGTTTCTTACTTTCTTTACACTACTTGAATTTCCTTCAAATAGCATAAAGGGGGGCAAATGTAGAAAAAAACTATACATATCTTCACTTTACTATGCCATTGGTATGTTGTTATATGCATGAATCATAAGTAAGAAAAGTACACACTAGTGACACTTTCCCTTGTCCCTCTATGTTCTTTGATTGATTTCTATTACAAATCTCTTTTATATA
This sequence comes from Taxus wallichiana var. yunnanensis, assembly GCA_018340775.1. Classification (NCBI taxonomy): domain Eukaryota; kingdom Viridiplantae; phylum Streptophyta; class Pinopsida; order Cupressales; family Taxaceae; genus Taxus; species Taxus wallichiana. Next base: position 458,425,367 of record CM031237.1, read on the forward strand.
TCTCAAGATTTATGTACTTCTAGTCAGTCACAAGTATCCATGTATGTTTGTCTTGTCACATATGTCATTTTTGGTCTCGAGAAAATAGTTCCCACTCTAGTCACTATCACCCAAGCACTCGTGTCCCTTCCTCCTTGTTCTTTTTGCACATTTCATCATTTGTGGTCGGCCTTGTTTCTTTTCTTATCCTTATCCTGTATTCTTAGTTGGCCTTCAATGTCACTAGTGTTGAAAATCAAGCAAGGGACTCATACATATACAAAACATACTAACTATTATTTTGGTTGGCAAATCAAGAGGGACTATCACATCTACATATTACTACTACTACTCAAAGGGACTGCATTTTGGGCTGCATACAGCATAGGAAGGGAAGTGTTGAATTCCATACCACACATCTACATTCTTAGATTAAAGCTATCTATATCCCATTATATTGGCATCATTGGTGCAAGGGAAAACATAGGATAATGACACCATTTCACACACAAGCACAAAGAACTACATGGATTTTGAAATGTAGTGCAACGCTCGGTAATAAGTTCACTCATCGGGTGACCGTCGAGGTCATTTAACTTCGTATGTTACATATTTTATTTAGATATAATATGTTTATGAGCTTGTGTAAATAGCTAGGGTTTGTTTTGTAGGTTACATGTGTGATAAGAACCTGTTACGCCCTTAACATATTGCTTGTATTAGGATATGAGTAGTTGACTTGTGGCTTACCATATCATTTTATTATATCATTTATACTTTCTCATGATTAGTAGGTCAGCCTTGGTGATGGCCATAACATATGAATAGTATATATAGGGGATTGTAGGTAGTAGTTCATCATCATTGGAGCATTTGAGTCTTATTTTATGGTTTGAGGTTGCCCCCTTGAAGTGGCGAAGCTATTCTAATTGCATATTGAGATCATTATTATGAAATATTATGTTATTTTGTGTTCTATTGCTGCTCATAATCTAAATTATACAAGTAATTTCATTACAAGTGGTATCACAGCTGCGATTTGGGCCAAAATTAGGGCAAAAACCCATTTTTTTGTTTCCACGATACATTGCGAACCAAAGTGAATTAGTGGGAGATATTTTTAGTAGAGTTGAAAAATTTCAAGTAAGGTTCCCTAAAATTTTAGAATTTTTTGATTTATTTTGCAAAAGTGATTACAAATTTAGGGTTTTTCATAAAATCACTCCCTAGGGTGCAAATTGTGGAATTTTTTCAAGTTCGTTACATTTTCAGAAAGAGAAAAAAAATAGTTGGGGTTTATTCTTTAAGTTTTTAATATTTGGTGAAATCTTATCAAAATATGAAACCCTAAAATTTGACCTTGATCCCTACATCCTACTATTTTGGGCATCATGGCGGGGCCTTCCACAAGAGGCAAAAAGAATCCCATCACTCCGGGTAAAACACCAGAAAAGGATGAGATAGTAGTGGAGGAGTTGGAGACATAAGATATAACTATAGATTCCTTAGGGTTAGGGTTTACTTCGATGGACCATAAAGTAAGCCAACTTGAGTTTAACTTGAGAGACCTCAAATCTCGGGTGGCCAACAAAGAAGATGTGGACAGGATTGGACAAGATTGGAGGAATTCATGCAAAAATTCAGTAGGCATATGATGGGTAATCATACTTCTATCCATCAAGGTGGATCCTCAGGTCAAATAATAGACACATGAGTCAGGGTGGATCTTCAATCATTCCCAATCTAAATACAAGCACTCTGCAAGCCCATAATATGTTTCCAAAAGTGGAGATGCACAAGTTCAATGGAAAGGATCCACTCAATTGGATCAACCAAATGGAGAATTTATTTGAACTACATCAGATTCCATTAGGAAAAAATGTGACCATTGCATCTTTGTATCTCGAACTTGACCAATTCATCTGCTATCAATGGTTATGTGCTCAAAGGCAAAAGAGTGATCTCAATGTTACATGGACAATCTTCATTGAAGAGTTACAATTACACTACAGTTCTAGTGTGTCAGATAATTACTTCAACCAATTAGCAAATTTGAGACAGACATAGATCTGTTAAGGATTACATTCATCAATTTCAAAACCTTTCTGCATGGGTGGAAAATATTACTGAAGAGAATCTGAATGACCTATTTCTTGGGGGTCTTAAGGATCACATTGAGCATGAGGTGCGTATGTTTAATCCTCATAAGGTTTTTGATTCTATGATTATGGCAAAGAAGGGCAGAGGAGAAATTTTTTTCAAGTAGGAGACAACATTTCACTTATACCAGAGATCGCAACACCTTGGCCCCAACACTCCCTCGGCCAATTAGATTGACACCTCAACAAATTGAAGAAAAAAGAGAAAAAGGGTTATGTTTTAACTGTGACAATAAATTTGGACTCGGACATAAATGTGCTGAAAAGAAGTTGTTCTACATTGATGGGCCTAGTGAAGATAAAGAGAAGGATGAAGATGCAGAGTCAGAGGTCTTGGTTAAGCCAGAGGAGGAATCGGAGATCCCCAACCAACGATCTCATGCCATGCAATTTTAGGTATTAACACCCCCCAAACCCTCAAGGTGGTTGGATTCCTAAAAAGAGAGGGTCACAATGTTGATTGATTCAAGAAGTACTCACAACTTTATCAATCATAAGTTAGCAGTGTGCACCTAAACTATTTCATTTATCCAGCTCTTGAATGTCAAGTAATGATTGCTGATGGAGGTATTGTTACTTATTCTGGAAAATTCCATAACATTAAGCTTTCCATGGGAGATTACATACTAAATAGTCCCATGTATGCCATTTATATGGGAGGAGTAGACATTGTGTTAGGGGTTCAATGACTTACCACTTTGGGAACCATTGAGATGAACTTCTAAGACTTATTCATGCGATTTCACTTTGAAGGAAGGACTTTTGAGCTAAGAGGCTTAAGAGAAAAGTCTCCATAGATAGTAAGTTCTCATTAGATGCACAAAATGCTAAAAAAGGGTGCAGGTGGATTTGTGGCACTACTCTTTTCATTGGAGGATCATCATTCTAAGGACATTATACCATCAGATATGCAAGCAATATTAGATGCACACTTTGTTGTATTTGAAAATATGCCAAAGGGCTTACCTCCAAAGAGAGATCATGATCATGTTATTCAGTTAGTACTAGGGAGCCAACCACCTAACATTAGACCTTATAGGTACCCATATGTGTAAAAGAGTGAAATCGAGAAGATTGTACAAGAGATGTTGGAAGCAGGAATCATCTGTCATAGTCAAAGTGCTTATTCTTCTCCAGTAGTGATGGTACGGAAGAAAGATGACATGTGGCACATGTGTCCTGATTATAGGGAACTTAATAAGTACACAATCAAAGATAAGTTTCCTATTCCTGTAATTGATGATTTGCTTGATGAGTTGCATGGTGTTGTTTATTTTACAAAGCTTGATCTTTGTTCGAGATACCACCAAATCAGAATCAAGGATGAGGATGTTCATAAAACTACCTTTCGGACACATGAAGGCCATTATGAATTCTTGGTAATGCCTTTTGGACTCACAAATGCACCTTCTACATTTCAAAGTTTGATGATTTTATTTTTAAGTCATTCCGATGAAGTTTGTTTTAATGTTTTTATGATATATTAATTTATAGAAAAACATGGGAGGAAGATTTGCATCATGTAAATAAGGTTTTGGAAACCCTTGAGCAACATTAACTTTATGCAAAGCCCTCTAAGTGTTATTTTGGACTCAAGGAGGTTGAATATTTGGGTCACATTGTCTCTCATGAAGGGGTTAAAGTGGATCCTAATAAGATCAAAGCCATGATGGAGTGGAAGGTTCCAAAAACCCTAAAGAATCTATGAGGATTTTTGGGGCTTACAGGTTATTACCAAAGATTTGTAAGGCATTATGGAAGAATAACAACACCTCTCACAAATTTATTAAAGAAGGACTCCTTCCATTGGAGTGAGGATGCAACCAAATCATTTGAGCAACTAAAGGAGGCCATGTGTACCACTCCAGTCTTGGCTACTCCATATTTTTCCAAAACATTCATTGTTGAATGTGATGCATCAGGTGGGTATGGGGGCAGTTCTCATGTAAGAAGGCCATCCTATTGCTTTTTTGAGCCGTCAATTCAAAGGTAAGAATCTTTCAAAGCCAACTTATGAGAAGGAAATGCTAGCCATACTTCATGCAGTAAAGCAATGGAGACCATATCTCATAGGAAGACACTTTAAAGTGAAGACAGGTCATGATAGTCTGAAATACTTCTTGGAGCAATGTTTATCATCGAAGAACAACAAAATGGGTCTAAAAGATGTTAGAATATGATTTTGAGATTATCGATAAGAAAGGGAAGGAGAATGTAGTTAAAGATGCTCATGTCGAGGAAAGATGACTCAAGCTGCAACATTTTTATGTGACATATCCATATTATAGGAAAATTGGATAGATGAGGCAAGGTCCAAATGGAGAAATGACCCAACCACACAAAACCTCATTCATAATCTTGTAGTGCCCACATTTTACACACCCAAATACAACAGTAAAATACTAGGATATATATATATATATATATATATATATATATATATATTCGACTTACAATGCTCACACACACACACAACAAGGGCTCCAAGTACAGAAACTCGACTCGCATATGACAATCACATAAGTCATCGACTCACATAGACACATGAAAACAACATAGGCATGTCGATGCCACACTTTTCCCAATGAATGGTTACTAGAAATGACCCAACCACAAGAAAAATGACTTCAGGATGGCGAACCCACAATACATCGTTTCTTTAATTGTATTTTAGTTACGATTAACACTCCAAGAACATTATTGTACAAGGATAAATTCCTCATTTGTCCACCTACCAAAAACTTTAAGTTCGTTCCACATTTAATTTGTAGTTTGACCATTTTAAGTTGGTTGCTTATTCTTTACAAAACTTTCCATAACTTGCATACTTATTTGGCATAATTCGAATGCATATAAAATACTTAAGTATCTTGTTCTTATGTTAAGAATATTCTCCTCGAACATAAATTCAATGTCTACTTTTTTATTCTTACAACTCAAGTGGATGAGACTTGGTGTCCATATAGCGTTATTAGGTTTTAACGGAGATTTAGATGCGAGATAGCTTTTTACCGAAAACATACCTCGATCACGGGTTAGTTATTTCCCTACCATAGTTATTCCAATTCAATGACTTGAGGAATTCCACTTTGATTTATATAAGTATTTTTCTTTCTCGAAGGTTGATCACACCAAGCAAAACATATTCTTTGAAAACAAAAGAATATATTTAATTGAGTTATAAGGTCTTCAAGAGTGGCATTATTCTGAACCTCTAATCCCATTTTTACTCTTATATGCTTTATTTTCTACGTCACGTTATGGCCTTATTACTAGCATTGTCTTGCAAAAGGAGTTACGAAATGGTTTGCCTAACCTCTTGAAGACATACATGATTAGAAGACCTGAAGCTACACACGAACCCTAAGTTAACATCCGACTCAACTGAGGTTTAGATTAATTCCACTTCACCTAAGGGTCTACCCCTCAACTCAATATGAGTTTTAAGCGAGAGGACAAATTTATGCTAAACCACCTTCCAGAAGGGACCAAGGTGTAATGTTGAGAGACACCAAGGTAACACATTTAGCTGAGCGGAGCTAAGAAGTTCAATAACAAGAGTTTAAGGCCTAGAATAACTAAGTCACAACCCCCATCCATGTCATTTAGATCCAACAGGGTTTTCACTCGATGAAGAAATTTAATTTTAAATCTATCTTTGGATGAAAAGGTAGTCCGCTAGGCTACGAAGGAGGAGTTAGCTCTACACACTCCAAGAAAAGTTTGACTGTGTCACTCCTATCAGACGGGTTTAAGACAATGTCACTAAACCTACTGACTAAGATGATGAGCCCATTCTTGAGCTCTGATTTACTCAAACTAGGAGGTTCCATTGAGTGCAGAGTTTAAGTTCATTCTACGGTTTTCAATGTCTTCTACGGTAAGGAGTATCACACATGAAAAACAAGTTATGTCCCGATATTGAACAAGGGTAGAGTGTTTCGATTTAATTCTCTTTATTACATTTACAAAGTATGAATGCACAAGATGACTCATTAATCATTTATTGAACACTTTGAATATGCACTACAAGATATTACTTCAAATTCATTTACCTTATATAAATATCAAACCTATTTACCATGTGTACTATGAATCAAAATTGAACCTAAGATTAAATGCACATTTCCTAGATGTCCTTGAAACTAGCATCTTATACATAACAAAAATTATCAAATATAACCTTCTGTAACATGAGACTATATTATACATTTATTCTTCTAACAATGAACTATAGAAATTACAATGATAATTAATGCATTACACAACGCCTTTACGTCATCATTCTTTCATCCTGCAAAAACCACGTGAGCAAGATATCAACGATAATTCACTAGCATGGCATCCACCCTAATCAATCATAATTATCATTTTTCAGTTTTCCCCTTTACATATGATAATAATTACAATTTTGCAATCGAAATAAAAGGTTTAGAGACATGTATTCGTTACATTTCATTTTACTTCTTTTTGTAACCTAGGAGAGAGAAAGAGAAGAGAAGAGAGAGAAAACACCATTTTGTCAAAAGTTATATTTCACACAACAAGTTACACTATAGAGTTTTAAATAGTTATTTGTATGTGTTAAAAGTTTCCAGGGTGGTTTGGCAACCCTACGAGGGTCTCGTAGCTTTCTATTTTAACAATTTCTCACTAGCTACAAAACATTCAAAATGGGCTCGGAGGCTAAGAAACCACTTCCAAAAGTTATCTTCTGATGTGAATGCACACCACGATCAAATTTCTACATGTTCCCAAATATACCAAGAGTTCATAGCAACTCACGAAACTAGGAAAAAGTGAACGGGTTACATTTGGCGACTAGTTTTTCAGTGCAAATGAACAAAAGTTAGTTCGAGGGCTCAGAAATCCATGTCCAAAAATGACGTTCGATGGATGAATGTGCCACAAGAAACTTACTACAAGTTCCCATATATATGGAGAATTCAACAGAGTCGATGGAATTCAGAACTAGAAAATAGTCTTCAAATGACGACAAGTTTTCTAAGCCCCAGTCCAAATTGGTCTAGTTTGACCTTGTCAAACTGCGACCAGAGGCCTACAAAATGTCATCATCAAAATATCCAGAAAGATGTTTTTCCCTAAACTAAAGGTTCCATGAAATTGTCTAGTATAAACACTAGAGGTTTGTGAAGACGGAAGTAATTTCTCTATCCAGGTTTCAAATGGCGTTCAAAACGAAAGCCAACTTTCTAGATTTAACAGCTTTCTACTACTATAAAACAGTGTAACAGGGCTCCTATAAGAGCGTCAAAAATATCTCATATGTTCGTTCGGGGTCAATCCAAAGGTCAAGGTGACTCCTCACATACCAAGGTACACGAATGAAGCTTCACATCTCATTTTCAGAGTTACGAAGGGTACTTAATGAGTCTCCGAAAAATGCAAAAATTAACTATTTAAAATAGGGAGAAGGTCAACATTATTACTGGGAAGTCAATCTCATCTTGTCGATAAAGTAATGTTGTAGTGAACCAGTTGGGTAGTAAGTTTTCTACATCACCTCAGAATGAGGGTGGAAGGTCATATTTTAATGCAAATAGTTTATTTTGACTTCGTGAGTTTCGACACGACATTTCATTGTTTTTGGAACGAGTTGAAATAAACATTAACGGTATTAAAATCCTAATATTTTAAAATTCTATTAAGTTACAAAAGAGAACTAAACACAAGAATTATGAGAGGTAAGGGAAGATGAACCATGCCTAGGAGGAGCAGTCGGTCAAACCCACAGGCTTCGGTTCAACATCTCGCTTGGCACTTCGTCAACCAGTTCATGAGCTTAGATCTAACCTCCACCACGTCACACCAACTTCCCGATCACTTGAAGTTTTCCAACAGAAAAAGTAGTTGCTTGTGCGTTTCTAAAACCTTTTGAACAGATCCATTATGTGCATATCCTACAATCCTGTATTCCATGAGACAACATTTCTTTGAGGCATTCTCCCAAATAGTTCACACGCCTTTTCAACAAATCCATTTTGTGCATACGAATACTCTAAGGAATAGCTTTCAAATACAATGCACATGAAGCATTAATTAATGGTTCTAACAGAACAGTCCAAAAGCTTGCACTTGGAAGAGGTGAGGCAATAATTCTTGGCATCGAATCTCATCTAAACAGTAATGATAGAAGGAAATCACACCTCCAACATCCATCCTTGAACTGCCAAGTTCTTACCTAGAAGGTCTCTAATTTACAGTGACACAGGAATCTGATATATCTGAAAGAAAGTGCAAATTCTCATGCCAAATTCATAGATATTCATCTCGTTCAATGAACATTGTTCAGGTATTGAAATATATCTACCTTTTTTTGTCCCTCTTTATGTTGCATTATAAAGTATCTAACTTTGGATCATGGATCTCAACCAGATTCACTGCTAAAACCAGGTCTATTGACTGAGCCTTTGCCAAGAGAAAACAGAGGCCAATGATGAGGCCCATACCCTGCTCCAAAGCTTCCATTTTGGCACAGGTTGGAAGAACCCTGAAAATGAAAACTCATCAGGTTGGAGACCTGTTTGTTGCGTGGTGAAACAGTGTGACTGCCTTACAAGGAAATCCGTGTCTTCTGTATGCTGAAATAGTCACATTCCATGAGAAGTTGTTTCATTCTTTCATCTAGTCAAACATTGCAAACAACGCCCCCCCTCAGCATTTCATGACTACAACATCTGTCAAAAAATTCCTCTATCTTTTATGCTTGCTAGTTGTCCACGCAAGAACAGAGGCTCGGGTTTGACGCAAATTTCTTTGAAAACAAACAAAAAGCTCCCAAGGCACATTGATTTGTGCAAAACCTGCGACCAGAGCATTAACAACTACCACGTCGGTTCTTCATTGGATAGCAACAAATTGATCCACTCTTGTCCTTGGCGAAGGTAGGGAGAGAAGAGACAAAACATCCCTGGCGCGTGGTAGAGGAGGATGAGGCAAAAAGCTCCTGGTTTTGCTCTACCACCGCCCCCTAAACTCGCCCCATTTCCAAATGCCAAAGACACAAAACCCTAACTGCAAATTTTAGAGCTTTTTTCGCCCTCCTCCAATCAGTTTTATTTTATTTTATATATTATTATATATGTATTTTTATTGAATTTAGTGACTGCGTAAGTTTATGCGTATTTCATGCATTTGCTTATTTGGTCCATGACCTATATTTATCTATTTTTTTAATTTTCCTTTTACGCGACACGAGGCGACCAATCCAAACAAAAAAATCACTAATAAAAAAATAATATTACTATTATTTTTATTACTATTATTATTACAACTTAATAATACTTTATTAATCGTATTAACAAGGACCAACGTTTAAGCTTGACCAAAACAATAATAGCAAGAATCAACAATTCGAACGAATAATTATTATTATGTAGGTGTTCCCTCGAGCCTGTCATGCCCTAACAACATCAAGACATCATTCAAACCACCTATCAAATTCAAGAAAGATGATTTTTTTCCTTAACAGGGTAATCGACAAGGTGAAGCCAACAAGGGTCAGCAAGAGCACAACAACGTTAAATGCTTAGCAACATGGTCATCGAAGAAGAAAAAGAAGAACAAGGAACGGGGCATTATAAATCTCTAGAATGATCCAAGCGTGTCTGAAAAATTTGTATTGAAAGGGGACGCTTTATGGTATAAAGATAGATTATACCTATGTAAGAACTCCACTCTTAAAATAGGATTCTATTCGAGCTTCACTCTTCTCTAGTAAGGAGGTACTCTGGATTCTTGAAGATTTATCATCGAGTGAAACAAGATTTCTTCTAGGAAGGGCTCAAGGGGGATGTCCAAAAATTTGTGGCAGAATGCATGGTTTGTCAGCAAAATAAGGGTGAAACAGTTTGATCCCTAGGTCTTCTACAACCTCTATCTATTCTTAGCTAGTGGTGGGAAGAGGTTTCCATGGACTTTATCACAGGATTGCTTAAATTTGAAGAAAAAAATGTCATCATGGTTGTGGTGGATAGACTCACCAAATATGCTCATTTTTGTGCCTTGTCACACCCATTTGCTACAAGCATGGTAGCAACAACCTTCATGGAAACAATTCAAAAGCTTCATGGGACACCAAATATTATAGTAAGTGATCGAGACCCTAGATTTACTAGTAAATTTTGGACTAATTTATTCTTATGTTTGGGTACTTAGTTAGCTTGTAGCTCTTCTTATCATCTCGAGTCTGATGGGAAAACAAAAGTTGTAAATAAGTTTTGGAGGGATATCTCCATTGCTTCACGTTAGATAACAAACAAGATGGGTCTAATGGTCGCCACTTGCAGAATGGTGGTATAACACTTCCTTCCATGCTTCATCTAAAATGTCTCCTTTTTTGGCACTCTATGGATACCATCCACCATCCATCACATCATCATTGCGAGGATAACCACGGGTTAGAGCAGTGAGAAGAACACATTCAATATCAACAAGAGGTCCTCTGTGGTCTCAAGGAGAATTTAGCCATGGCACAAAACCACATGAAGCAATAAGTCGATTAACATCACACGCAAAAGACATTTTGAAGTCGGTGATTGGTTTTTGTGTGGTTATAACCATATAAGCAAATGTCTTTGAATAAAAAACAAAAGGATAACAAACTTTCACCAAAGTATTATTACACCTATCAAGTATTAGAAGATTGGTACTATAACATACAAATTAGAACTTCCACATCAACTAGAATACATCTAATATTTCATGTTTCTTTCCTGAAGAAAGTAATTGGATAGAGAGTATCAGCCCAAACAATGTTACCTAAGCTCGATGAGGAGGGGAGAGTCATCTTGGAACCTGAATGCATCCTTCAAACATGCACTAAAGTTTGAGGACACGAGTTATTACTGAGTACTTGATCAAGTGGAAGAATATGGACAATGAAGATGCAACATGGGAAGATATGACATTCCTACAACAGCACCCAAAGCTTCTCAACATTGGGGACAATGTTGCTTTGAAGGGGAAGGGCATGTTACGCCCTTAACCTATTGCTTGTATTAGGATATGAGTAGCCGACTTGTGGCTTACCATATCATTTTATTATATCATTTATACTTTCTCATGCTTAGTAGGTCGGCCTTGGTGATGGCCATAACATATGAATAATATATATAGGGGATTGTAGGTAGTAGTTCATCATCATTGGAGCATTTGAGTCTTATTTTATGGTTTGGAGGTTGCCCCCTCGAAGTGAAAAATCTATTCTAATTCCATATTGAGATCATTATTCTAAAATATTACGTTATTTAGTGTTCTATTATTGCTCATAATCCCCGAATTATACAAGTAATTTCATTCTTAGATTAAAGCTATCTATAGCCCATTATATTGACACCATTGGAGCAAGGGAAAACCTAGGATAAGGACACCATTTAACACACAAGCACAAAGAAGTACATGGATTCTTAGATGTAGTGCAATGCTCGGTAATAAGTTCACTCATTGGGTGACCGTCAGGGTCAGTCTAACTTCGCATGTTACATATTTTATTTAGATATAATATGTTTGTGAGCTTGTGTAAATAGTTAGGGTTTGTTTTGCAGGTTACAGGTGTGATAAGTACCCTAATAGGTGAAACCAAAGTGACAAAGAATGAATATAAGAAAATATATTCGACCAAGAAAAGACCAGATCTTTAACATTCGCACGATCGTAAGTGCCTAGAATAGTCACCGGTGTTTGGGGTGCTTTTGTCATTGTGTAGGTGCTTCTATCTAGTATAGTATTGAGTTCTCGAGCCCTCGGTAAAGCATTTTTACATTGTTTCTAGCCGGATGAAACACTTAGATAGTCACAATCACTTCTAGATCATCCAAAATCAGATAAGTCTCTATCTCCTTTGTATTTTACTTAGGGTTAGTTAATTTTAGAGACTTGTAAATTCAATAGTGTTGTGCTTAATCACCTAAATATCATTTGTTATAGTAAGTTACTCAAAATAAGATTTAATTCAAATTAGGTTAAATCGATTCCCAATTGATATTGTCAATTCTTTCTAAGTTAGGTCCTGAATACTCCATCTTCTTTTCAACTTTCCACGCCACGAAAGCCGCTTTGGGCAATACTTGGAAAATGCCCTCATTTGATAGTTTTTCATCCTAACTCATTCAAGAATAAGACAAACTCATTCAAATGGGGACTCTCAAATCCAAGTCACATGCCCTTGTAGCAAGTAATGGTAAGGGAAAGAAAAATAAAAAGAAGAAAGAGAAAAAGGACCAACCGAAGAAGGAAACCAAGACCAACCAAGCCCAAACCAAACCTAACATGAACGCTTCTACTTCTAAGCCCAAAGAAAAGAAGGAAAAGTGTAAGTGTTCTATTGCAAGAAGATGGCCATGAAGAGCATTAGTGTATGAGAAAAAAATTGATCACCTAACTCATTTACTTGAGAAGAATAACATAGGTGTTCCTGAGTCTATCAAACAAAATGCTTGAAAGCCGAGTCTTCCAAAACAATGGAATCTAAATATGAGAAGAAGAAAGGAAAGGCCCTTATAGCTATAGTTGTTCCTTCGTCGATGTGGATTATTGATTCTGGTGCCTTGCACCACATGTCTTATTTACATGTTGATTTCTCCAACATCAATCCATGTGGCATGTCCCAAATCACATTGCATGATGATCACACGATGTCAGTTTCCGTAGTGGATTAGTAGAGATGGATGGTGGTTCATTTAACCAAGTGTTGAGTGTTCCCAATCTCTCTACCAATCTCCTATCGGTTTACCAAATAAATCACCATGGTGAAGGAATGAGAGTGGAACTAGTCCTAACTCGGTGATTATTCGTGAGCTTCACTACAACACTACATGGGCCAGGGAAAGACATATCACCATTTGCGGTTGTATACCTTCTCCCACTTTACTTCTGATTCAATGCCCATTGCCTTTATCACTCATGTATATGAGGTTAGTAAGCTATGGCATGAGCATTTTGGCCATCTTAACTATCATTACCTTGAACAATTGAGCCAAAATAAAATGGTCAACGAGTTACCCTCGTGTCAATTTTTCTAAGGGTCTTTGTGAGGGTTATTCCTCGAAACACCCCAAGAAAGTTTTGGAAAATGAAAAGCCTAGAGAGCTACTCATATTTTGGATCTTGTTCATAGTGACATTTCTGCCCTTTCCCATCTCCTTCATTTACTAGAGCTCTCTACATTCTTACCTTCATTGATGAATTTTCATGTTACACTTGGGTGTATTTTCTTAAGCAAAAGTTTGAAGTTTTCGATCACTTTTGAGACTTTAAGGATCTTGCTAAGAAACAAGCTGAAAGGTCTATCAAGGTTCTTTGAACCGACAATGGAGGTGAGTATGTGAGAAATAGGTTTGAATATTTTTGTACCTTTGAAGGGATTTCTTTACAACGTACAATTGCTTATAAACCTTCACAAAATGGAGTTGCAGAAAGAAAGAACTAAATGCTTAAGGAGATGACCACTTGTATGGTTCACTCGAAATCTCTTCCTTTGTAGTATTGGTCCAAGCAGTGAATTGTGCTTGCTACATTCAAAACCATGTTCCACACAAGGCAATAAGAGGGATGACACCCTTTGAAGCCTGGTTTGGACACAAGCTTGATGTCGAACACTTTTATGTCTTGGATCCAATGCTATGGTCTAGATTCCCAAAAATAAATGTAAGGCTTTGTTACTAAAGTCCAAACCTTGTATTTTGTAGGGTATAATGATAACATGAAGGGGTATAGATTGTTGAAACCTACTACTCATCAACTTTATATCGAGAGAAGTGTGAAATTTGATGAGTCATCTTCGACTTCTACTTCTCCACCCTCTGAGGTCCTTATGCTCTCTAATTCTGATTTTGACTCTTTAGATGATGATGTTGTTGAGCATGCTCCTCCTCCACTTAATCTTATTAATCCTTTTGTGCCTCCGACCCTCATGTTTCAAAGTCTTCCACCTCGACGGTAGTGATTATGAGGACTTTTTCCCTTCTCACTCAAGTGAAGAATCTATAGATTCTGAGCCCGACTCACCTTTTGGCTCGCATTGGGCTAAGCGAGAGCTTGTAGAGTGTTAGAGAATGGATGGGAGATCCTTTAGATGATAGATAGACTCGTTCATAGTTCACTGGACTCTACACCTTATTTGCCTCCACTTATGATCCTTAGTCTTTCCTGGGAAGCTTAGGATTTTTCCATGGATGAATAGTATTCCTCACTCATGAAGAAGGATACTTAGGATCTCACCTATCTTCCGAAAGGAAGAAAAATGTTCAGGTGTGTTGGGCCGAAAATTTGTCGCTTGGGCAGATCTATGGATAAACAAGCCAATAGTGTGCAGGGGCATAGTCCCTCTTTGAGTCAAAGAAAGCGGCCCGGTTTATTGCTATTCTACCAACAAGAATCTATGCAAGTCTCACAATATTCCGCCTTCGGGGTTTGGGATCTCATCCCAAGTAGGGCGTTTCCAAGCCGTGGAAAAGAAAGGAATGAAAGAGAGGATGAAGGAAGAGTAGGTCCGAAGGGAGAAAAGAAATGAATTCCAAAGCAGAAAGGTCAGAGGGTTTATGTTTTGGGATTGGTAGTAAACAGAGCCAAACCTACTTACATAAACGAGCAAAGCAATACTGATGAATAAATGACAATAAAACAGAAGTAAATTCAACAGAGAAAATGCACAGATCTAACGTAAGAAAGATCCAATGCAAATAACACATGTATTCAGCACAAAGTCTAAATATTGTATTAATAATTCTTTCTGTTACAAAAAGCTCAAAGTCTTTCCTCCTCACTTCTATTTTTCATCTGAAAGATATTCACTCATCCACACCACAACAAGTATTGGGGTATTTATAGAAGAAGGAGAGAAAAGAAGGCAAAAAGGAGCCAACCACCTATTTACAAAATATCTACAAAGAGATACAAAATATCTTAAAGTCATGTTGACTTTTGACAACTTGATGGATGACATCATCTCATGGTGCAACATAGATGATGTCATCATTTGTGCCAACATACTTCAGATATTTACAAAAAGAAAGTCGAAGAAGAGAGAAGAAGAAGAAGCCACTATTCATCATCGTCATCCTGCGGCCGAAAGGGAGTAGCCTGCTTTTGCTGCTGCTCAGGTGACGAGATGTGAAATTGAGCACGGTATTCCATGAACTTGCTGATCATGGGCCCTAGTTGATCCTGGGAAGGATCTTTGTGTCGCTCACTGATCGCCTCGCAAGTCTCCCGCTCGTCTATGAGCTTCTCTGGGAGTTTGGAATATTCTTTCTCCGCTTCTATGAGGAACCCGATGAAGTCCCGATAGGCCAGCTAGGTTATTAATGGACTCTGCGTCAAAAGTGACCTCTGGCCCAAGCCCTCGTGAAACGATCTCCTTGAAGATCTGAATGGTTTCATCGATTTTTCTTAAGGCGAAGGAAGGAGTAAGCAACCCTGGAGACATGTTGAGAACGATTTGTTCCATTTGGTGCATCGTGTCTAGGGCTTCTTCCTTTACTTTATCGATTTTTTCAAGGACAAACTCCGTTGATCCATCCGTAGTCCAAAGTGGAAATGACTTTATGAGGGCCCCAGGGATGGCCGAAGACGCCTTAACTTGACTGATCTTTGACTCAAGCAGTCAAACATTTGTTGAAAGGTCTCATGCTTTATGACCAGCATGGTCCAACTCTTCTGATATGGGTCCTGCTAATGCTTGGAGCTCTTTATTTGCCTTTTTGATGTTTAGATATAAATCGAGAACTTGCGATCACTCTTTCACTCTGTCTTTGAGGATCTGGCTCCTCCAAGTGGAAACTGCCATACCCTGCTCACCGATCTTTGCATATTCATTAATTTTATCCTGGCTCAGAGGCTCAGGAGTCTCGGCGGCAGTTGTGGGAGGTGCACTTCCCATCTTCTGTAAGGCTTGGAGCAGATGTTTGTTTTGCTCTTTCAATAGCCTTTTCTCTTCTTTTGTTTCTTGAAGCTTCTTGCAGAGGGCGTCGACTGCAGATAGGGCCTCTCCCTGAAGGCTTTCAGAAGACGTCCCCATTGTGACTTGGTCACTGTATAATCTATCGGAGACAGATCCTTTTTATCCTTGAGGGGATTGGGGTATGCGATCTCCATTACCCTCTCTCCCGAAGCACTCTGAGAGAAGCGTGTGACGGGCTTCTGCTTCTTTTCCCCTTTAGACGGGATTACGGAAAAGTCCATTGGAGCGATGGGAACTTTCCTTTTCTGCTGACTTAAGTGCTGGGAGATCCAGGTTGGACTTATGGGAGAAGGGCCGGAAACAGAGAAGGGGGTAGCTGCAGTAGTAGAAGGGAAGATCGTGGAGACACTTGGAGGCGGCATCGAGAGGGAGACCGAAGAAGTGCTCACGAGAGGAGGAGATCTGCGGGGAGGGAAGACATAGGAAGGGAAGGGAGCTCAGAGATGAGGGAAGAAATGGAGGGGGAGTGCATGAGAGAAGAGAAGATGGACGAAGAAGCGGGAGGAACAGTAGAAGAAGGGGGAGAGGACACGACCAAAGGAATGGTCGCTTGAGTCACTCGAGGAGGGGAAAGAGGAGAAGAAGAAGGGACAGAAGGGACCTCAATAGTTGCAGCAGTGCCGACATCCTGAGTGGATGGGCCTATTGGAACATCCTCTTCTGCTTCTTTCTCTGGAGAAGCCAGAGTTGCAACTTGTTCTGGTACAGCGGAAGGAGGACTTTCAGGAGCTTCCTCTTGAGTGGTGCTGGATTCACCCTCTTTGCCTTTTCCTTTGCCTTTAGGCTATTGTTTTGATCTAGGAGGTGCGTTACCCAACAGAGAGGTTGTGAAATCGACTCCGAGGTAGATGAGTCCGTTCATTCGGCACCAATGCTCTGTTCTGCGCAGAGTTTCCTTGACCCTTTCCTCAATTGTCTGAGGAGCTTTGGTTCTATCAATTGCCGCAAAAGGCCAATCGTCCCCACCTGTGTTAAGATATACTTGATCCACTTCCTCCTCGGTAGTTTGGTAGCCTTTGGGGATGATGGCTACCCCGTATTGGATGATTTCTGCCAAGGCCAAACGAGAATGGTCCTTCCTCCTAAGCTCCACCTCATGATATAGGTCAATGTAAATATCCTCGATCTGAGGGATGTGGATTGGATCGAGCTTAGCCCTAGGCAGACAATTCCTCGGGTCGAAGGTGGGTCTAGCTGGGAAGTCATGTTTCAAATTGAGCAGCTCCAGCTCTGCAAACATGTCTTTTGCCTTATGATGAGTAAGACATGTATATCTACCCACTGTGAGGGGGAAAGGAGTTCCACCCTTCTTTCTTTTGAGGCACTTCTCATGGTAGGTGATTAGGCTTGTCTTGACTCCAGTGAGAATCATCTTTGGTCCAAAGCATATCTTGGTAGTCTAGTTGGCTCTCCCAAGAAGTTAGCTGCCCTTAGATACGTGAATGTGGGGAATTGGGTGAACAGGGTCCCCATTTCTCGATGTTGTTACTTATGCTCTTGGTCATGCGACCGTAAGTCATATTTGGCCTCAACAGGCAGATGATGAAGTAGAAAAATGCATCGTTGATCTTTGTAAATTGAGGGATGCTATTTTCCAGCTTCAATTCTGGATAGTATTCATATATTTTGACCTGGGGCCAAACCCCACTCCGCATCAGGGCTGGATAGTCCCTCTCTGAAGCTGCAGCGTAAACAACATAGGAATTCATGTAGAATCTCCCAGTTGTAGGGAATTGTTGCACTGTTCTGCTGATATCATGCTGCTTATAATTTCTGCCCATTCGAAGCGTTGATCAGGCACATTTTTGTTCATGGTTTCAAGGTACCGAACATCCATTTGTGGAAAAAGTGGGCATCAGGAAGCCCAAACACCCTGCTCAGGAATGTGATGGTGTCACTGAGCTCCTCTGAAAAATCACTGCGGTGAATGATTTGTGGCCAACGGGTCACTACCTTTTTATTCTTCAGATAGACTTCGTTCATCAGCTGCATGCACTGATCTTCATGGTCGTCCCAGGCTTTAATACAATCCTCTCGGCTGACGGCCACAAAGTGCCGGTGATGAGGAATGCCGAGTATTATCTCAAAGTGGTGGGCGGTGAGGTTGATTACGACCTCGCCCTTTTCATTTACGACACACCTTGTGTCTTTGTTGTAGCACCGGGCAACCACCATCATGAATTCATCGTTACAAAGGTCTTGTGATGGGATTCCCCTAGCAAAGTGCAGGGCACTGCCTATTAGCTTGTCCATCCACGGACTTCTTGTGACCTTCTGAGTCCTGACCCAGAATTCCTCCAAATCAATATGACCCAACTCTGAGTCTCTGATGTCCAGGTCACACTCGGCCTGGGAGTCGGGCATTCTGACCCTCTGATACTTATATTTCATTTCTTCCTCTGTAAGCTTGGCCTTGCCTTTGGATTTGGTGGGTCTCTTGCTTGATGTTGACATATGTTCTTCTGAGCTTAATTGCTGATCTGCAAGAATAAGACGTGAAACCCAATCAAAGAAAGCCATGTCAGCTGTTTGATTTTCCATTGAAATGCTTGCAGAAGAAAGAGTTAGCAATTTAAAGGCCTCAGGGCGCATGGCGCACAGATATTGCAAATTGCAGAGCTAAATAGGTAAGGCGCACAGGAAAAGGGTGTTGCAAGGGAACAGGATGCGCCCGTGGCGCATGACTCTTTCATGTTGCATGGAACTTCGGTGCGCCAAAGGCGCATATATAGTTTGTGTAACATGTGCTTTTGGCGCGCTTAAAGGAACTTGGCGCGGCGCATGAAGGGTTTGCACAACATGATGTTGCTTTGCGCGATGAGGGCGCGCTTGCGCTTGTGACTTTATAGTTTTGCACTTGGCGCATGGAAATGATTGCACAGACGGATGTTGGGTGCGCCAAAGGGCGCAGGAATAAGCAATGTTGCATCCAAGTTTGATGCGCTAAGAGGGCGCATGGAAAGCATTTGCAGCAAGCGAGAGAAGTGCGCCATTGGCGCGGCTTTTCATGATGTAACGGCGACAGGTGTGCCAAGGGCGCGACTGTTTTTGATAATGCATGGTGTCTTGTGCGCCAAGGAAAATACAGAGTTTTCTTCTTTCTTTTAGGTTTGATTCTCCGAAAAATCACCGAGGGGTTGGCATATGGCTTAGCTTTTATAACAAGGTTCATTGTAGGATATGAAGAGGTGCTATACCAAAAGGGTTTTCAAGCTATCATTTTTTAGGACAGAGCTTCCTCTTCCAGCAGATCTGGAAAGAGGAGGAAATGTGGAAAGACAGCAAGGGGGGGAAGCAAACTCATAATCTATTCTTTTCAATCCATACTGAACCCACCTAGCAGCCAAAAACCACAAAAACAAAATGCATGAAAGACAGAAGGCCACTTACAGGATATAAATGATGAAAAAGCGTGAGAACGGGTCCACAAATCAATTCGAAAGTGACGGGGCTGGTGCGCTGACAAGCTCAGAGAAAAATCACGTGTTTTGCATCGGTGACAATGACAGCGCAGACGCGCCTATATATAGGCGAGGCAGCAATAAATGCGCCACCAAATTTTAAAGGGGCGCACCAAATGAGCTGTCGACATGAGAAAACATGCGCCCTTTGGCGCACCGAAAGACTTGTCAGCACGAAGATACGTGCGCCTATGGTGCACCAGAAGTGGTGCTGACAGAAGGATATGTGCGCCTTTGGCGCACCAAAAAGTGGCGCAACAAAAGATATGTCGACAGGAAGGCGCATGCGCCTTGGCGCACGCAGGGAAGCCTCAACATAGAGAGGCGCACCAGAACACCTGTTGACACAAGAAGACATGCGCCAAAGGCTTTAAAGGGGGCGCATCAAAAGTTGATGTTGCATAGTCATTCTATGCGCCCGGCCAAAAGACCAAAAATGACTAAGTTCGGAAAACCAGATTTCCCGGAAAGGGATTTTGCAACGTTAGAACACAAGGGATTCCCGACGAGGATCGAACAAAATTTTCAAGAAGGTTATCGTAAAATTTCCCTTGTCAATTTTACGGGATAACACAAATGTAAGTGGGTTTACCAAAAAGTATGGTGATGATGGAGAAGTTGAAAATTTTAAAGTGCAACTCTTGTAGCTAAGGGTTTTCCTAGGTAGCTTGGCACGATTACTTAGAAACCTTTGCTCGATTATGATGATGATGTCCATTTGACCAAACCTTTCCATCATTTCCGTGAATAGATGGGAAGTCCATCGATGGACATTAAGAGTGCCTTCTTTTATGGGGACCTAGAGGAAGAGATCTACATGGAACAACCTCAGGTTATGTCATGATCCCTCCCTTGTTTAGTTAAAGAAGTCTATATACGGCCCTAAACAAGTCCCTTTGGCTTGGTATGCCAAGATGGAATATTTTCTCTTGACATCATGGTTCACTCGATGTCATTGTAACCCTAATATTTACATTCATGGCGGGATGAATCCATGCTCATCCTCGTTCTCTATGTTGATTACTTACTGTTAATTGCAGCAACTCTTCCTCCATCATTAATTCTGTGAAGATCGTCTTGGCCAATAAGTTATCCATGTTTGACTTAAGATTGCTTCATTAATTTCTTGGGATTTATATTTCACAATATGTCTTGGGAATTGTGATTTCTCACCTAAGTACTCCTTGATTTACTAGTTCATTTTCACATGTATGATTGTAAGCCTTGTCCTAGTCCTTCCTTTACGAGGATAAGTTGGCTTCGATTGCTCTAATCCTATGACTGATGGTACTGTTGTCCAAAATACCCACAGTTATTCGATAACTTACATCTTCATTATCACTTTGAAGTTAAAGTTCATAGGTTGTGCACGCACTCTGGTTGTTTCCTTGGCACAGTGCTTGGTTGTAATTCTTACACGTGCCCTTGCGTGCCCTTCCTACTCCTTTGGGCCTTATTTTCCTTCACTCCCTCCCGCACACTTTCCACATGCTCCCGCTTCCCTCTATATCTTCTATCTCATTTCAAAATTGCTTCATGCCTTCCTATTGTGTGTCCACTCTCTTTCTTGGTCACTTGCACTCTCTTTGCACTCACCTTGTGACTTTCCCTCCAAATCGGCTAAGTCCATAGCATGGATTCTACGTGCATGCCCTTCCTCTTGAGCTCCACACATTTCCTCACACTCGCTCATTTTGCTCCTTCACATTCTTCCCTTACGCATTGAGCCTTTGCACTAGCTCTGCACACCCTTTCATATAGTGCTCACATGCTCATTCATTATGATGCCCGCACCCCGCTTGCATACTTATATCCTTTTATAGATATGCATCTTTTCTTCCTATCTCTACATGTGTCATTTTTGCACACATGTCTTCTACTTTCCTCTTTTGTGCCCCTTGCTCTTGCATGCGCACTTAATGTAGCTCTTCCGTGTCGAGTCACTTGTGCCATATGGCAACTTATCATACTTGAGTGTGTCACACACAACCTCAAAGTGGACCAACTGGATGTCGAATCCTTGTAATGAACTAGTGCATGAAATGTGGTAGAAATAACAAAAAAATGAATAGTTGGCTGATCCTTCAAATGAGATCAACATAGACCATGTGTCATTGCATGTTCAGTTTGCATTGTAGAATTCAAATCACCATAACTTTTGTTGTAGGTATCGACACATTCATGCCCAATTTTGTTTGAAAGTTCTTGACAAGGGCTACACGTCAAACCATTCAACATAAGATTTTGGCAAGATTTGATACGCATAAAACATGGAAACACCAATCGGATCATTAATGTAGACATCTAATCGACTCAACCACCCATATTTGATCCGATTTTCCTCTTTCCTTCTTCCACAAGCAAAATAGACATGTGGAGGCACATATGAAAGCTTTGCAGGCATTTATTACTTGTTGATGGTGGTTAAAGATTTGAATACGAGTTTCCCTCCTCTTTATCCTCCTCTTATCTCTTTATTTTTCTATAAATTATAGATCTCTTCTCATTGAAACGGATCCCTCTTTGTTGTAACGACACCATGCCAAAATGGTGGCCAACTTCCCATGAGTTTCAAACCTTAAACTTGGTCTCTACAATGTATTATCACCTTCTACTATGAATGTAGTTGATTGTGCATCCCTTAAGCAATAAAAATTGGGTTTTGTTGCACATCTGTCTACCCTTTTCTCATTTCTAATGTATCTTGCCTCTTTGTTCACATTTTTGGCATCTTGTGTGCATTTCCCACTTGCGGGTTTCATTTTTATGTGTTGTCGATGCACGGAAAGTTGGGTTTGCCTCGGTTCTTGTCTATGGTGCGCTGTCTGCCCCTTTCACCCACGTTTTCTCTATGTCCTTCCCCTTATGGAGAGTGAGCAACCATTTTTCTAGATATATCGCCCCCTTTCAGCTTAGGATTTCCCTTATGCATCTCATTTTAACCCTAGTCCCTTGGAGTGTTAGTTTAGGATTAGATAGCTTCATTTCAAGCATTAGGAGTAGTGTTAGCAATAAAAATAGGTAGAGGAATCAACATTCTCTAAGTTCTATCTCAAACACACAAGGTCCCACAATTTGGAGACAATCCCATGTTGCCTCAAATACCCGGTTCATCTTGATCGAGGATGGGTGTAATTGTGAGCTCTAATAGTACCCTTTATCGACAATTGGTGGGAGATTGATTTACACGACTCAAATTCATCTCGTATCTTTCATATGCTATTAGGATTATGTCTAGATTTATGCAGGGCCCCATGATTTGCATTGGAGAGTAGTAAAGAAGATTCTTCACTATGTTAATGACACTTATACAAATGACATTCACTATCTAGGAGGGACAAATATTGATTTGGTTGGTTTTACTGACTCTAATTGGGCTAGTGATATGGATTATTAGAAATCTTCCTCAGAATACAATTTATCTCTTGCTTAAGGTCTGTCAATTGGTCTAGCAAGAAGCGAGAATGTGATTACCATATCATCTATTGAGGTAAAGTACAGAGGAGCAGATTAACATTTCCAAGGAAGCCATTTGGTTGTAGGGAATCTTGATAGAGTTCGGTATTCACTTTCGGTGGCCTAATGTCACCCAATGCGACAACATGAGCACCATCTCTATTTTCCAAAATTCCATTCAACATCAGCAGATAAAGCACATCGAGATCCATATGCACTTCATTGGGAGTTGATTAACAACAACATCATCGAATTGCAATATTGTCAGACTTATGATCATCTTACAAATATTTTCACCAAGCCCTTCACTTAGGCAAAGTTTCTTCACTTCTTTGTCTCTTTTTGGGTGAGGTCCTATGTAGTTTGCCCATCTTCTTTAAGGATTTCTAGTCCTCTTCTTCTCTTTTCTTTTTAGAGAGATGTTGTTTATACATGATTACCTTAATAGGCCTTTAGTTTTCGAGACCCATATAACAAATCTTTCTTAGTTGTCTTTGGGAGTTCTCTTTATATTCTAACATTCCATGACATCTACCTCAACTTTGATGAAGGGGTGTTAGTGTGTGTGACTTGCCTCATCATCACAAGACATCTTTCCCACCTCACATGGTGAGTCATCTCACTTAGGTGAGATCATAGGTCATTCACGGAGTTACACAACACTCCTATATATGTACCCTTTCTATTTGAGCTATGAGAATGAGTAGACCTATTCTTTCATGCATAATTTTTGCTAATTACTTGGAGCATTCACATTGTTGTTGGAGTGCAACATCTTCAATGTGCACAAGGTTTTATATTAATCCTTATAGAAAAATATCATAGATATATCCGAGTACCTGAAAATTCAAGCTATGCACAAACAAAGTGGCTTATGTTAAATGATTCCTACGAACCCAAAAGCTATTGGTTGGTCGTCGTGGACCAATCGCAAGATGCCATTTCTTTTGGAGGAAAAAATAAAGGTGTGTAGGAACTTAAAGACCATGAGATCTCAAATTTCAGGGATTTGGATGTGTGGAAAAGGTATACATGTGGCATAACACAAGGACCTACAATAATGCATATTAAATGGAATTAAATTTGACAAGGTCCTCTAGTGACAAATTTGGCTTAAGTACTTCAAAAGTTTAAATAATGGTGATGAGAAATAGTTCATTTTTTTCATACCTTTTGACACATAACTCCATTTTACCTAAAACTTACATAATTGGAAATATCTTTTAGAGGGATAACAACTTGTTCAAATTTCAAAGCAAATATTTGATAGATTCTTGATATTTTAGTGATTAACTAAAATTAACTAACTATGTAGTGTGGGGATAATTAATCTAAGCTATGAACAACTATAATAAAGTAAATAAATGTAATAAAGAAGTATGTAAATGAGCTAAAACACTATACAAAAGGAAATGCTAACGCTAATGTGTAAGAGAGAAGAGGAAATAACTCAGTTGAATAACATATGCTTGTGGGATTATGTCACAGAGGTGATTGGAAAATCTGGAGGTATTAATGACTATGTAAAATCCTAGAAAAGGATGGATCTTGACTGATTCCCTAGATTAGAGCACATGGGAAGGGGTCTGGGTGCTTGTGGGCACTCTGGTATACAAACCAGGCGCCCTGGCACATGTAAAAGCTCTACAATCCCCGAATCTCACAGGGCTTGGAGCTTGTCTAAAACCCTTACTTGTGTGTCACATTAGATTCAATATCATGTACTTGAGTGTCATCAATAATCCAAGATGATGTAAATATCTGCAAAAGACCAAGAGAAGTATCAAAACCCTAAAAAAATATGCAAATGAATGGGTCAGACTGACCTTAGTTGCCACAATAGTGGGCTTACTAACTGAGTGTTGCACTACATTTCAGGACCCAAATTTAGTTCTAGTGAGTGTGTGCATAATGTGCCCTAGGTGCTCTTGTGCTAGTTATACTTTGTGAAGTAGTGAGCAATAACTAAATGTAGAAAATGTAATAGTATGTGTGCATGGAATATAATAGAATCCTCCCTATGAAGTGTGATGCAGATGTCCTAGATTTGTGCCTTGATGATGGGTCTATGTAGATACAAGTGATCTCCAATGTAATAGATGGATGCAACTCTAGATGAGTGATAGTAATAAGTGATGCTAGGTCCCTCATTATGGTCTCATAACTTTATATTTATAAGGTTCTCTTGGTATAATTTCATAATTAACCCCAAAAAGGTTGACCATAAGAAAGATATAGATCTCAAAATGGCTAGAAAGAGCCCAAAAAGAGGTGAGAAAGTGCTAAAGGACCAGGGCACCCACGAGTGCCCTGGTACTAATATGGGTGCCCTAGTGAGAGGCTAAAATAACGTGGGATGATAGAAGATGATTGGGAATATGGGTACAAGAGGTTGATAATGACAAAATAACATAAAACAAGATGGCCAAAAGATGAGGGTTAATTAATACTTTCTTCACTCAATAACCTTCTAAATAGCTAAAGTGCATAGTTTTGTGACTACATTTTTCCACCACTTTATGTTGGTGAGTGAAAATATCGATAACATAAGGTAGATATAGATGCATACCTTATGTCCATGAAGAGTGTAGTAGAAGCATGCCGAAGGACTAGACAAAGTGTGGAATGACAAAAAGATGGAGGAGCATGGAAACTAAAGATACAAAATGCAAAAGAAAAATGATGAGAGTAAACCTAGGGTGAAACACATGTGTAGTTGCTTTATAGTGTGTGATGTACCTACATGGTTAGTAAAACATGTGCTGTCGTAAAGTGTTGTTTTTGAAGATGTTGTTGTTGTTGCCCCCATTTGATCAAGCCAGGTCTCATACGAGTGTACTGTAAGGAGAAAATGATGAAGTAGTCAAATATGTATGTATGCATGTGTAGAAACACAATGTAAAATATGCATCTATATGAAAGCATGTAAATTTAATATACATAAATGAAAAAGTGTAAATCGAACATGTGTACCTGATCCATGTCGAGAAAAGAGAGTGTAGAAGGATATCCTGTACTACGAGTTTTTGGGCAATCTCATGCCATAGGCCGAAGAAGTATAGGGAGGAAATGTTCTATGTCCTCCAAACTTTAATTGCTTCCCTAAATGTGTGTGAAGAGATATTTGTACATATTGGTTTTTTGGGTGATCTGACACCACTTGGCCAAAGTAGTGTAGAGAGGCACACCTACTGTAACCTCCAAGCCTGTAACTTCTTCCCACAATGCTAAGGAAATTATGTCTCATAAAATCTGTTGTGTTTGGGGTTCATATGTTGGGGTTAGCACACTGGTTTTACATACAATATATCATATCTAAGCATACATGCAAATAAAAGCAGATATTATACCAGAAGAAATATACAAAACAAGAGACATAAATCAACACCAGATTTAACGTGGTTCACCCAAAGATGGGCTACGTCCACTAAGAAATAATCCAATCTATTATCTAAAGCTTTGACAAGATATATAATGAAGATTTACAATATTCCACACCTCTCAGATGTACAATACTTTCTTTCCCTCAAGCTTTTTTACTTCATCACCAAGAATTCTCTCTCTCACCAACTTTTGCAAGTTCTTTCTAATTCTTGTTAATCATCTTCTTTCTTACTTCTAAACCCTAGATTTTATGCTTATATAGTCATTTATAGACTTAGGGCACTTAGCCATGCAATTACAATCAATAAAAATACTTTAATGCTAAAAATAGATCTAATTCCCGAGAGTTAATTAAAACATCCTCACACAGTAACCGACATCGGTTAGCCCTAACCACTGTTGGTTCCTTCCTTGCTTGATGATGCCGGTCATACTTGATCACTTGCCCCTAGGGTGACCGATGCCGGTTCCCCCTTAACCGATGCACTATATTTTCCAACAAGTTTTCATTGCATACTAAATCAAGTAATTGAGCTCCACAACTCAACAATCTCCCACTTGGAGATTAATTACACGCACCATACCCATACAACGTCATTCTTAGATTCTTCGTTAGCTTTGTTTCTTCCTCTTCAAGTCTCAAATTCGAAGACCAACAACGGTGGAGTGTATCTCCAACTTCTCCTTTACTAATGGCTTCATTAGCATATCCACATGGTTCTTGCTCTACAAATCTTTTCCAGTTTAACTATCCATCCTCCAATACTTTTCCGTATGAAGTGATACCTCAACTGAATGTGTTTCGTTCTCAAATGAAATGTTGAGTTCTTTGCCAAATGAATTGCACTCTGACTATCACTGAATAGTTTACAATCACTTTGCTCCTTTCCCAACTCTTCCATGAACCTACTCATCCATATCATCTCCTTACTAGCCTCTGTAGCTACAACATACTTTACCTCTGTAGTAGACAAAGCCACAACCTTCTGCGATCTTGAAATCCAACTAATTGTTGTTCCACCTAAAGTGAAAATATATCCAGAGTGTTTCTCCTACCATCTAGATTTCCACCATATCCGAAACAATATAGCCATGTAATGAAATATCTGAACCTCCATAGCATAACTACATGCTAGATGTCCCTTTTAAATACCTTGAGTATCCATTGGATTGCTTTCCAATGCTCTTTACCTGGATTAGCCATATATCTACTCACAACTCCCACTGGCTTGGCAATGTATGGTCTTGTACAAACCATAACATACATGAGACTTCCAATTTTGAAGCATATGGCACTCGTGTCATGTATTTGACCTCCTCATGTGATGAAGGACACTGATCTTTGCTTAATTTAAAGTATCCAGCCATAGGTGTGCTAACAGGTTTTACATTCTACATGTTGAACCTTTCTAACACCTCGTAGATATAATCCTCCTGAGACAAATACAATTTCTTGTTTTTCCTGTCTTTATGTATTTGCATGCCAATGATTCTTTTTGCAGCTCCTAAATCCTTCATAGCAAATGTGTGAGCTAGTTTTCCTTTAAGCTCACCAATGTCTTGCATACTAGATCCCGCAACATCCACATACAATAAAAAAAATAATATAGCTCCCATTTTCAAGCTTCTTGAAATA
This sequence comes from Taxus wallichiana var. yunnanensis, assembly GCA_018340775.1. Taxonomy (NCBI): domain Eukaryota; kingdom Viridiplantae; phylum Streptophyta; class Pinopsida; order Cupressales; family Taxaceae; genus Taxus; species Taxus wallichiana. Next base: position 458,453,423 of record CM031237.1, read on the forward strand.
AACACAATGGTCAGATTCACATCTCAAGTAACCATGCTCATGCATAAAACTATCAAACCTCATGTACCATTGCCTTAGAGCTTGCTTGAGCCCATATAGGCTCTTTTTCAACATGCACACTAGTTTCTCCTTACCCTTGACTTCATACCCAAGCGGCTGCTGCATATAAATCTCTTCATCCAAATCACCATGAAGGAAATTCATCTTCACATCTAGTTGCTCTAAATGCAAATCTTCTACTGCAACTAAACTCAATACAATACGAATATAAGTCATCTTAACAACAAGAGAAAATATTTCACCAAAGTCAATACCTGCTTTCTGTGCAAATCCCTTTACTACAAGCCTTTCCTTGTACCTTTTCTATCTACCCTCTTCTTCTTTAATCCTATAAACCTACTTGTTTTGTAATGTTCTCTTACCTACTAACAACTTAACCAAATCCCAAGTCTGGTTATGTTCCAAGGAGTCCATCTCCTCATCCATGCCATGCTCCCACTGAACATGAGTCTTATCATGCATTTCTTATTGAAAGCTCTCAGTTTCACCACTATCGATAATAATAAATAAAATAGAGAAGGTGTAAATTTTTTTGGAAGTTTACTTACCCTCTCTGACCTTCTCAAAGGATTTTGGGGTACTAGAGGCTTAATCTGGACCTCTTGACATTCCTATCCAAATCTGATAGTGACCGACACTGGTCACCTCTAAATGAAGTCAGTTCTGCTAACTAAGGCCGGTTTGGATCTTCTGTAAATGATACCAGTTTGTCTGACTGGTGCTGGTCAGGGGTCAACTGACATTGGTTACTGTGTAACCCTGTCAGTAATTCTTTTAAATTCGAGAGTTCATTTTCATCCACAAACTTCTCAACTGGTTCATCCTTGGGTACCAACATTTGATCCTTGCATACATTCTCTTTTCATTCCATTCAACATCATGACTCCTAATAATTTTAGAATTCTCTAAATCTCAAAAATGGAAACTCGAAACATCGATCCATAACCAATAAAAGTGAATTTCTTGTATTTTGCATCCAATTTTTCCTATTTTCCTTATCAACATGCACAAAAGCTTCTAAACAAAAATTTTAAGAAAAGAAAGATCTACCTCTTTTCTCGGTCCATGCTTCCTCTCGTATTCCTCCATCTAGGGAACTTGAAGGCCCACAGTTAATCAAATATACCACTGTATCAACTTCTTCTACCCAAAACTACCAGGGCAATCCGAATGTATCCTCATACTTCTAACACGTTCCACGATTGTCCTATTCATTCTTTTGGCAACACCATTCTCTTGTGGTGTTCTTGGAACAATTCTTTCTCTACGTATACCATTCACCGAACAACAATCATTGAAAGCCTTGCTAAAATATTCACCACCATTGTTAGATCTAAGGCACTTTAACTTAGAATTTGATTCATTCTCAACAAGGATTTCCATCTTTTAAAAGTCTCAAAAACATCATATTTACGTTTAATACAATAAACCCATACCTTTCTTATAGCATCATCAATGAAAGTAACATAATACCTGGGATCCTCCATGAGAAGCTACCCGAGTTAGTCCCTACACATCTAGTGTACAATCTCCAATTTTTTCTCCTTCTTATTTGCCCCAACTTTGAGAAATATCACTCACTTTTTCTTTCCAAAGATACAATGCTCACGTAAATCAAGATCTAAATCTTTAAAATATGATAACTTACCCTTAGCCTTTAAAATCTGCATGCCTTTTTGACTCATATGACCCACCTTGGTTATGCCACATGCATGCATCCGAATCAAGTAGATAATGTAGAAAAGGAATCGATGTAATGGGTAGATAAATACAATATTCCTACCTTCTTACCTCTTGCCATAACAAAAGCACCCTTGGTGACTTTCTAAGAGTCTCTTGTAAAAGTAACCATAGAACCGATTCACCTAGTTGCCCAAAGAAAATAAGATTCCTCCCGAGGCTTGGTACATGCCTCACATCCTTCAATACCCATGTATTTCCATTTTGAAATTTTAGATGAACTTCTTCTTTACCAAGAATACCTGCAAGGTTCATCATCACCCAAATAAACATGCCCAAAACTTCCTTAGACATAATTTCTGAAAAAACCCTTATTAGGGGTTGTATGGAAAGAAGCTCCTAAATCTAAAACCCATGATTCAATTCTACTATCTAAAGAAAGAATAAGAGCATCTTACATTACCTCTGATGCAATAAGATTTTCTTCTTTACCTTTTTCTGGTTGTTGGTTCTCTTTGTCCTTTAACCAACAATCTTTCTTTGCATGTCCTTTCTTTCCACATTTCCAACAAGTAATTCCCTTACTTCTAGATTTAGATCTCGTTATCCCTTGACTTTGATTTCCCATTACTCTTACTCTTGGATCTCTCCTTCTTCCTGCCCCTGCTTTCTACATTCAAAGCATTTCCAGATGATGATTCCTCTGTACTCTTCCTATGAATTTCTTCATTCAAGATTATACTAACCACATCATCAAACTTCAAAATATTATTAGCAGATGTTGTATTACTAACAACCATTACCAAGTTGTCCCAACTATTAGGAAAAGAACATAAGAATAAAAGTGCTTTTACTTCATCATCAAATGGTATAACAACCGATTTTAACTAATTTACAATAGATCGAAAATCATTCAAATGACTAGATGCAGATTCACCTTCATGCATCTTAGAACTAAATAGTTTCTTCATCAAATAAACTTTATTTGAAGTACTAGGTTTTTCATATAAATTAGCAAGAGATTTCATTAACTCTACCGTAGAAGCCGCTTTTGTAATATTGGAAGCCACGATGCTGCCAGACTCAATCTTATAGATCCCAAAGCCTTTCTGTCAAGAATCTTCCATTCTTCATTAGTCATCTTCGTAGGTCTAGACTTCTCATCCAATGGTAAGTAAAAATCTCTTTGATATAGATAATCCTCAATCTGCATCTTCCATAATTGATAATTTCGGTTGTCAAATTTCTCTACCTTGTATTTATTATCTTCTACCATTGCTGTAGCTCCCACTCAATCAGAAAACCCTCTGTGAGTAAATATGTCAACACATAAAACCCTCAAACAAAGCTCTGATACTAGTTGTTGGGGTTAGCACACCAATTATACAAACAATATATCAAATCTAAGCATACATGCAAATAAAAGCGGATATTCTACCAGAAGAAATATACAAAACAAGAGACATAAATCAACACCAAATTTAACATGGTTCACCCAATGTGGGCTACATCCACCAAGAAACAAGCCAATCTATTATCCAAAGCTTTGAAAAGATATACAATGAAGATTTACAATCTTCCACACCTCTCAAATGTACAATACTTTCTTTCCCTCAAGCTTTTTCTTCATCACCAAGAATTCTCTCTCTCACCAAATTTTGCAAGTTCTTTCTAATTCTTGTTAATCATCTTCTTTCTTACTTCTAAACCCTAGATTTTATGCTTATATATTGTTTATAGACTTAGGGCACTTAGCCATGCAATTACAATCAATAGAAATACTTTAATGCTAAAAATAGATCTAATTCCCGAGAGTTAATTAAAACATCCTCGCATAGGTAACCGATGCCGGTTAGCCCTAACATTGCCAGTTCCTTCCTTGCTTGACCGATGCCGGTCTGGGTGACCAATGCTGGTTCCCCCTTAACCGATGTTGGTTACTGTATTTTCCAACAAGTTTCCATTGCATGCTAAATTGAAGTAATTGAGCTCCACAACTCAACATCGTAGATTGGTCTGAACCCACTCACTAAATATAATTGAACCGAACCAAGTGTAGAATCTCTGTGTTAGTATGTAAAACCCCCAAATGATGCCCCCCTCTTTGGGGGTGCATGCATGACATTGTTGATAGGAGAATAAAACCCAAAAGAGGACCAACCACATGTATGTTGTAACCCTAAAAAGTGCTTGGTAGAAACCAAGGCACGCACAAACAAGAAGGCTAGCCAAAGACAAGTGTAAACATACATACATGTGGAAAACAATGTGTAAGCTACGCAAATAGTGAACTAATGTAAACACACAAGAAGACAAAGTAAGCCACACAAAGTGGGTTACAAACATGGACATCACTCACAATGTCATAAGACATGTAAGGCCATCATGGCCATAAACAAAAACAAGTGTACACACCAAACAAAGGGCAAGGCCTGCATACAATAGAAAACAATAACATACAATGTAACAAACAAGTATGGAAACCAATATCCTGTATAACAAATGTTGCACATGAAGCACCCGTTAGCATGTTAGAAAGATAACTAGTATGTCAAAAGCATGTATAACCAAGTGATGTAAAGTGCTAAGTACAAAATGAAGCAATAGAACTTGTAAGAGACGAATATGGATGCCCCCAATGACCAGTGTAGGAAGGGTAGAATGCGAACATCTGTACTACGTGTAAGGGACCTGTATATGTGATCATAACTAGAAAAATATGTGAATGCGCATGTGTGGATGATATAGATAAATGACATACAAGTAAGATAACTAGCATGTGTAATAAAGTGACCATGAACAAGAAAAATTAAGCAAGAGTATAAGTAACCATAATATGTAGTATGTTGTGGATGGATGGAATGGAATGTAAAATGGAGTGATAGGAGCCGCATGCCCCTCGAGTGAATGGAAATGTATGCAGTGAGGTTCATTTTGTTTTCCCCCTCAGCAATCAAGAATGAACCATAAATGAGAGTGCATCATTGGGAAATGGTCGAAGTGTGTGTTGTGTTTAACGTGATGTGATGAATGTGTATGTGTGGTGATGAGATGTGACCTAACAATAATGTGTGCGTGAAACCTATAGCCAAAGTGTATATCATGACCAAATGAACATATAAGTGATGATTTATCCTAAGCGTATATCACTATAAGATGAATGGATGAGTGATGATTTAGCCCTAAGCGTATATCACTACAAAATGAAAAGAGGGAGTGGTGATGTAACCTAAGGTGTATACCACTACAAAATGATAGAATAGGTGATGATTTAGCCTAAAGCATATGTCACTAGCCTAGGATTTTCACATGATGAAAGGTTGAATAGTAAACATGTGATGAATGTAAGGTCCATTTGATTTTTAAACCCTCGGTAGTCGAGTATGGACCGAGGAACTAAAGTGCGTCATTGGGTAGTGAGTGTAGCGTGTAAAAGACAATGTAGTGTATGGAACGATAAAATTTGACCATGTGATGAGTGGAATATGTAAGTACGCGATGTGTAAGATGCAATGCAAAAAGTGTAGAATGTGTAAAATGTAATGTATAGAATGTATGTATATAGGCTAGTAATGTAGGATGTAAGATGATGTAATGCTAGACTCATATGTAATGAATACTAGGATGATATATGATGTGTAAATGTGCAAATGTCAAAATAATGTAGAGAAAATGTAGAATGTATGGTGTATGATGTGTAATATGTGATGAAATGCAATGTGTAATGGATGTAGTGCAGTGTGTGGGGTTAATGTGTAGTAAGCCTCAACAATCAAAGTGTGAACCAAAGCACAAGAGTGTGTCATCGGGTAATGATGATGCTAGAATGCGAATGAGTATGCATATGCTAGGAGATTTATGGATGAGAATGTAAAGATGATGAATGCATATATGCAATGATGATAAAGGTGCCTATGATGATATGATGGGGGGGATGCTATGCCCCCAAGTGTATGAATGATGGAGGTCTTATTCAAAAGACACTAAGTGGATCAATGTAGGGAGTAGTTTCCTTAACAAAAGTGGTGGAAAGATGAGGTGGCAATGTTGCAGACAACTTGAGTGGAGAGGTACTTGTGTTAACAAAATGATTAGGAAATGAAAGTGGAGTAGGATGATGAGAAAGCTTGAATGGTGGAAGCCTTGGTGGTATTGATGATGCTATCGAAGGAGAAGGGATATTGATTTTGATAGGTGGTTGTGCACTTTGACTTAGTAATTGTGAAGAAGGCGCATGAGAAACAATGTGGTGTGATGCTCATTAAGTGGAGAAGAAGCAACATCAAAAATATGAGAAGTATTTTTCTGACTAGGAGAAGAATCATTATGCACATGTGAGGGATTGTCAATATCAAGCATGTAATGAATAAGAGAATCATCAAGAACTTTCTTAGAAATATTAGAAGGAGGCTCACTAGTAGTCGCATAGCATGGTATAGTAGGTGGAGACGGGCATGTAATAGAATGTTGTGAAACAAATGAAATAAGACCTTGATGCTCAAGATGCTTGATTATTCATGGAAAAGTGTGACAATCATTATCATTATGTCCATTGATTCGATGATAATTGTAATATGGATGACCTTGATATTTTGCTAACCGATAAGGAGAATAGTAATGAGTAGGCGGTAGAGTGATCAACTGATGACTAAGGAGATGAATAAGAATGTCATGTGGCATAGTATTATGCTCAAATATGAGAGGATCAGGCAATGAAATGTCTTTAGGTTCAACTAGATGACATGTAGTGGACATAGATTGCATAGAGGATGTAGAATGAGCACAAACATGCGATTGAGAAACATCCTTAAGCTGTTGAATTTTAGATCTAAGGGATGTAATAGTTGATTCCATAGCCTTAAATTTGTCTTGAAATAAAGCATGTAGAGCTTGAATTGAATCCAATAGGGGTTGAGTAGATTGAGGAACACTAGGACTAGGGTCATTAGATAAATGATTGAATAAAGTACTTATTTCATGCGGCGGCGAATTGTCCTCAAGATACAAGGTGTCTAGGGATTTTTGTAAAGCATCCTAGTAATGGGGATATCTCTTAAGTAAATCAAATAAAGAAAATTGAGCAACTATGGGGGTGTTAGGAAATAATATTTGAGTGCTCACATTATAGGTTAACATAATATAATTTGTGAGCTAGTATACAGGTGAGTTGTTTAAAATATTGTTATGTATGAGATTTGGTTGTTAAACCAAACTCACCTAGATAGGAAATTTAAGGAGTGTTGTTAAACAAAATTTGTTTTAAATATCCTTATATTTAGGATTAATCCATTCTATATATATGTATAGTAATATTCGAGTGATATTGTTGTGTAAATCTGTTATTGCATCTTTATTTGGTATCAGAGCATGGCTTTCATGAGGAGAATAAAATCTTAAAATTTGACAAGGGGAAACGCTTCTCAGTTTTTGCTCCTATCAATGGTGGTTTTGTAGTCTAATGTGTTTGCAATTATTATAATATATTTGTAAACCTTAAGGTAATTTCTACATTGTTGTATATTTCTGGTGTAGACCTCTACATTCTCAGTCAACCATACACTATCAAAATTGAATCCCCACGTCTTGCAATACTAATATCTATTGATTCCCGTGCCTTTGTTTATTGCAATATGAAATTGATGGGCTGAATTTCTTCCATCTATATCTCATACATAAGATGCGGATCTTCCAGATGGTCTTCTATGGTTGGATGTTGTCATAATTTCATTTTGCATTGGCTGTATTCAAGGAAGATTCTACACACAAGTTTTTATAGGTGGTAGAACCATTATCGCACATTGGACTCCTCTGAGATCCAATCGGCACACACCAAGCACGAATTCATCATGTACAATTTGAATTCTCTTGTGCGTCTCCTGATCTTGAGGGCTGAATTGGTTAAATGCATGCCCACTAGTTGTCAACTTCCCCTCGATCCTATGCGAATCGACAAACACGTGGTTTTTGGTTTAGATTTATCGAAATAATTTTCAATATGGAAACATTCTATTTAGGTTTGCATTCTCCATCATTTTATTGGGTTATTCTTGGTCTCCAAGCATCCGTTACCTTAGAATCAAAATGTTTTCTTTGATATTACATTTCAAGACCTTTCAAAGTCATTACAAATCCAAACGCATTAGCATCTCTTCATGTTAGTGTCATTGTGTTTAATTACTTAGTATGATTCAAGTTTCATTTGTCAAAAATAATAAGGTGGGTCTTATAAACATTGTATGTAAATAAAAATTCGAAGGTTTTAGAACAAAGTCTTAGATATAACAAGTGCTAATTAGTCTATTTGATTTAAGTCATTACAAAAACTGTTGAGTCATTTGTCGAAATACAATTATAAAGAGTGGAGTCATTTTTATGTTGAGTCTGTTGGTGCCATTTTTGAGCTTGCACCATTTCGCCCTAAATTTTTCCTTCATTCATTCAGGTGCTCTGAAATGTTTTTCCCTCAAATTGGTGGTCAACAACTTTTCCCTCCAGATCGAATGCCTTGAAATGCTCACAAACTTGTTGTTTTGCCCCAATTTGAAAGAAATCTGCATGTGTGCCCTATTTTGTGCCCTAAATTTTCCAAATCCATGGGCCTCTACCATTTTTCCTTTTTGCCCGATCGTGGAAGTTTAAAATTGATCAATTTGCACTTAAATGCCATTGAAAATCCAATTCCATGATAAAAATGCTTTGAAAACATGTTTCAGTTGGTTCAATTTCAAGAAATTTGTCATCCTTAGCGAAAAAATCGAATTCTAGGGCATCCCTGGCATTTTTGTGTTTTGACGGTCAGACAGGCATCATTTTCCTATCAATTTCTTCTTCAGCATTCATCGACAACGTGGCTTGTTCTAATTGGTCGAGGGACGATGGAAAATTGTTTTAACTTATCACTTTTTGCTTTTTTGGCAAAAGGGTGAATTTGGTCCCATGGCTCTGCTTTACTCTGATTGGTCCTAATGTGCTTACGTGGCGTGTTTTGATTGGAGGAGGAGTGCGGGTATTTTTGTGCCTTAAGGCATTTTGGAAAAAGAGTTAAAGTGTAAAGAAAATGCCTAGGGCCCGCAACAAATCAAAATGGAACACGTGGCGGCTTCAGAGCCAAGGACGGAATTGTGGGTGGTTGGGTTCTTTTGAAGTTTTTTGACTTTATTTGGTTAAAAGATTAAAGTCACAAAACAATCCGGAACTCTGTAGCGAATCACAGGTGGACACGTGTCACGTTTGCATCAAAGGCGGGAATGGAGGCTAGTGGAAGACTTAGAAAAATTTTGCTTTTTGGCGAAAGGGAACAAAAGTTGTGAAAAGGGCCATGGGTCCGCCAGGCCAATTAGGAGTGGACACGTGGTAGGGTCAGAGGTGGAACTTCGGGCCTTGGGGAAAAATTGAGATTTTTTCCCATTTTTTGGCATAAAGGCATAAAATTAAAAGGAGGAATGCAAGCCCGTAGTGAATCAACAATCGCCACGTGTCAGGGACAGAATCGAGGTGCGGGTCCATGGGGATAATTTGGAAAAATTTCCTTTTTCCAAAAAAAGGTGGAAATGTGTAGAATCGGTCCATGATTCCAATGGGGCCCACTTTGGGACACATGTCAGGCCCATTTTCAAAGGGCGGAGGGGCGGAGAAAAATGTCAAATTTTTACATTTTTCTAAAAGTGTTAAAATGTTAAATGGTGATCCCCAAGCCCATTTCCAATCACATTGTGACACGTGGAGGGCTCAGATTAAAGGATAAAGGAAGATCGATGGTAACTGTGCATTTTTTAGTTGGGCCACCATTTGAGATCTAGTGTAACGTCTTGATTTTTATAAGCTATCCTGGTAATCACTTTTCATGATGTTGTAACTTCAGAAATGAAGATAAATATGTTAAGATATATCTTTTAATCTTAAAAGGAATGTGTTACTAATCTGGACCCTTGTTTGTTGTAATTTGTTTACTTGGGACATAGATTATTATTGCTTGTGTTTTGCTAAATGAGACAAAAGACTTGTCATATGTTTGATGAACTCTTTTCGCTGATTGACAACACACCTTGAATCAATTCCATTGATCTAAGGTATGCTGTGGCCTTCTTGTGATCGCTTTGTCGATTTACTTCTAAACCAGAATGAAGTCTGAAACTAGACTGAAGGTCGTTATAAATGTTGCAGCACCTGATTTCAGGTATAAATATCCGGTACCTAGATGCCAATGGAAAAGGTTCGATTCTGAACCACATGCAAAGTTGTAATGCTAGACAGCGTAAGACAATAAGGGCCTGGATGCAAGTGACACAGGTATGTGTTGAACATAGGACGAAACGTCCTGCATTGTGTTGAATGTGAACGCCAGTCGGAAAGACTTGATTGGAAACTATTAAATAAATACTATGGGATTAAACCCTAACCTACAACTAAGTTTTATCCTATACCCTAACTACTACCCTATATGGATTTTAAATTGCATGGGATGAAGGTTGATGCAAATCCTAATAACTTATGAACTAGGTGAATAACCTAGCTATGGACTATTAAATCCTAAACTATTACTAACCTATGGAAGGGGACTTATGGACCCATGTGGATGGAAAACGGATAAGAAGGGAAGGTTAGAAATTTAATAGGACAGTAAATGAAGTCCTTACAAGTTGCAGCGCCAAGTTTGGCGGGAACAAGGAAAAGTTGGAGGCATCCAACTAGCTATGAAGCTAAAATGGAATTGCAAGCAAAATTTTAAAAAGGAAATTCGCCAACTGAGTCGGCGGTGGCGTGAAAATTTATGAAAAAGCAATGCATTCAATGCATTCAATGACCTTGGTCTTAGCGACCAGCTCGCCTTGGAAAGAGGATAGAGGAAAAATTTGTTTGGCATTGTGTTCAATCAGGTTTTTAGTTGCTCTGCATTTCTTCCATGGTTCTGTCGAACCTTTGTATTTTTGGTTATTGTTTCGTTCTTTGGAGAAGCCAAGGCTATTTTTGAGCTTGAGGAAGTTAGTGGACTGTTGGGTAAGCCTTGTTGAGGATGCCGTGGAGAAAAATAACTCCAGTGGACGCGGTTTACTTCGAACCACAAAAAAATACAGGCATGTTAAGCCCTTCTCCTTAAATCGTTTGCTTTTGTTTAAACGTCTCATTAAAACAACCCTGCTCTTATGATGGGGGTTTTGGTTATATGATTTTGCTGTTATGTTGAGGTGATTTTTGGGTTGAGTCATTTTTCCTTTGCTGAACACGACTTGGGTAATTTTTTTTGCAAAATGGGTAAAGGAAATAAATGTTCTTGATGTGCGAGTTGTTTGACAATGTTGGGTAATTGTTTCTTTACTCAATATGAGTTGAGTTGTTGAATGCATTAGCTATACGTGTATCAATTCTGAGTTCTGTGCATTCTTGTAAAAATGGAAGGATGAGGTGATTTTGTATGCTGGTTTGAACTGTCATTATAAAAATGAACACGACTTTGGTATTTCTTGCAAATGAGTGAAATAAAGGAGGTTGTGCTTGTTGTATGAGTTTGTTTTGACTGTGTTTAGCATTCGCATCTATTACCCTATACGGGTTTGAATTGATGAATGTATTGTTATGCGAATATTGTTTTCCTGAGTTCAGTGCGGGAAAACGATTGGGAAAAACAAATTCGTGGTAATGTTGATGAACTGTCGTGTGAGTTATTTCTCCTAGTTGTTTTTCATTGCATAGAATATGGTTTTCCCTGGGACAGTAAGGTCATAGTAGCATCTTACATTGTTGTTCTAATTAGATATGGTGTTCTGCCTGCTTGTTCTTGGTATTCATATAGGACTGTTTGGAAGGAAGTTCTCGATCCGAATGGGAATAGAGAAAAATCAGATAGAATAGAATCGGGTGAGCATATCAAATCATACTCTGTGTCTTGTTGAACTCAAGGATATATATATATATATATATTGAGAACCTTTCATTGTTTTCATTGAAGTGGAATATGAATGGATTTCTTACTTTGTTGTTGGAAAGTGAATTCTCTCATTATTATGATGAAAGCGTGATTTGTTGTTGTTTCGTACACTCTTACATGTTATATATAGACGTGAATGTCTGTAGAGTGAATTATTTAAAAGGAAATGATTGTGTTTAGAGGTTCTTTTGGTACCAATGCTTACGGACCAGTTGCAATGAACTCTGGTCAACTTTTTGGAAAGGTAATTAGTAGTTTTTGAATATTGAAATATACTATTCAGAATGAATCATATTATTGGATTATGTCTGTTCTAAATAGTGGATATTTGGTTAGACAGTGAGAAGAGGTAATATGACCCATCTTCCTTTTATTCGATTATTGATTTTATTTACTTCTCTTTGGACTGTTATCATTGATTGATATCACGTCTGGATTAAATTCTCAATACAGTTATGATGAAAGGAAAGAGAGTGTTGGATGGATAATTTGAAGTAATGTTCATTTCTTCTCTCATACAGTTGAAATCTATACTTGTTATGGAATGAATTTTGTACTACCTTGGTATAAGCATCTGCATTTAATTCTTTGTTTACTTTTCTCTTCAGCGTTTGATTGTTTGAAATTAGATGAGTTGTATGAAAGGAAAGGAAAGTAGTTCGGTTTGAATTTTTAGTTAAATTCTATCTTTTGAAATTACAACTATTGTAAGGGAATGGAAATTACAGCATTTACATTAGAACAACAGTATGCACATATGTGTTTTAGTTCTCACAGATGTTAATTCTGGAACTATTTGAAGGAAATTACTTCTTGTAGTAATTATTTGGGAAAAAGGGCAGTAATCCTTTTGTCTGATTGGGAGGGTAATTAGATGATTGGGTTGTTATGCTGTTCATCCTTATTGGTACTTAATTCTTGGATGATGTTCATTTTAACGTTTCATAAAAGCAGGGTTCTTTTATTGAGACAGTTAATTAAAAGCACCTCATTTTAATGACAAGTGCTTAATATGCTCGGGCCTTGATGAACCGACCTGCAAGTAATTTTGCAGATGGATCTTGAGTAAAAAACGAAGACATGGTTGTTTTCTGATACTTCTTTTGATTAGCTGAGGATGGATCGTATTTGATAGCTATTATTCCTCTACGAGGAAATGGGAAAAGAAGAAGTTACATTCTTCTATCCTTATGTGTTGAAATGTTGTTTGATATAAACGAAGTCCAGTTGTTTGGACTGGCGATTGTATAGATTGTAAATCTTATGGATGAATACAAGGAAAAGTGTGATATTTTAATGGTTGTATCAGTTTGAAACTGTTTGAATAAAGATTGAGAATATAGTGTTATTCTTTGATTGGAGTTATTCAAATGATAGTGGATAGATTTAAAAGGAAATAATATCTATTCTTTACTTGAATGCAACTTTTAAGTTGGAATGTGCAATTAGTTCATACTTGAGTTATATGAATTTTAAATTGACATTAAAATGGATTTAGGTGAATATGAACTCTTAATTGAATGATATTCGGGATTAGCTTATAAGCTAAGGAATATCAAATAACATAGGAGTAGTTGAACCTTGTATTCGGACTCCGTTAATATCCTCGAAATGTTTAAATTCAGAAAATATTAGATATGGGGAAACATATCTATTGGTAACCAACCTTAACTGAAGTAAGGTTATGGAGAATAAATGAATACATTCATTTAGAATTAGACCTCGTTTAAAAGATGTCTAATAAGATGGAATTCTGAATTTGATTACAGTTGGGATAAACTTGGTTAAGTTTAATAGGTTGAACTTATTACGTTAAGCTGTAGTGGACTATTAGTCCGAAGCTTAAAGAAAAGAACCAAGAAGGAAATATGCAACCCTTCGGTATGAAGGAGAGAATGTACATTAAGCTAAAAGACAAATTAAGTCTCTCTTAGCTGTATACAACTGTAACGAGTAACGAGGTTAAAGGATCAACACAGTTGCTGAAAATTAATCTTAAATATTAAGATTATAATTCAATCACCCGTGAGCTGGATGTGTATTCCTTGATGAGAGGATTCCGTAGGACCTTGACACACGTCAGCTGCAATATGGTGTCTTCATGAAGGCGGGGCCTCCATGATGACACAATGTTGTAGCTGACATGTTACAACGCCCTCCCGAATCGAATCATCAAGTTTACATAAGTGGGACTAAGTTACTTAGATGAGGATAGGAATGTGATCGCGTATATGGAGTGACTCGGAGGGCTAAAGGTAACTAGACACACGTAGTCACCTAGGGACGACACCGTATGTCTGCGTACCTTTAGTTACCATGAGTGCCTTCCTATACTCGTTCATATTGCTAGTTGGAGTTAGAGCTTGACCTTGGATGAAAGGACTGAAAAGATCAGGAAAGACCATTCTAGATAACAGACGAAGTGAGGTGAAGGACGTGTTCCTTAGATGTGTATAACGTCTGGGAATATGATCATGCAAAGCATGTGAAAATATTTGGCCAAAGTATCGCAAGTGCTAGTTGTGTTGTCCTAATCACCTAGTTTAAGATGCAGGATGTCAGATGAATATCAGTAACAGATATTCAGATAGGCCTCTTAAATGGATCACTTCGATAACCGAAAACGGTAAAAGAACCCTGTATACTTATTATACAATGCATGGATTAACATGAAGGATTGGTAAGTCGCCAAGTCATGAAATGAGAGATCGCTGAAACTCCGAGCCATAAAATGGGAGATCGGTAGTTCTTCGAGTCATTTACAACAGCATATGGTATCTGTTATATGATTGAATGGCATTGAATGTGTGTTCCATATTGTAAATATGTGAACAGAGAACATTGGTTTTAAAAAGAAATTGTGTGATCTCGAATTACATTAATTGGACAGAGAACAATTATTAAAACTTGAACGTTTGTTTGAATTATAATTCGAGCAGAGAGAACATTGTATACAAAAAAAAATTTCCCTTGTTCTAGTATCTTAAAATGGGGATGTTACATCCAGAAGCTTGGAGATGCGATTTGCATCAATTTTCACCAATTTTTAGGGAATTCATGTCATTTTTTCCTTCAAAGATCAATGGAATCAATTTGCATTAATTTTCACCAAATTTTTGGTGAATTCATGTTGTTTTTCTTGTCACGGAAAATCAGGGAAGAAGCCCATTCTCTAAGTGACCACTTGAGAAAATCATGTAACTCTCTCCGTATCGATTTCAAATCATGTTAAGTTTGTTGCACATGTATAGCCATTAACAAGCTCTCCGAGATTTTTTTTCAAAACATTCCCCTGCTGATAAATCTGATCAATTTTGAGTTATTCTGTGTTGTCTTTGGGAAAAATCTATGAATGCTTACATTTCATAATGCATTTCAAATTTGTGTTTCTTGTTTCCTGTTGTAGTCTTGTGTTTAAAATCTCTCTTGATCATACATGGTCTCATTTCTTGTGATAGTTTAGTGGCATTTGCAATCTCACATTCAGAAGAGCTTTCATCTGATAAAGAGATAAACAAATTTAAAATCACTTTACCTTCCTTGACTTCAGAGATTGTTTGTAAACCTTTGGGTGCACCTTAGGTCATGATTAAATAGTGATTGCTAAATGCTTCATTGGTTCATTCTAACTCAAGCTTTTGTGATAGATGATCAAAGATTGTGTGGAAAAGTGTAGATCTAGGCCTCCATTTGATGCACATATCCTAGTTGAAGGGATGATTAACCATTTTGATACTTTCTGCTGTTAAGTTTCTCCATATTTTACTAAAATCCTCAAAGAGTCTAGTGGACCTTGGTTTGTCTTATCTAAACTCCCACCCAAAAATCATTCAAAACAACTAATCCTACCATGTTTTACCCCTGTTTTGACTTGTATACCCACAAAAGATCAAAATCCATTTGCTAAAGTATGCAGAACATATCAAGATTCCAAATGTCTTTAGTAACCCTTGCCTTGCATTGAAATTATCTCCATAATCTGGAAGTGACAACTTGTGAAAGTCAGATTTGGAGTGTTGATCATATTTTCCCAAGGCCCCTTCATACTATTTGTACAAATTGAGGGATATCTTCATCTCATTCACCATTTGAGGGTTACAAAATAGGTTCTCTTACCTTGGTTGAAAGGCACAACCTAAAATATTTAGGACAAGATCAAGTCCTATTTGAGTGCTATCCATCTCTGCACAAATATGAGTGCTAGTTAGATCATATCCCCGGCTACAAAAAATGACACACACCATGATCCATCTGTCTTTAAGATTCATGCCATATATTTGATGCTGCTCAGATCAAAAGGAGAACAAATTTGGGTACCAACAGAGTCCTTTAATTGTCAATATATATGAGTTTGTCATTATATTGTATGAGTTTGTCATTATATATGAGTTTGTCAATATATATGAGTTTTTCATTAAGTCAAGTCAATTTGTATTGTATTGATCTTGTCAAAAATAATCAAAATTTTGAATCGTCGTCAAAAGTTGTAATTTTTTTTTTCCTCACAGACGTATTTTCGGTGTAACCCGATGTCTAAAAATAAAATGTTTCACATTGCGGGAGGGAAGAAAAAAATAAGCTCAATGTGGAAAAAAATGTGCTTCATGTTCGCATTCTCTAAGTTAGTAGGAGGATGGAGGTACAAGAGGTTGGAGGTCAATCAACGACCTCTCGTCAATCACCAACGATGGGGCCACACGAAGCTGTGGTGATAGTGTGTGTGTGAGTTTTCTTTTATTTCAGAGTTGTAGTTTGTTTTAGTTGTGTGTAGTATGATTTCAGAGTTCTGTTTTGTGTTGAATAAGTGAAAAGTTCACATTGAGGGGGAAAATGGTTTCAATGTTCCATTTTCACTTTTCCCTCTTTTTAGATTTGTATTCAATAAGCAATATTTCCTACATAATTCCCTAAAGGAAAAACATAGTGGATAGATGAAAGCACAAAGGAAAAACAACATCATGATATTTGGGTTGTTGGTTGTCCTATAAAACCATCCTTTATTGAGGTTGTTGGTTGTCCTGTAAAACCATCCTTGTTGAGGTTGTTGGATGTCTTGTAAAACCATCCTTGTTGAGGTTGTTGGTTGTCTTGTAAAACCATCCTTGTTGAGGTTGTTGGCTATCCTAAAAAACCATCCAGATCATGAGGACACACGGCAACACACTTCAAAGAAGTGCAATTTTTTTGTTCCATGTTTGCACTAAGGGGGAATGTTAGGAAATAATATTCTAGTGCTCACATTATGGGTTAGCATAATATAATTTGTGAGCTAGTATATAGGTGAGTTGTTTAAAATATTGTTATGTATGAGATTTGGTTGTTAAACCAAACTCACGTAGATAGGAAATTTTAGGAGTGTTGTTAAACAAACTCTATTTTACATCTCCTTATATTTAGGATTACTCCATCCTATATATATATATATATATATATATATATATATGTATGTATGTATGTATGTATGTAATAATATTCAAAGTGATATTCTTTGTGTAAATCTGTCTGCTTTGCATCTTTTGGAGCCATAATAGATGAAAACAATAAGGATACTAAGTGTGAAAGCGGTCGGGTTCACCAAAATGATTAACTAAAATTAACTATGTAGTGTGGGGATAGTTAATCTAAGCTATGAACAATTGTAATGAAATAAATAAATGCAATAAAGAAGTATGTAAATGAGCTAAACAACTATGTAAAAGGAAATGCTAACCCTAATGTGCAAGAGAGAAGAGGAAAGAACTCAATTGAATAATAGATGCTTGTAGGACTATGTCGTAAAGGTGATTGGAAAATTTGGAGGTATCAATGACTATGTAGAATCCTGAAAGGATGGATCTAGATTGATTCCATAGAATGAAGCACATGGGAAGGGATCAAAAGCTTGCGGGTGCTTTGGTCTACAAATGTGTGCCCTGGTTTGTGTAAAAGCTTTGAAACTAAATCTCATAGGGTTAAGAGGTGGTCTGAAACCCTTGTTGTGTGTCGCATCAGATTCGATGTCTTGTATTGAGTGTCGTCAATAATCCAAGATGATGTAAAGACCTACAAAATACCAAGAGAAGTATCAAAACCCTAAAA
Organism: Taxus wallichiana var. yunnanensis; assembly: GCA_018340775.1. Taxonomy (NCBI): domain Eukaryota; kingdom Viridiplantae; phylum Streptophyta; class Pinopsida; order Cupressales; family Taxaceae; genus Taxus; species Taxus wallichiana. The sequence continues at coordinate 458,471,166 of CM031237.1, forward strand.
AAATAAAGATGCAAATGAATGGGTCGACTGACCTCAGTTGCCACAACAATGGGCTTACTAACTAAGTGCTTTGCACTACATTTCAGACCCAAATGTAGTTCTAGTGAGTGTGTGCATAATGTGCCCTAGGTGCTCTTGTGTCAGTCACACTTTGTGAAGTAACAAGCAATAACTAAATGTAGAAAATGTAATAGTATGTGTGCATGGAATAGAATAAAATCCCCCTATGAAGTGTGATGTAGATGTCCTATCCTTGTGCCTTGATGATGGAGCTATGTGGATGCAAATGATCTCCAATGAAATAGATGGATGCAACTCTAGATGAGCGATAGTAATAAGTGATGTTAGGTCCCTCATTATGGTCTCATAACTTTATATTTATAGGGTTCTCTTGGTCTCGATTTCATAATCAACCCTAAAAGTGCTGACCATAGAAAGATTAAGATCTCAAACGTCTAAAAAGAGCCCAAAAATAGGTGGGAAAGTGAAAAAGGACCGAGGCACCCTAAGGGGACCACGATGCCCACGGGTGCCCCAAGACTAATCTGGGCACCCCAGTCGAGGATAAAATAACACGGATGACAAGCTAACTAGGCATATGAGCGCAAGAGGTTGGTAATGAAAAATAAAATAAAACAAGATGGCCAAAAGATGGGGGTTAATTACTACTTTCTTCACTCAAGAACCTTATAAATAGTAGTATGAGACCAAGACTAAATAATGTCTAAAGTGCATAATTTTGTGTCTACATTTAGTGACAGATTTTTCCAATCTTTTCCTCCATCTAACACTCCATTTTTAGTTTTCTTGCTCTTGCACATATGTGGGCCTCTTTTTTTTCTAGATGGTTATATGCTTCTCAATAATTGAATTGGGGCCCTTGGATATTTTTAAGCTTCTAATTGGTGTCAATTGTCATATGATCTATGGTGGAGCCATTTAAGTGATATATGCATGTTTATTCCTCTTCTCTAATTGAATCTCTTAGTTTTAAATTTCATCCAATTCCATTTTGGAGTGTTCTTCCAAATTGTATTAATTGAAGAAGTATTCACTTCATCAAATCATTTTCTAGCTTGGTCATTCTTGGTTTGGATCTCTGATCCATTTGGTAGTTTAGTCTATATGTGTTTAATTCAAATTTGTTTTAGGTTTGGAGTTATGAATAATTGTGAGCAATTCAAGGATGTTGCAATTTAGGTTTAGAAGAGTAGTTGTGTATGTTAATTTAGTCATAAATGAGAATAGTAGATTTTGAAGGAAGTTATTATCGAGTATAAAGTGTATTCTCTCTGATTATTAGGATATCCATCTAGTTATTAGGTGTAGAGGTCTGATGTGTAGTCATTAAACCAACTGATTATAAAATCCTTGTGCAATTTTGGTTCCATTTGCACTCTTTAACTTGTCATATGCTATATTTTAGATTATGAATTACAGTGGTTTGATAATTCATTAAATCTTAGTGTATGTGGTTTATGAATTGTCTAAATTATGGGAGTTGCACTAATTGTGTAAATTGATGTTTCTCTTATATTATTTTTGACTCCTTCATCTAAGCTTTGCAGATTAGCCCAATAGACAAGGCACATATGAAGTTGGAATGATCAAACCTCCTTTCTTATTTTTTGTCCTACCCCTTTAAGATTTTTGCTTCATCTTGAGTATCTTTATAAGTCTCTTTGTTATAAATTTGGCTTCACATTTGCTTAGATGTGCTTTAGATCTCTGTTATAAAACTAACAAGTTATGGATATCCTCATATCTTTGCAACAAATTAATTTAGGCCTATTTATTTCACTATAAATGTGTGTTATGTCACAAGTGACACTTAATTGGGTGCTTAGTCATGGAGGTTGCATTTATAGCCAAATCTAGTGTGTGTTTAGGCTCATCTTTTGATAAGAATTGTTAGGGTCTCTCCCCTTGGCCTTACAAGAAGAAGTAGAGAAGTTGCCTTCCTTCTCACATTTGTTGGTCTTTAATCCATTCCAAACTTGTTGAAAAGAACCCCTTGCTATAATCGATTCATCCTTCAACTTCTCATCATTAACTTAAAGGGCATAACAAATTTGAGAGCAAAAAAATGGCATTGTTTTTGGGGATGTGCCAAATTTATTTGTTAAAGGTTCTTGGTATTACATTTTCATATCAACAATCTTTTTCAGTTTCAACATTTCATATCTTTACAAAGATTTGTGATCTTGTTCTTCCTTGTGAAGTGGTGACTCCTATTATTTTATCGACCAATGTGCTTCAACATTTATTTTTGTTCTCAAACATTTTGATGTTGGTGGATTATGTTCTAAATTTTGGCAAAACGATTCAGAATTGGTGCTCTCATTTTTCCTAAGAACTCCTCTTTGTTGAAATGTACCTTGAGATTTGTATTGAATTAGATTAGTAATTCTTAGAGTTTTGAATGTAGTGGGTGAGTATTCTAGTTGTAAAATTTGTGGTGATATAGAAATGGAAACCATCATTTATCCTGTTGGAGGTGTTTATGTTATATTATTCATTCAATGTCTTATTGGTGATGCCCGAGAATGGTATAATGAACTTCTTATAAATATTATTAATTCTTGGGATAATTGAGACATCACTTTGTTGATAAATATGTTAATAAAGTTGATTATGCTTCTATTAGAAAATAGTTGTATAATATGGTAAGAGATAAGGATGAAAGCATTTAGGATTTTAATCACAAATTTAGGAAGACATGAAATAGAACCCTAAGCACATTAAACCAATCGAAGCTTATGATCTTATTTTTTATAACAAGGCATTAAATGTTGAATTATTATTTGAAAGACAAATGTCCACTAACAATTATTCATGCTTTCAACCTAGATTTAAATTTTGAAACTATTTCTCATGCCTTTTATTTGTGTATTGTTGAAGTGAATTTGAGTTAGATGCTTGTGAAGAGGGTTTAGATTTTGAGTATTTAAACACTTGTGATAACTTTGAGACTTTGGTGAAGGAATCTACAATTGGAGGTTCTGATTTTAATGACAGTGATTCATATTTTTTTGTTGATATGTAGCCCCATGTTCATATTTTGTTGTTTGGTCATTCTACCAATCTTCACATGTTTTGGAGCCTTATGTTTACCATAGTTTTAGTTCCTCTTGAGTTCTAAACACATTTTTAATATAATAAGTTAATTATTGAGCCTAGATTTTTTCTACCTTTACATAATGATGCATTTTATAAGAATATTGGTGAATTTGATTATGTATTAGCATGTGATGGCGGGCTCCTTGATGAGATCAATGAAATTAGTGAAGTCATTCATGAGAATGAAGAAGAAGAAGATTTTATTGATCAAAGAAGCATATGTGCTACAAAGGAGGAAATTCAGTCAAATGATTATCAAATTGCAGAGACATTGGGTAATATGTGTGTCTTGATAAAGCATCTCAACATCTAGAGGATGTAATGAATGATGCATTGAATTATTTATTTTAGCTCTTCACTAGTTATGCTTATGAGGATGAAGTTATAGGGTTATTTGTTTGTGATTATTTGTAGGTAGAGGCAGATGGTGATGATGATAAAACTCTCACCGATAATTGTGAAGATGATAAATCCATGTTGATTGAAAATAAAGATCCTTGTGAGGTGGTAAGTGAGTTAGTGAATGATTCATGTTATGACCTTGTTATGGAAATAGAGGAAGAAAACTTACATACTCAAGAATTGGTTGCATGTGCATCCTTTTTATGTGATAAGATTTGTGAGTTTTGCAAGGGTAAAGATGAAGAAATTGTGAGTACATTGCATTGTGAGGAAGTTTATCCTTTGTTTGCTAAATTTCCCCACCCTCCCTCTCCTTCCGCTCCTCTGCATAAAATGGAATATGAAAGATTTAATCATAACATTGAATTAGATCCTCTACATCCATTGAATCACTACCCATAACTTCACACATCCGATTATCCATTTTAGTGTGTGAGTGAGCCCTTTTCTGACCTTGAGTCTTTTTCCACACTTGGTGAAGAGAGTGTGTTAGATGAACTAATATAAATTACAAAAGTCTTTTAATGACGAGTTATGCTATGAATATGTTTCATATTTATATTCTAACTCATTTTACTTTGCTACTAATAAACTAGTGTTTTATAATGAGAGAAAATCATACAAAAGTGTTACATTTGATCATGGTATTAACTTCTAACAAAGGGTTACTTGATTATGATAATATTAAATAATTATATGTTGATGTTTATGTTACAACCATTATTGAGCCTATTTATTTTGATAAGGTTGATTTTTTGGATCAAAAGGGAGAAATAAAAATAAGAAGTCGAAGTAAGTTTGATTTTAATTTGAGTGTTGATAAGAGTTATGGGTGCATTAATGTCCTTAAGTCTAAATCTTACAAGCCTAATATCCTTTTTACTCAAATTAATTTTAGGCTAGAATTCATATGCTCATATTCTAGTGTTAAAGTGAGCATTGATCCCTTTGGCATACATATAAATTGTCCATGTGAGTTTTAGATTGCTTCAAAAAGATGGGATTGGGCATATCCGTTTAATCGGTTTCAACAAGAGCATTATTACAACCGGTCTTCATTTTTGCTCGATTTTGTGTTTGGGCCTTCAAAATTAAATAATCCATTATGGGATTGGTTGTGAGTGTTATGCTAGTTTTTATTGTTACAATCTACAAGAAAAATGCTCTACTTTGCTATGAAAGGTTCATATTTCTCCAATCCAGTTGAATGGGTTTATTAAGTAAGAATTAGGGATTCTTATCTCTTGTATAAATTATAAATACTTATATAATTTTTAACTTTCAATTAGTTCTTTAGATAATTAAAATTCTATGATTTGTTAATATTTTTTGATTAGATTGGTCCTTTGCGGCAATTTTTTTAAATTATAGAGTTTTGTGCTTTGTAGTTCGAGTGATTGCTTGGATATCTCTTGGAGGTACCGGTTTACTTCTCTAAATTTTTATGGGATTTTTGATTACCCAAAGGGGTACCTATTTTTTTAGATAGAGCTAATGTTGGTTCACCTCATTTTGGGGCCTTCAAGTTGAAATTTTACATTTGATAATGATCATTTGTGTATTTTAGGTACATTGATGTCTTCAAAATTATCAATTTTTCTTATACATATCAAATCTAGGTTTACAAAGGTGAATCAAGAAAAATTAGTCAAAACATGTGTTTTAAGACCTTTAATGGGATAAAAACATCTTGATTCTTGTTTTCCTTTGTTCTCTAGATCGTCAAATATAATTGAGCGGATCAAAGAGACACTTAACTGGTTGTTGTTAGTCACATTTCGCCACTTGGGATTAATCCCATATGGACGAGGAGAGGGATCATGATTGGTTTTATAAATAAGGTGATCACAATATTTAAGTGTAACTAAGGATCTATAACCTAACTCTTTTACACGAGCTTGAGTTAAGTCGGAAAGTTGAAAATTCATACGAGTTGGTCAAGTTTGTAACCAAATTGGGCCCGAGTCCAAGCATAGATTGAGTTAATTCTTGAGCTAAGGAGTTGGAATAGTCAAGGATCCCGAGTACATGAAGGTCCATCATTGGTCCACATGGAAACATGATGATGTTCTTTAATATCTGATCTCGCAAAGAAATATCAAAGGAAAAGACATTTGGGGACTTAGGCTCCCGAGAAGTCAAGAACTCGATAGATTGATAAAACTAGCTAAGGCATGGAGATCCAAAACTATGAGAGCCTCGAGAAATCTTGGAATATTATAAAACTGAGAATGCTAAATAATGTTAGGACATAATTAATATTCTAGTTCTCATATTATGGGTTAACATAATATTATTTGTGAGCTAGTATATGGGTGAGTTGTTTAAAATATTGTTATGTGTGAGATTTGGTTGTTAAACCAAACTCACGTAGATAGGAAATTTTAGGAGTGTTGCTAAACAAAGTTTGTTTTACTTCTCCTTATATTTAGGATTATTCCATCCTATATATACGGGGAATAATATTCAAAGATGTGTGAAATAATATACAAAGATTATTGTGTTCACTTTCTATATGAACTTGGTCATACCTTTGCATATGGTATCGTAGTGGATAGTATATTTCATGGAAGCATAATAATTTATTAAGGGGGAGATATAATTTTCCTCACCCTTATAGATGAAAGATTAAATAATTTTTTTGTGAGTGTTCTTAAATTTGGTTCAACTCAATCCATTTTCTTTCACCCCTGATCTCACAATTGGAACAATCCATTTGTTATTTTGTAGTAAAAGTGCTCCTAAAGGTGTTTAAAGACTCTTAAGTATTCTAAAAATATGTATATGCATTTGGATTAATTCTCCTATAGAAGAAATTTTGAGGAATGAAAAAGGTGTTTTGAGCAGTTGAAATGAGATCTATTTTTTATATAAGTAGGAGAAAAGCTTGTTAAGATCATCTATTCAACATTGGAAGGTTCAAAAATTTAAAATCTTTACATATCAATTTGGAATGTAGATGTTTTCATCGACGAATCTCATATTTCCATCTCCATGAGCCAAATTTCCACCTGGGTGACTCTATCTCCAAGCTGTGCAAACTTTGGAATTTGTATTGGACTTGTTTGCCAAGGCTTGCACTTGAACTCGCCACATATTCTCTCCTTGCACCTATTTTTTATTCATATTATCGCATGTTGAACATGTCACTTCTAATGTATGCTATTACATAGAACTTTCATCTCGCACATACTTTCCTAATCGCCACATCTCCACAATGCCTTGAAATCTACTTTCTATGTTGTTATCCACACAAATTTTAGTCACGAAAATATTTGGAGTCTATCCCTCAAGCTCATGCTCTTAAGTCTTATAAAATAAGCATGCATAGGTAGATTCCACATTATTTGTCTTTGAACATTCTTGATAAAATAACATTTATAGGCTGCGATCAAAATAATTGTTCCTTTCCTTGTCTATTGTAAAACATTTGTATTTTTTATTGTTAATTAATCGTGTCTTTGTATCTCTTAGGTCTATAGTCCTATCCAAGTTAAATTTTGAAGTCACTTTAAAAGGGTCACGAGTTTATTCAAAATATAGTCTTCATATCATTTAGGACATGTTAATTATCAATTAGTCTAAGTATTTTATTAAGTCATTAGTCTTGTCAAAAGTATTAAAAGTTCAAAGCCATTGTTATTGTTGTGTCATTAAATTGTCAGAGTCATCATTTCATGTTAAAATGTTATTTATTATTATTGTCAAAATTAGGTGTCGCAAAGTTTAAATAGGTGATTTTAGTTATGGTCCTATAATGACGTGTTGTCAAAAAAATCCAAAAATAAAATAAATAATTACCTCACTTTTCAATAATTTGACGCATTTTTACTTGTACGACATCCATCTTGTGGGGATGAATTGTACAATGAGCTCCATGATCAAACCCGACTAAGTTAGTAGCACATCAATCAAAGGATGGAGGCAAAGGGATGATGGAGGTTAATCAACGACCTCTTATCACTCACCAACGACGGGGCCACACAAAGGTTTGGTGACATGTGTTTTTGTAGTGTGCTTTCCATTTTGTTTTCAGAGTTCTAGTTTCAGTGTGCTTCATATTTTAGTGATCTTGTTGTTCATGTATGGTGTGAATAAGTGGAAATTTCACATTGAGGGGGAACATGATCCAATGTTCCATTTACATTATGTCATCATTTTCTATGTGTGTATGAGCAGTAGAATTCATTAAATTTCCTATGTTATTCCCTATAGTGAGATATTGATGAGGACTGATAATAGTACTTGGCACATCATGATGTGGTTGTAGGTAAACCACTTGAAAACCTTCATTTTTGGTTTGTGGTAAACCACCATTCTTGGTTGTTGGTAAACCATTTACAAAACCATCACTTTTTGGTTTGTGGTACTCCAAATGTAAAACCACCATTCTCGGTTTATGGTCAACCGTTTGTAAAACCATATGTTGATTTTGTGATTATCTTGTGAAAATCACTATATCATGAGCATGTGCAAGTACAATGCATGTTTTCCCCATGTTCACACTAAAGGGGGGCATGTTAGGAAATAATTAATATTCTAGTGCTCACATTATGGGTTAACATAATATTATTTGTGAGCTAGTATATGGGTGAGTTGTTTAAAATATTGTTATGTGTGAGATTTGGTTATTAAAACAAACTCACGTAGACAAGAAATTTTAGTAGTGTTGCTAAACAAACTTTGTTTTACTTCTCCTTATATTTAGGAGTATTCCATCCTATATATATGGGAAATAATATTCAAAGATGTGTGGAATAATAAACAAATATTTTTGCATTCAATTTCTATGTGAATCTGGTCATACCCTTGCAAGGAACATGTGAAAGGTCATCGAATTCAAGAATTATGAACCTGGGAGGATGAAAAACCCGAGATCAAGGAAGGTCATGATTGTTCCACGTGGACCAATGATGACATTATATGGTCTTGGAGGTTCGAAGTATCGAATGAGGAAGGGATCTCATAAAATTGTGAACAAGTCATTTATCCACATCAACAAATGACAATAGATATGAGCTCTTGAAAGTTCAAGCTAGGTGTAGAAAAAGTGCCTAAGGTTAAGTTATCCTCAGTGAGCCCAAAATCCAGTGATTGTTCACCATAGACCAATCATAAACCACCATTTCTTTTAAAGGTTAAAAAAAAGGTCTCAGTAGGACTTAGAGACCCCAAGATATGAAATTTTAGGATTTGGATGTGTGGTAAAGGTGAACACATGGAACAACTTAGTGACCTGTAATAATGCACATTACATAGAATTAAATTTGATTGTTTCCTTTTGTGCAAAATTTTCCTCAAGGATGTCAAAAGCTTAAACAATTCAAGCGCATCAATTCATTTTTTTACATATCTTTTAGCATAGAGCTCTATCTAACCTAAAAATTATATCATTAGAAAGATCTTTCAAATAACTACACACTTTGGTTCTAATTTGAGAGAAAATAATTAACAAATTCTTAATATTTTAGTGATAGAGTTTTCCAGGCTTTGTCTCCATCTAGCACTCCATTTCTTTAGTTTGCTCATTTTTGCACATATGTGGGTCCTCTTTTTTAGATGATTGTATGCTTCTCAATAAATGAATTACGGCCCTTGGATATTTTGTAAGATTCTAATTAGTGTCAATTTTCATATGATCTATAGTGGAGCATTGAAGTGATATATGCATGCTTATTCCTCTTCTCTCATTAGCTCTCTTGCTTTGAATTCCCTCTAATTCCATTATGGAGTGTTCTTCATGAAGTAGTCACTTCATCAAATCATCTTAAAGCTTGGTAATTTTTGGTCTAGATATTTTATCCCTTTGGTATTTTATCCTATAGATATTTTATGTTTCGAGTTATGGTTAATTGTGAGCAATTCAGGTTTAGGAGAGTAGTTGTGCATGTTAATTTAGTCATAAATGAGAACAATGGATTTTGAAGGAAGATGTTATCAAATTTTGAAGTGTATTCACTTTGATTATTAGGATATCCATCTGGTTATTAGGTGTAGAGGTTTGATGTGTAGTCACCAAAACACTTGATTATAAAATCCTTGTGGAATTTTGGTTCCATTTGCACTCTTTAACTTGTCATATGCTATATTTTAGATTATGAATTACAACGGTCTAATAATTCATTAAATCTCAGTGTATGTGGTTTATGAATTGTTTAAATTGTGGGGAGTTGCACTGAGTGTTTAAATTGATGTTGATCTTATATTAATTTTGACTCCTTCATTTAAGCTTTGCATATTAGCCCAACGGACAAGGCATATATGAAGTATGAATGATCAAACCCCATTTATTCTTTTTTGTCCTACCCTTTGATACTTTTTCTTCATCTTGAGTATCTTTAGAAGTCTCTTTGTTATAAATTTGGCTTCATGTTTACTTGGATGTGCTTTAGATCTTTGTTATAAAACCAACAAGTTATGGATATCCTCATATCTATGCAATAGAGCAATTCAAGTTTGTTTAGTTCACTATAACTTTATGGATAAGTCACAAGTGAAACTTATTTGGGTGCTTAGTCATGCACATTGCATTTATTTCCATATCTAGTGTGTTCTTAGGCTCATATTTTGTTAAGAATTGCTAGGGTATACCCCTTGGCCTTGTAGAACCAAAATAAGTAGAGAAGTGACCTTCCTTTTTGCATATGTTGATCTTGAATCCATTCTCATCTTGTTGAAGAGAACCCCACCTTTGCTACAACTAACTCATCCTTCATATTCTCTTCATCAACTTAAAGGGTGAAACATATTTGAGAGCCAACATTTCATATGTTTTAAACTTGTGTAATATCTTTATTTTAAGGTTTCATTGATTTATCATATATATGCATGGTTGTTTTTGTAGACACCTAAAATACATCTACATAATTTTATTACTAAAATTGCACTAATTATCCTCTCTTCTATCATTCTTGTCGTAATTAGTGATTTCTTGCTAATTAACCACGATCTTCACTCTCTCTTGGTCAATTGACGACACTTCGTCAATAAACCACCATTTTTCCTCTATTCTTGTTAATTAATTACATTTCGCTAATTAATTAGCCTATCACACATGATAATGATTAATGACCTTTCATTAATTAATATCCACTTCTACTTGGGTTAATTAATTATTATTAATTAATTACGCTCACTACTCTAAATCAATAAATCACCATTTATTGGATTAAATTTCTCTAACATCCCACAAATCATACTAATTTTCCTCTAATAAAATTCTATAAGCTTACACCTACCTATTAATTAATCACCCTTGATTAATTAAAACACCGCTCAACTCCCATGAGTCACTAATGATAAATTAAACTCTTCTAAATCAAGGTTACATTTTCTAAAGAAACCTTATCCATTCCTAATCTTACTTTATCCTTATCCCACATGCACTAAGATGCTAAGTTCTCTCAAACAAGAGGGTTATATAAATAACCCTCCTCCTATCCTTTCTTCTTACACCTCATTTGCATTAGTGAAAACTATAGGCATTTTGATCTATATCCATTCTCCATTGCTGGAAATAGCTTCTCCAGATATCCATTCTCTCAAATCAAGAGAATGAGAAGATCCAGAAATGGCCTTGTAGCCATTTCTTGGTGATATCTCATCTTCAAATATTGAGGAAACAACCCCATTTTGATTGCTTAAGTGATCTAAATAGGTTCATTTATTAGTTAGCAATCTTAAGGAGTAAGAAATAACTTAGCATTTAGCTTGAGATTATTCATGCATTGAAGAATTTGTTCCTGATAAGCTCTTATCTTAATGGTTCTATAGTAGGTTTGATTATTGCTTTGAAGCTACTAGGTGTTAAATTCTTTTAATTAACATGAAAAGTTATATATGAACACATATGGCATGCCCGGTGGGAGTTAAACTGGGTCTCCTACCTTTTCTCACATATATGAGATACTCATCGCCGGGATGAAACTTGCTATTAAGTGGAATATTTGATAGCTCAAAGTCATTGAAGATTCATAGTTAATTATCAAGAAAGCCAATGATGACTCGAAAAGTTAAAGATGATAAGATTTTCCCATACAAGAAAATGGTGGAAAATCTCAAGGAATATTTTGTACACATTACTTTTGAGAAAATCCCAAGAGCAAAAATTAGTCCATGGACACTATGGCTACAATAGGCTCCCTGATGATATGCCATTCTTTGTTGAAAATCTACGGATGCCTACATATGACATGCTAGAGTTATGTCTGGTTTGTGAAGTTGTTGGTCCTTTTTCCCCATGGTATGAACCCATATTTAACTATCTATAGGATGGCATACCTTCCCCTAATATTTCCCATCCTGAAAAATGAAACCTAATCCAAAGAATAGCTCGTTACACCCTCCTTAGAGGCACCCTCTATCATCGTGGCTATGACAAGAACTTGTTGTGTTGTCTTAATTCAACTGAGTCCATCCAAGCAATCAAAGAAGTGCACAAAGGTGTTTGTGGAGCTCATATAAATGGAATGGTGCTAGCAAATAAATTATTAAGAGTAGGTTACTATTGGCCTACCATGGAATCAAACTATTGTAAATATGTTAAGAAATGTTCATTATGTCAGAAATATGGAAATCTCATCCATGCACCAGCACAATCCTTGCAGCTAATCACAACACCATGGCCATTCTCCAAGTGGGGATTAGATCTCATAGGGAAGCTCACTCCAACTTCCTCAGATGGCCACACCCATATCATTATTGCAACCAAGTACTTTACAAAATGGGTAGAGGTTGTGCCTCTTACATATGTTACCGGTGCCCAAATCTCCAAGTTCATCATGAATCATCTCATTTTTCGTTATGACATCCCTTCGCCATTGTAGCTAACAATGGTAAGTCCTTTAAGAAAAAGACCATGAAAGCATTATGCCAACACTTTCAGATATGCCTAAAGTGGTCTACTCCCTATTACCCCCAAGGTAATGGTCAAGCAGAGGCCACCAATAAAACCCTTGTTCACATTATGGAGAAGATGGTAAGAAAAACTGGTCGTAACTAGAACCTATGAATCCATCTCACCCTCTAGGCTTATAGGACCTCTATTTGCACCTCTATTAGTGTTATGCCTTATTCCCTAGTCTTTAGAACTAAGGCCATCATCCCATTGGAAATTGAGCTTCCTTCCCTAAGAATATCTCTTAGAGATTATCTAGATAAAGATGAAGACTACCATGTGGCCAGACTGGCAGAGCTAGAGTTGTTAGATGAAAGATGCATTCATACACTCAACCACCTAAAAGTGTATCAGAATCGAGTGTCTCGAGGCTACACCAAATGTATGATGCCTCATCAGTTTTAGGTAGGGGATATTTTCCTGAAGGAAAACCAATTCAACAATGTGAAAGAAAGAGAAAAGAAAGGTAATTTTGAACCAAATTGGTTAGGACCCTATGTCATCGTAGCAAAATATGGATCACGAGCTTACAAAATTGTCTATCCTGATAGAGAATAGCTATGTGAACCCATGAACGCCATGTATCTCAAGTTGTTATACTCTTAAGCATGGGGCTTATATTAGGAAAAAACCAAAAAAGTAAAAAAGGATCAAAATACAAAAAAAAATCAAGATAAAAGTAAAGGAAAAATAGGTCATTCAAGTGTGAAAACCACGCAATTATGGCACTTTGGACTAGTCCCTTGGTGAAAAATAGTTTCCAGCACCTTAGGAGGATTCATTGTTCACAAACATCTCACATCTAGGGGTACATTTGCTTTATCCTAGAGCTAATTTTCACCTATATGAGATTTGAGCCTATCCTCCATAGCTTTGATTCGACCGCCTCATCTTGTATATCTATGAAGATTTTTCCTTTGTACATTCCCACCTAACTGCTGGGGGCATCTTCACATCTCCACTTTCTTGTACATACGTGTGACATTCTGCCCTTGTACATTCCCATCTAACACTAGGGGAAACCATGTTTCTCTATTTTCTCGTATAAAGATTTGGAAAACTTTTCAAAAAATTAAAAAACATTCATAAATGTTAGAAAATCCCAAAACATTAGAAAACCATTTCATAGAAAAACCCAAAAATAATAGAACATTGTTTCCAAAAACTCCCAAAAACAACATAAAACATATCAAAAACTATCCCACAAAAAAATAATAGTGCTTTCCTTACTTGTTTTTGTGTGTTTCTTGTTTTGTTTTCTTGCTTGTTTGTACATTCTTGTATAGTTTTTCTTATTTTCTTGTACATTTTGTATAGTGTGTTGCTTAACATACTTCTTAGATTGGTCTTGTCTTTCCTTGATTAGATTAATTCTTTCTTGTTTATATTTAGTATGTTTTGCATGCTTGTATATATCTGTACATAGTTGTGTTGTTCAGTTTGTTTAGTGTGTAATTGTTAGATTTTTAACTTTTGTTGTGCTTGTTTGTTACTTGTACATTATTTGTTATCACATCATCATCTATATCATCACATCTAACATCACATATATCATATATCATCAATAACGACTAAGCTACATCATCATGAAAATAAACATCCAACATATATGCTAAGCTACTATCATCTTATCATATCACCAATGGGGAAATAGGGACCACCTTTTGTCCCCCTCACCAATATCAAAAATTAAAAACATGGGAAATCATAAGTATCTCATCAAAAGTAAATGTGATATCATCCAAATATATCTCATAAATCAAATACATGTGGTATAATTATACATCATAATAAAGTCCATCATCATATACATGTAAATATGTCAAAAATTTCAATGTCCATATACAAAGTGTCTCAGTACATAGTCATCAGATACAATGTATGCCATAATGGGCATGGATAAAAAACGTGCCTTCACATTGAGGCATAACCAAAAACAATACATATACATCATCTCAAAAATGTGCCTTCATATTGAGGTGTACATAAAAAATAAATACATTTGTACATATATATCATCATAAAGCGAGTCACTCATGACTCTCACCTACCCCTCGACTACCTGACTAGTGTCCAGGTGGTAACATCTGTTGCGAGCCCTGTGATGGTGCAATATGATGTGAACCCTGTGGTGGTGGCACATGCTATGCCGATGGCTACTGGATCAATCTCGTTGATCAAGATGGCATCTGGGATCATGATCGCAACCTAATGCTAGCTAACTGACTATAATCTAGATCCCTATGATTAGCCATGATAGATACATGATATAACATCCTATAATATATTGCCTCACCAAAGAAGTAAGTAAACTCAAACACTAACTTGGGAAATCTTGCTACTTTCCCCGACTCCTGATAACATTGGGCTCTGCTATGATACTACCTAGCTCAACCCACAACCCATCCCTCTCAACTTATAGCTGATCTCTCTAATCTCTAATCTGCTGTAGCTATTACATCAAAGTAGCAGAGTCCCTAGAACTCCAAATGATCTGTCTAGGAGGTGATGGTACTCTGTAGGCCTCTCTCCATCCCCACCTGGCTGAACTATGTGGAGGTGTCCCCCATCTATCTCCTCCATCTCCTCCAAATCCTCCATCCCCTCCACCCCATCCATATCCTCCATCATGGGGTGGACTAGCTATGTGTGGTGGGTGGTGTAGTATCACCACCTCCTAAACCACAAGAATATGAATGTGTAGAGGCTGTTGTGGTGGCATCTCGCTGGGGCCGCTGTGGCGGATGTACTGTGATTATTTTGGGGGACCAACCTTGTAACGATGCCTACATCTATCCTCGTGCCTTTGCTCGTGCTTGAGATCTAAGAGCCTTCCCTGTAAACCCTCTACAACTTTCTGATCCCTACATCTATGACACCATGTGAGATAGTCAACCTCACGGGAGCACTATGATATACCATGTATGATAATATGCTATCTCCCCTGGATCAACCACATGTGGTAAAGGAATCCAAGGTTATGGCACCATCTGTTTGAAACTATCCACATGCTCATCGAGGTCCGATACATGGGCTAATGTCAAAGGTCTCTCTGGATCAATGACCATATACCACATTTCTCATCCTCGTGGATACCCCGCACTTGGATAAGCTACCTCTAGACACGGTCTACTCTACCACTCTATGATATAATCCTATTACAAATCATAAAAATGCTCAACCTCAGCTACACTCATCTCTCCAACATCCTAGGACCACTGGTATAATCTTTATGGACACCATGTCACCATACGTAACTAGATATCATCGAAAGTACGCCTATAATACACTTTATCTCTAATGTGACCTCAAATATCATTTCAAACTGATGCCTAGCCCATCATAGAAGGATCTTCTGGAGCCCTCTCTAGAAAACTCCTAAGGGGTGACCAATAGCAATATGGTCCCATGCCCATATCTGAAGTAGTAGTAGTAGGGCCCATAGTCTTCTAACCACGTAAGTGATCAAATGTAGATCCTAGTAAATATGTGCTAGAATGCATTTCCCCAACAATATACCTCTCCACTGATGAGACCATGTATCAGTCCAATAAGACCCAAGGGAAAGTGAGTACCCATCTTGTTAGGAAGCATAATTCCACTAAAAAGAGCCATAAGGTAGACCGGTATGTACGTAAGATAAACAATGATCCGTAAAGCACTATACGAAGAACTAACATCCTCGGCATGTTATGTCGGGTACAATAAACATCTCCCCAATACACTATAGGATGCAGCCAAGATCGTCATCATACTCTATCAACCAGCCCTAGATCGACACTTGTAATATATGCCACACATCCTCCAAGGTAATGCTCATCTCACCAGTCACAAATTTGAAAGTCTAGCTCTCACTATGCCATCTCTCCGCCAAGGCCGTGAGAAGGCTGTGATCCAGAGAAATCTACGAGGATCTCGAGCCACATACGATAAAGCCAAAACATCTAAAGTGATCTCCAGAAATATCTTCTTGCATCGTGAGAAGGTATTCATGAAGGCTCGTAGAGTCGTGCATGTCACTCCCACGTCTCCAATCTAGGTAAATCAACATGTAGCCTCAGGAAAACCGCTTATTAACATCATTTATTCTAACTAACATATTCTAAATTCCTCTATTCATCACTGATTTCTTTCAAAAATTTCCTAAAATTCTTCTAAATTTCCCCAAAAACTAATAAATCATGCATGTGCACCCTTTTGTGCTAGTGCACCTATTTTGGCATATATGTGCTCACGCTTACGCCCCCTATCTTTACGCTAGTGCGCAGGTTTTCACACCTACACGTCCACCCCTAATTTTTACCTTGGGTCACATATGCGTGCCCATTCAAGCATATATGCACCCGCGTATGTGCTTCTACGTATACACATCCACGTATACATTACCCTCTCACACACACGCCCTCGAAAATTCCCGTGTGCCCCAAGGGTTACGCATGCGTTGTTGTGCAATCTAACCTAAGTAATAAATGCACTTAAAAAAGCTTAAAATGGAATTTTTTTGCTTCACATACCCGGGGTCCATCGCTAGGAAGTGACATGTACTCTCAAATGATGTTAGTGTACTACGTACGGTCTTGAACTCGAGCCATTTCTCCCACACGTCAGAGAAAAGTCACTAATAAAATTAATAGATTTTGGTATCAAATAACTCGCCACAATGATTCCCCCCCCATGGATTGGTATTTATAGTTGTTTGACACGCCTACGGTGATTTTCACTGCCGCGATGGTCAAGGAGGTGATGTGACTGCCGTGATCCTTCTATTTTATTCTACCACCCATCGCGATGGTTATTTTTATTAAATAATTGTTTTTCACCCATTTTCGCTACACTTTATTTTTGCTTACTGCAACCTTTTTTTCTCCTTGGGGCATATTTTTGCTTTTTCTAGGTGATCTTATGTACCATAATTCTTCTAAAAAATCCAAAAATTCTAAAAATTGGTAAATATGCAAAAATTATAAAAACATTCAAAAATTGTTTAAAATCCAAAAATTGTAAAAAAAAATGTTTTTCAAAATTGGTAACAAAAATGCACACAATCGAAGGCATATGTCAAATGCATTGTACTCAAACATCAAAAATTGTCCTATAAAACATCTTTATTTGATTTTTATGTTCTTGTGCATGCGATTCGTATCATTTGGATCTACCCTCCATCAACAAGCATTTGCTTGTTATATCTATCTTCCCTCAAAACGTGTTGCTTGGGCTATTTATTTTCATGGGACTTCTACATCACTTATTCACCTCGCATGTATCCTTGCTTGGGGTGTCATTCTTAACCCTTTTCAGTTAATTTACACAGGTCAAAATCTTGATAACAAAAACATTTATGCAACTCCATCCAACATTGTTTGTTTTGAGTATGTGTGTTTGTACTTGTTTCCCATCTTAGCTTATTTACTCTCTCATATTGCATTACATTCCATATGCCACATTGAGTAGTGTTTTGTAATGAACAAATGTCCATATTATATAATTTTCATGTTATTATATACTTTTTTTTGTATGCGTATATTTTAATAAGGACAAATGACGTACATCACATGGGACTTAAATACATCCTTCACTTTTCCATCCTTCATCTTCATTTTCTTCCCTATCATTTTCTTCTATCAACACTATTATTCCAAAACACTGGGGCAAATTTTTATCCCCCTCCCCCTCACATTTATTCTATCCATTCCTTTCATCTTTTTGATCATCAATCGACCTCTTCCATCACCCCATCGACACTCGAGGGGGCATCCTTCATTCTACTAATTTTTCTTCTCTCTTTCAAACATTTTTCTGTAGTAGTTTGTTATATTTAAAGTGGTCTCACTTACGCCACCCCAAAGAGGGGCAAATGTAGACACCTAAAATCCACTTACACGGTTTTATTACTAAAATTATACTAATTATCTCTCTATCTTTCAGTAATTCTCATTTAATAATTTCTTGCTAATTAACCACAATCTTCACTCTCTCTTGGTCAAATCAATGACACTTTGTCAATAAACCACCATTTTCCCTACCTTGTTAATTAATTACATTTCACTAATTAATTAATTCCTTATCACTCAAGATGCCGATTAACGACCTTTCGTTAATTAATCTCATGAGTCACTAATGATAACTAATATTAACTCTTCTAAATCAATAAATCAATTGGATTAACTTTAACATCTCCAAATCACTAATTTTCCTCTAATCCATTCTATAAGCTTACATCTACCTATTAATTAATCACCCTTGATTAATTAAAACACCCTCAACTCCTGAGTCACTAATGATAAATTAAACTCTTCTAAATCAAGGTTACCTTTTCTAAAGCAACCTTATCCATTCCTAATCTTACTTTACCCTTATCCCACACACCTCAACTAAGATGCTAAGCTCTTCAAACTATAGGGTTATATAAAGAACCCTCCTCCTACCCTTTCTTCTTACACCTCATTTACATTAGTGAAAACTATAGGCATTTTGATCTCCATTCTCCATCTTCTCCATCTTGCATCCATTCTCTCAAATTGAAGAGCATGGGAAGATCCAAAAATGGCCTTGTAGTCATTTCTTGGTGAGATCTCATCTTCAAATCTTGAGGAAACAACCCCATTTTGATTGCTAAAGTGATCTAAATAGGTTCATTTATTAGTTAGCAATCTTAAGGAGTAAGAAATAGCTTAGCATTTAGTTTGAGATTATTCATGCATTGAAGAATTTGTTTCTCATAAGCTCTTATCTTGATGGTTCTATAGTAGGTTTGATTGTTTCTTTCAATCTACTAGGTGTTAGCTTCTTTCATTTAGCATGAAAATTTATATATGAACACAATTTGTAGTGATTATGAATAATACCAAGTAACTTTAATATAATATTAGACTAATTGAAACTTCGCCTCACATTGCATTCAAGTATAAATATTAGATGTATTTTTTTAAATTTTCCAAAACTTATATTTATTGTAATTTCATGCAAGTTTCAATCCAAATTCAGGGGGCCTATTACAAATAATCATTAAAATGTTCTCACCTTTCTTATTGTGAGTTCGGGTTGATAAAAACTAGTGAATAGATTAGATTACTAAGATTTGAATATGATTTTTATAGAATTATCCTATGTTAAAACATTGTTCTAGCGGTTATAAAACTCATATGAGATATTGTTCTCACTAAATTGGTAATCAATTTTACTCGATCCATAGTGCGAGGGGTACAACCCGATACTCAAGTTATCAAACATCATTGTATATAGGCTTTAGATTTCACGTATCTAAAAATATATAGGAAACACTTAGGTTTTAAAAATTGTTTCTCAATAGGAAGTATTTTAGTTGTTTGATTATGTGGTATATTAGTAAGTAGTTAGCCTCTAAAACTACTCTCTACATACCACAGCTTATGGTATAATGTGACTACGGGATCGTGGAATCCTTGATACTCGGTGTTCAAACATTAGTTCAATTCACTATTTATGAACAAGATAAGTATATCGTAGAGCATACATATAAAACACTATATAACTTAGTAATTCTTGAAACCTCTTGGGTATACTTGGAAGTTTTACACACTATTGTCATATATTTGTTCACATATAGAATTATTATTTTAGATTTGGTGCAAAATATTTCATGTTGAGTTTTAGTTTAGAACCATGTGTTGATATAGTGCAAATTTGTTGTTTTAGTCTAAAATTTGTTCCATGTTGACACTTTAAAATACCTTGAGTTTTATATAGTTTTAGAGACCCTAATTTTTGATATAATTTGAAAACATAATAGTGCAAAGGGTAGTGCAAGGATGTGTTTTATTAGATAGAAAAGGATATAAATATTTTTATTCATATGTAATTTCATGATTTTGAGTGAAATTTGGACCAAGAAGATATCAAAACAAAGTGTTTCCACATGAATTAGAAAATGAAAAAGAGTATGGGAAATTCTACTCTAGTTTTACCTTTACTTCCTAGTGTTATGGCATGTGTGTAAGCTCAAGACAACACCGTGTACACCTTATTAAAGCAATTCCTCATGCCAACATATCACACAAGAGGTTTGCCTTGTTTTCTCACCCAAGGCATGCGAGAATAACAATTCCCATTGATTTTGGCTAGGTCATGATGTCTACACTAAGTACACGACTTAAAAAATTTTAATCATTAAGAACACACTCATCTATAACACACAAATTCATGTGAACATTTAGTAGAATAAATATTTGGAATACACAAAAGATCAAAGTACAATTTTAATTTTTGAACATGAATGAATATTCATTAACCTTTACAGAGACATACAATTGTTTAACAATAACCATCTCTTCTCAAATCCTCTAACTACACATACCCATTACCAATGTATCAAGTAACATATATATTGATAGGGAATTTCCCTTCATCATTTTTTATTTAAGTTATACTGGCCTTCAAGTACTAATTTACAATGACTAAACTAGTAGTCTAAAGTCAACATGCATGTAAGATGACGCCAATCCTTATCTTTAGTACATGCAATTCTCCTTTAGTCAATCTTATCTTGTTGGAAATTTTGCTTCTCTTGTAAACTATTGTTAACTCATTTTTTGTTTTCTGAAATATCCCTATCTTCCATGTAACATATCTTGAATCGGTTGTTTGAATTCCATTAAAATCTTTTATTCCACCATTAAAATTCTTGAATGGTAGTTATTTGGAAATGTGTTTGTTTCTTCTACACACTCAGGTGGTGAGAGATATTTGTTCTACCATGTGCACCAAATTTATTGCCATTCTTAAGTTTCCCCATGCATTCATACTAATTGTTCATGCTTCCAAAAGTGTGGGTGCATCATGTAATCAACTTGCCTAAATGCACACATGCCATACCAAGGGGTTCAAAAATGTTTCTAAGGTTTTCACTCCCAAAATTCCCCATGCCTTTCCCAAAAGAGTACTTACACAAAAATGTTAGTTCAACATTAACCTACAATAACTTAGTTTCATGCCCTTAACTAACCTTTTCTCCATTTCTTAAGAAAATTTGAGCACCTTCTTATGCAACAGTCTTAAAAATATACCACTTGGTGAGTATAGTCGATATAATTGGGTTCGATTATCTAACCATAACCAAAGTCATTCAACATATTTGCATATTTTTACGGGTCCTTAGATTCTTATTTTAATGTCCCAAGTTTCTCCCCCACATCCTTGTTTGTTTCCTCAAGTTGGCTCTCCTCTTCAAGTTTTTTCTTTTGGAGGTTAGTGAGGCACAACTCGAGTTTGTATTTCTTCACACCGATTTCTTTCTCCCTTTCCTTCATGTCCTAAAAAACTTGGTCTTGAATTTTTCCTTAGTTGTATACACTTGCATGCCTAAAACATTTTACTTTTGTTTCTTCGCACATATGAGTACTTCTATAACGATGCCTTAATGTGTGAAGCTCATGAATACCTTATTTGTAGAGGTGTCTTTTTCATTTAGATTGTTAACCGATTCCTCACATTCCTTCATTTTTTCCATGCAAAAGGCCTTAGCCTTATCTCTTTGTACCCTTGTCATTTTCCTCACCCGTGTTCATTGTCATCTTGTATTTTTTTGAGTAGGTCGAAAAGACTTTGAGTTTCACCATTTTCATCCTATTGGTCGATCTTTACAACAATTGCTAAGTTTTTATCCTCCTTGAGGATCCGTTGACACAAATTCATAGCTTTGATGTACTTATGTACTTGTGCTCTAGATTTTTGCACTTTTTAGCTTGGCCTCAAAGAGTCTTTTCCTACATTGAGGTCCTTCTCCAACTTGTTTACATGGTCATATTACTTCCTAAGTACTTTGTTGTTTGACATATTGTCTTGATACTTTACAAACCATTTTGATTAATGTGTCAATTAATTGTGTTTGATCACATGGTAGGGTTCAATATAACCAATTCGTAGACCTTATGTATATTTTACGAGAGGTTGGCGCACGCTAACCAAAGTGGTACCTCAAAATGGGGATCATATATGTATGCATCCAAAAAAAAAAAAAAAAACTCTTTTGTTTATTTTTTTCACACTCTTAGGATCCATTATACCCCAAATGTATAGGTCCTTATCCCTCTTTCCTTATTGAAATTGAGTTCGTAATTTTTTTTTGTATCTTCTTCATCCATTGGCTCATGCTATTTTGTATCCTTTTCATTTCCTTTTCTTGCATGTGCTCCTCCCACCTTTCTTAAATTTTCTCCTATTCTTCCTATAAGTTTATAATCTTGGGGTTTTATTTTAGTAATAGGCTTTGTCTTGCATGGGAATCTTCTATGCATGGTTCCCTTGTTCCTTCTATTTTTTTACGTCTTGTGGCTTTCTTATGGGTCACTACCTTAGGTTTGGTTTTTACTATTCACTCTTCATCCTCCTCATTATCCTACTCATGCTCCTTAATCCCGAGTTCCTTACTAGGATCTTCTTCTTACCTCTACATGGGCTACTCCGCTTCTCCTGAACAAGAAAAAATTAGACTGGTTCATCCTCGTCTATTTGAAGTTTTGATTTGAATGCCTATTGTTCCTTAGAGGTTTCTCTTCGGCCTATGCGAGGTTCCTACATCTTCACTTATCCTTTGAATGTTCTTCCTTGGTCATGTTTCTAGGGGTGCTACATTATATTCCTCCTCCTCTTCTTCTCTCTCGAGATTTGAGAGGGAATCAGTAGGGAATATCTCTCATTTGTAGAATATTTTTACTTCATGGTCCCCTTCTTGGTGTGCACAACATTCATATTCCTTGACACGTTGATCATTGCCATTAACCTTCTTCTCGGTCGTAAGAAGTAGAATAACCAACAAGCCCCCTCATCTACCATAATTTTTTTTTTTGGTCTATGTCGGAAAGGTCTAAATCTTACCTCTCTATATAGGCACCCTTGCATGGGTAGATATATTTGGTACACAATGAGATGGGTGTTCGCATAATGCGCTTTACATCTCATTTTATTTTCACATCATTATTTATTTTATTTATTGATTCTACGAAGTAACTTGCTATGAAATTATGAGGAATATTCGACCAATAGGAAATGCTATTATCATCCAAAAAAAATTATCAAGTGAAAAGTGTAGCATTACCGTAAAATGAGCTCGATTCTTGATTACATCTAGGAGGATTTTTGTGACACATTTCTCATCTTCAAAGGTTGCCTTCAAATGTATTATCCAATTATACAATTTAAATTTATATGTATTTCATGTGGTGGAAAATAGATGTGATCCTTCTAACACTTAGATGAGGACTTGTTCTCCATTAGTAACAACCACTTTATTTCTTTGTATCCCTTTGGAAAATTGATCTCATTAAAAATAAACAAGGCAAGGATTATGCACCAAATATATTTTCCACTCTTTGCGTGTGTTATTTCTACATCCTCCACCATAAACTCATAAATGTAATGAGAAATGTTATATTATGTCCCTCTGGCCTTTTTATGTGTATGGAAATTTTGTTTCACCTCAACCCACTTCTGTGAGCTATCGATTTTATTACTAATATTGTGCACAAATACCCTTATGGAAATATTACCCACATTAGTAATGGGGAATGTGTGCCATCTAATTTTTCATTTAAAATCTTGTTTAATTTTTAAATCTCCATGTCATCTCAAAGAGCAAGGATAAGGTTTGAACCCAAGCATACTAAACCAATTTCTTGTTGATACATGAGGCTACAATCCTCATTCTTCAATCATCAAATTAAAAGTAACCCTCGTGGATGGTCAAGAGGAGGAACTAGACTAACTCCATTGGTTTCCCAAAATAAGGAAACTCAAAAAATTATAACACCCATAGGTTTTTAGTGCACACTTGATGCTATCATAAAAAGTAATTCCTCCTTTAGGAGTCTTCTTATATCTTTTTATCATGAACTCTTTTTCCAACATTGCTTCAAGGCCTAACACGTGCTGGTTGTAATCCATAAATTTGCATGAAATCACTCCAAGTATGCGTTAACATCCCGCATGCCCCGCTTTTTTCCCTTTTGTTTAACCATTTTGAACCTTTTTTTTCCCTTTTCCCCTCTTTTTTCTTGGCCTTTTTGGTCTTTCGTACTGAAATTGTAAACCGCCGCCCAAGTGCGCATGGGCAAGGTGTTCGGTCTCAAGTGACCGCCGCCCGATCCCAGGTTTTCCCTTTTCCCCTCTTTTCTTGCGGTCAGTAACCGCCGCCTCTGCTCGAGCGGGCGGTCCTTTACGCATTTTCCGTAAAAGTGTTTTTTAACGTGACTCACGTAAAAATCAACGATTCACCAAATTTTTTTTGCCGACTTGGGCTTGCATTTATGTTTTTGGTCCCCTAGAATAGTGTTTGGCCATTGTTTATAGTTTTAGAGTTCAGTTTGGTTTTGATCTTTGGGTGAATGAAAAGCTATAAATAAATGGTTTGTGCACAAACAAATGATCTGGCCCCTCATTCACTTCTCATACTCTCATTTTCAATAGTTCAGTTTATTATTTTGCTTAGAAGCCATAGTTTCAATCCTTTGCATGTTTAGTTAGCATTGTTCAGCTATTGGTAAGCCACATACCCATCTTGTGCAGGAAGTACTGTTATTTCACCCAATCCATTGGAGTAAAATAGCTTAGGAAGCCATTAAAGTTGCAGGTTTTGCTCCTCAAAACAGATAGTTTCAGGTTCTGGACGCTTTATGTTGCATGACTCGCAATAAATCCCGCTAGGAATTACATAAGCCAAGCTCTGTACTCTTGCGCTATCCCTCTCCTACTCGCATTGTATTCATCCAGTATTCTCGAGCTACCTTTGTCCCAACATCTACTTCTGATGCTAGCATTACACGCTTTTCTCGATTCACGTGAACACGAAGGAATGAGGAAATCACACCGAGGGGACAAGATCATACACGCCATTGATTCGCCACTGCGTTCATAATCCGTGTTCTAGCTTTCAAAGTTCTAAAATTAGAAATATATCAAATAGAGTAGATAATCACTTCTTTTCAGTTAAGTTTACTTTCGATATTGCCAGGGAAGCTGTGGGGATTGATAGTTTCTGAGAAACTATGATTCATTCCTCACTTCTGAGGTAGGATCGAGAGTCTGAAAATAGATTAAGCAAGTTATTTCATTATTTAGAATAGATCTACAAATTACATAGACAAATAACTACACTCGGTTATTTTGTTTGTTTTAAGTTTTATATTAGTTGTCAAATTCTAGATACGTTTAAATAGCTGCTTTCTTGCATTCTTAAGGTTTCTCAGAAAATACAAAAATAGAAATTATATATATGTTCTAGGTTTATTCCACGTAGTTAAAATTTACTTTGTTGCAGTTAGATTTACATTATCGTTTTATATGACAATCACGGACCTGTGGAGCCCAGGAATACGTATTTGAGCCAATTGTGCCTCAACCCAATCTCGTCACATGGAAATAGTTGACATAGATCAAAACCTTAGAATACAAATCTTCCAAACAACAACAGATTTACGAAAATCAGCTCTCAAATGAGGGGATTAAATATAGAAGATGACCAAGCACACACGTTTTGGTCAAATCAACCGAACTACAGATTACCCTAGGCAAACATACATATGACTCGTAGAAGGGTTCGAAAGAACAAACCTTTGGTTGTGATCCTTTGGTCCCACAAATGATGATGCAGAGACACTCTTCTAGATATAGATACTACCTAAGAATCCAGTCAGTAAGAACGCCCGTGAGGTACTCCGAGAAGATCGCGCAGTTATTGATCCTAAATATAGAAGCTGAGAAAGCATATGATTATTGGATACTAGGGATTAGGACTTGATTTCATACATGACCATAGTAGGACCGCAACAACCAAGAGTCTACGGTTGTGATCCACAAATCCCGCAACCTAACGAATCCATAAGTCAATCAGACATAGACACTGGCCTACGTATATTAGTATTCAGATCTACCCCACTTCCACCTATCATCATCGAACAAATATCCTTGCTAGACACAACAGCTAACAAAGCTAGAGAGTTCTGGACTAGGCCAGAGAACCGTCCATAGAATTGACTACATTTACCATCCACCATATGACCTTATCTGGAGACATACACGAAACTATCCCAGTCATTTTCCACGTATTCCACAACCCATAGATCGAATCACGCCAGAGCTCGATATTGATTGAGAGCCTTCGAGCAGTCATCCTTGCCGATCGATCTATCACACCAGTTCAGGTTAGAAGGGCCTTCTTTGCCTTAGATTCACAAATTCCACTAGTGCGTATTGAAGACATTAGATTTCCTAACTAGTTTGTCTGCATCCCACGCATATTCCATCCCCACTGGCTGTCTCGGCACGACCTCGGGAGGTCGGGTACGCGAAGAGTTACCTGTAGATTCCCACGCTCGCTTGTCACTTTTCCGGCAAAATTGGTGAACCCGACGTGAATCTAACAACTGTTTCACCTTCTCTTTGAGAAGTTTCATCTTATCTCATCCACCTTCGCTCCTTCCCATTATTCTCATGGGTATTCATATACCCCCCGAATATGTCGGGATTCGATGCATATGGCAGACCCCTCTTGGGTCTTGAGGCTTACTATGCCCAACAAAATAGGCAATCATCACCATCACTCTCGGTATGGGGTGACAACTACTCAACTAATCAATTGTCAACACAAACTCCAAGAATTAGATATAATTCATCTTTTCAAACTGAGGAGTTAGATCAACCCCCTCAAAAACAACAAACAGAGCCTTCAGGCTCGAATAATATGACGTTCACCGAGAATCTGGATCATCTCCTCAGATGCTATTTAGACCACAAATTAGTAGACAATCAGACCCATACCTGGTCTTAGATGATGAACAATCAATACGTTATCCTAGGAGTGAACAACGCTCTCGGGTATGTACCCACCTGTAGGAGGTTTACAAACGCAACCCGAGGTCTCTTTTCAAGAAAATACCTCTATACCATTCCATATAGGAAATACTCTCGAGAAACTTGGCAAGATAATGATCAGTTCATAGCAGGATATCACATGCCTATACAAAACCATGGTATACAACAAACGCCACCAAGGCAGAATATCGTGACTTCACCAAATGAAGTCATTTCAACGTTAGTAGAAAAAGTGAGAGGGTTAGAACTTGCCCAAGCAAGTCAAAATTCACAATTCATGCAAACAGGGGGTTCCAATCCTCCACGCCATCCTAGCCAAGTAGATCTTCTCACAGGAGTAGGCACGTTAGGCATGCCTCCTCAGTATCCACAACAAACGCCAACTAGGCCCATCATCTCTAACACCATTCCTCCCGGTCTAGTATCAAACAATCCATTCCTGGACAATACCCCGTCATACTTAAACATGTACTCCAAATCACCACAAGGAGATATGTTCTCCTCTCCCGGCATGCTTGCTCAAACACAGGTGTTTCCTTATGCCCCTACTAACGCATACGCTGCGCCATATCAACAACCCATCCCACCACCACTCCCTCAGCAACCACCATCAATGGTCGAAACCTATGCGATAGGGACTTATTCAGAATATTTGAAAGAGCCCTTAGACTTCGCCATACGAAGCGTCATGCTTCCAAGACCCCTTCCCGATTTACCCAAGTACAAAGGTGAGGGAGATCCAAATGCGCATATCAAAGCTTACGCTACAGCCATACGAGAACTACTCCCTTGGGATGGGGTTGTTGCTAAAATATTCCCCAAAACTTTGGAAGGCATCGCTCTTGATTGGTATTATAGAATACCTGAGGCTTCCATCCATTCATTTAAACAACTCGTATCAGAGTTCATTAAGGCATTTGACATGAACAAACTGTTAAGAACAGGAATCAGGGAGTTCTTACACATCAAACAAGAACACAACGAATCTGTCACCCATTTCATCCAAAGGTGGCGTACAGTCCTTTATTCCTCGGCAAGTGCACCAAACATGGATCAAATGGAACTATGTGATTTATTCCTTCATTCGCTTAGCAGAGAAGTGAAGGAAGAAGTCCAGAAGTTCCCATTACGAACTTACGATGAAGTACTAGAGAGTGCTCTTCGAATAGATCAAGCAGCAATTGATAGTGGTCGTAAGACATATGGAGCAAATGGGAGGTTAATCACCCCAATCAGAACACTACAAATTATCCCACCACCGCAAACGTCAATCAAGGACCCAAAATCCTTAACAAAAATCGGGGTGTAACAACAGATGGAGTAACCGATCAGCCCAAGAAGGTAAATGTTGTCAATACTCCATCACAAACAAACAACCAACGAAACAACAACTTTACCCCAACAATCAATACAGTGGATTTTAACCATCCACAACAACAACAACAACAACGGAAAATCCCATACAAGGGCTAAGCCAAAAATCATTTGGTTATCAAAACCAAAATCAAAGCCAGAAACAACAAATGCAAAACTTTAATCCTAATAGGCAACAGTTTGATCAGAGTTTTAGGCCACAATATACACCAAACCAACAAACCAGGAATTACAATCCCAATTCATATTGTGGTTTCCACAAAATTCGAGGTCATGATACTAGAACATGCCGTGACTACAATAAATTCATGCAACGTTTGCCAGAAGAACAAAGACAGTTCTTCACAGATTTGTTTTTGCCAGATCCCGTGTCACCACCACCAAGCACGCACGCAGGGGCAGTTTCCCCTCAGAATGCTCCCCTCAAGATCTTTAACGATCCACTCCCAAATCATGATAATAATAGACTAAATCCAACTGGGACGAACAAGGGTGCAATGATGGGAAACAATGATCATGAAGCCTCGACTTCACTAAATCCATCAGTTGCGCCACAATTAGGAAATTAGCCGAGACCCAAGATAGTCAGTTTAGTAGAACTAGACGCTGAACTACCTATCGAAGCTATAACAAGAACACGAGAATATTTCTCTCAACCAAGCCCAAGTCACCTGCCAGAAATAGATAAGAGTCAACAAATAGTAGAAAAACCCGTGGGTGCCTATGATTTAATTAACGACCTAACAAAAACCTTCTCGCACATTTCATTTTTAGATTTACTAAAAAACTCTCCTGCTCACAGGGCTGCTCTTTTAGAAGCATTAGGTTTAGGTCATTTAATTAACATCACTCCACCTCCTAAAACACAGGTAAATCATGTAGATTTTGATATCCATCCTCCGGGACAGCCGGACAAGGATGTCGAATTCATATTCGAAATAAGTAAAATGCCTACAGATGCTGAGATTGCACGCCGAGGTGATCCAGCCTTACACTTACAAGTATGGGTTTATAATAACTACGTAAAACGAGCAATGGTTGATGATGGGGCTCAGTTAACATAGTCCCCTTCTCTTTCCTTCAAAAGTTAGGATATGGGGAAACAAACTGTTCCACCACTCGAAATACATTGAGAGGCTATGATAGCCTTAAAGCCACTTCGATTGGAACTATAATACTACCGGTCACCTTAGGACCCAAAACAATCCTGACTGAGTTTTATATTATAGATCGGGAAACTAATTATAATATGATCCTCGGCCGACCATGGATACACCGAATGAAGGCAATCCCTTCTACGTTATTCCAAGAAGTAAGATTCTTGCATCTAGGAAAGGTGTTTGTAGCCAAAGGTGATCCAAAACCTTTCGATATACACCTAGCTGACTTAAAGAAAAGGCCAGGTGTGCACTCGAATTTGAACTTCCAACAAACCAACTTAATAAACCCACTGACGCAAAACCAGAGGAGAAGTTGGTACCTACAACGGATCTTGAGACTATGAATCTAGTCAAGACAATCCCAACCTCAAAAGGCGAGGCTAACATTGTAGAAACGGTATCATTAGGAACTACTGCAAAAATCATTGAATTACTAGAACAAGATCTACCAATGTTTCTACCATTTGATTCTGTGGGCATGGGAAATTCCCTAGGTGTTGGTTCTCTTCCAGCTGAGGATCTCTGTATGGTGGAAGTAGAATGCGCAAACACAACAAATATCCCAACATCCATATTCCCAGCTAAATATTGGACTCTCCATTTTGATGGAGCTAAATGCCATTATGGAGCAGGGGCTGGTGTAATCTTTACTTCCCCTGAAGGAAAGGTCCTACCATTCGCCTTCAAACTCAATTTCGAATGTACAAACAACGGCGCTGAATACGAAGCCCTCCTCCTTGGCCTCATTTTAGCCAAGAGGATCGGTATTAATAACATCAGAGTATTAGGAGACTCACAATTGGTAGCAAACCAAGTCTCTGAGATATATGAAACCAAAGCCGAGCATTTGCAGCTTTACAAAAAAGCTGTATTAGATTTAAGCAAGGAATTTGACTTCATATCAATTGAAACAATCCCGCGAGAAGAAAATCTTCTCGCTGATTCAATAGCAACTTCCGCATCACGTTTTACTCCAAGCAATAAGTTAGAGGATACCCATTTCATAGTATCCCTTCGTGATGAACCATTGATAAAGACAACGACAAATTCTCTTTTAAACAAAAATGAATCTACTATCCTAGACCATGTTGATAGTGATATGGCCACTTTGGATTACTTAAACGCCTATGCGGCACTACATCTCTCCTATCATACGATAGATTTGTCCTTAATCCCACATTCATCTTCTTACTTGGAAATCCCATAATGGAACCTAGCATATACACGGTAGAAAGTGGGGACGATTTGGATTTACCTCCAGCCCCACCTGAGTTTGAAGAAGGTAATGCCTCTTTAATCGAAGAAACAATTGATGTTAACATCGAACGGAGGATGAACCAAAAATATTGAAATTAGGGTCCTCGTTAACCCTGAAGAAGTAAAAATACACACTCGATCCTCAAGGAACATCAAAAGCTTTTGCATTTAATTACAAGGAAATGACAGCGCATGCACACACACATCATAGTACACAACCTCGTCACTAAACCTCGATGCAAAACCAGCTAAACAAAAATCAAGACCCATGAAACCCAAGGTGGCTCTCATGGTGAAAGATGAAATAATAAAACTCCTACAAGTAGGGTTCATCAAACCAACGATTACTCTCAATGGGTATCTAATATTGTTCCCGCTTCTCAAAAAGAATGGGAAGATACGCATCTCGCATAGATTTCCGAGACATTAACAAAGCATGTCCTAAGGACGACTTCCCATTACCATCCATAGATGTCATTGTTGATGCAACAAATGGATTTGAACTCTTGTCCCTCATGGATGGATTCTCGATACAATCAAATCAGAATATCTGAACAAGACCAAGCCAAAACCACGTTTATAACTCCTTGGGGAACCTATTGTTATGTTGTTATGCCATTTGGCCTCAAGAACACTGGTGCTACGTACCAATGAGCTATGACATATATATTCCACGATTTAATTCATAAAATCATGGAATCCTACGTAGATGACTTGTTGGCTAAGGCCAAGAAGCGTTGTGACCATCCAGAAGTACTCCGCGTCATTCTTTCACGCCTAATAGAATATGGAGTCACACTAAATCCAGAGAAATGCGTCTTTGGTGTAACAGGAGGAAAGCTCCTAGGTTACATCATATCGTCACGAGGGATAGATGTTGATCCAACCAAAATTCGGGCTGTCCTCGAAATGGTCCCACCTTCGAATGAATCTGAATCAGGTCATTTCTCGGAAAACTGGGTGCAATCCGAGAGATTTATCCTGACTTAAGCTTCGCCATTCATCCAATCAACAATTTACTCAAGAAGGATTATAGCATTGATTGGACCGAAGACTGCAATGAAGCCTTTGATGCAGTTAAGCGTTTCCTGTTATCACCACCTACGCTAATGCCACCTAAGCTAGACCGCCTGTTAATTTTGTATTCACGAGCTACCGATGTCTCACTGCCGTCGTATGTTGGCCCAAGAAGACAATGACAAAAAGGAACGCGTGATTTATTTCATTAGTCGAACATTACTTGACTATGAAACACGTTATACACAAGTAGAATGAGAATGCCTTGCTATAGTCTTTGCTACTAAATGCTTAAGACACTATATGCTGAATCAAGAAACAAGGGTCATGGTAAAAATGGACCATTTACGAAACTTTCTCACACAAGGATCCTTGTCTAAAAAGGCTGGGCTTTTTATAACCTTAATGGGGGAATTCAAATTAACATTTGTAAATCAGAAGTCGGTTAAAGGACAAATCATCGCAGATTGGTTAGCTGATAACCCATTAGATGGAGGCGATTTAGTAGATTTAGACTTTCCAGATGAGTGCGTATACTACATCGAAACCCGACCCTCTATCTCTGAGTGTCCTTGGTACACTGATATCATTAATTATATCATGGACCATACGTACCTAGAAGGAGCTACACCGCAACAAAGAAGGTGGTTACGTATTATCGTAGCTAAATACGTGATTATAGAGCAAGTGCTCTATCGAAAAGTGTTCGATGGAATGCTCCTAAGATGTGTCGACACAGAAGAATCCAAGAAGATTCTCCATGAATCCCATAGTGGAATATGTGGAGGCCACTTCGGTGGCCATGCCACCGCTCGAAAAATACATCGAATGGGCTATTTCTGGCCCACTCTAGAACACGATGCAGTAGAGTTTGTACGCAGGTGTCATAAGTGCCAAGAATTCTCCCATGAGATCCACATGCCGGCACAAGCTCTGCAACCAATCGCTACTCCATGGCCCTTTTCTACATGGGGCCTAGATTTGATAGGGAAATTCTCTCCCTCATCTACAGATGGCCATAATTTTATAATCACGGCCACCGAATATTTCACCAAGTGGGTAGAGGCTATGCCTCTTACTACTGTACTGGTTCTGTAATCGCCAAGTTCATTTTGAACCAAATCATTTGCAGATACGGTATCCCACAAATCATTATCTCCGATAATGGAACTTCTTTTAAAAATGAAGAGGTTCGCGAGCTATGCAATAAATTTAAGATAAGCCATCATACGGCTTCCTTATATTACCCTCAAGCCAACGGACAGGCTGAAGCGACGAACAAGACACTAAAAGCCATTCTCCTTAAAACTGTGAAAGAAAACAAACGAGATTGGCATTTGAAGTTATATCCGGCCTTGTGGGCCCACCAAACCTCAATAAGAACACCAACAGGAGCAACTCCTTTCTCACTAGTGTTCGGGCAGAGGCAGTTCTCCCACTCGAGGTTGAAATACCCAGTCTCCGCATTTCATTACAAGGGATTCTGGATGAAGACGCTTACAGAGAAGCACGTCTTTCCCAACTAGAAAGCCTAGATGAAACTAGGTTAGATGCTGAACAATGACATAGAGTTTATGCTGACCGGATGTGCCGGCAGTACAACAAGAAGGTCTATGAACGTGACATATACGAAGGGGATCTAGTTCTAAGGCTAGACAACCGGATCGACAAGAAGACCGGTGAAGGAAGGAAATTCTGGCCCAAATGGTTGGGCCCATACCGAGTCATGAAGGACTACGGAAATGGTGCATACCTCTTATGTACGCTAGAAGGTGAGGAATTTGGTGAAACAGTCAATTCCCTTCACCTCAAGCGGTTCTACGCATAAGCAGCTAGCACTACTTATATATATTTACATTGCATCTTCATATAGATTAAGATCATTTTGTCCACTTGTTTCTTACATAAATGGTGATCAAGGAATCTATTCTCAAAGCAATTCATTACAAACTCATGATGTTGTTGGCATAAACTCTTTAATCATACCTCTCCATTTTCATGATGTCATCAAATTATCTCTGAATCATTTTATCAAATAAAGCTAGATATGACAAAGTCTTAATGGTAACCATACCAAGATCTGCAAGTTTATTCTCACTTTGATTTCTTCTTAGGGTAGGTGTCTTGCCTATGGTCTGTTCTAGAAGCTTCATGGTGTCACATCTATCCCATATGTATATCTCTTTGGAAATAAGCACATACTGACGTTTTGCTCAAGAAAACAAGTCAAACGTTGATCAAACAGAAAATTTTAATTTTACACATTTCCTTGCCCCACCAACCTTCGGTGATGAGCTTGCAGTCTCTTACTAGTGACGTAGGGTTGGGAAAGGATGGAAATGCCCTTACTCACCTATGCTTTGCCCATGGTGTTAAACCCACGCTTCTTACTAGTAGCATGGGGCAAAGTGTAGGGAGTCCTCTTGACAAATAAATGCAAATGGTCATACACAAACAATTCAAACTTTGAAACTTTGAGTCAAAAATAAATGAATCAGATGTTCAAAATTCCAAGAGAGTTAAAATCCTAAAAACCCAGATTTTGTCTACTATGTGGCCATCTACGGATCTAAGTCTAGATAAACCGCAAAGTAAGTTGCATTCTAAACTATGAAGTCACTCGGGTAGAGTAAGCTTGTAGCTTCCAATTTGGTTCCACCAAAGCTTTGTCTGTCTCTCATCACTATCATTTCAGCTACACCTCGCAACTTGTGCCCTTTCTAGCTCTCGGTGATGAGCCCTCGCATCTTACTAGTTGCGTGGAGTTAGAAGTGGGGCAAGTTTATCTGTTCATCATACTGGTTTGTATTCATCACTTTGCAAAACAAACATGAGGTATCCAAAATTGCTTACAGAAGCTAAGATTCAAAATCACATTATATCTACATCACCATATATCGCATCATGAAACACAAAAGGAAACAAACATTTGCATCATTTGTTCTCCATTGCATACATTCTAAAAAGCATATAAACATACATCGTAGTATACATAGGGAAACTGGAAATAGAAAGGAAACCATAAGTGCCAAGGTTTTGATCCAGAATGAATGCATATATATAAATAGTCAATGTTTATATACAATGCCATCATGCACTAAGCATGGTCAAAACGCTCAAAGAGCCCGTGATATACAAAAGAATATATAAAACAAAATCTACGAGAGCCAAGTGGCCTCTCAATCCCTACGCGACCCCTCCGAAGGTGCACGTCCACGCCTAGGACTCCGGCTACGCCGGCGCTCTGAATGTACGGAGGGCTCAGGATCCCGAGGAGCAGCCGCAGTCTCACCACGAGAACGGCTCCTCATAAGACGCTCAGCCGTCCTGTACCCCGCTAGCTCGGTGCGAAGGGTCGATACCATCCTGGCCACATGCCAGACTGGAGCAAAGACGTCGGTATGCCTACCGGCTGCTGAAGGCTCCCCAACATCTACGGACAGCTCTCACACGGTCCTATCCATGGGGATCATCAGGGAATCAGTACATACCCTGCGGATCAAATCCCGCCACTCATCAACAGTCTCTACAAACAAAGGAGAAAACAAATTAGAAACTAAACAAGAAATTAAAAATACAAGATAACAACTAAGGAGAGCCTACAAATAAACATTAAAAGGGAGAAAGGGTAACTTACTCGGATCACCAGGCCTCCAGGATGGGTCACTGGGGCCGGCACCTACCGCGGATGCCGCTGCCGACTGAGGGGCTGCTCCGTGGGCAGAGCAACGTGTCACCCCGCAACGGACTCATCCTCTCCACCATGGCCCTGGGAGAGTGGCTCCTCTGAAACTAGAGTATCCCTCTCGCGCTCTGCTCACCCTCTCTACTCGCATGATATCCTCGAGTGTCATGCCACTCAGATCGTTGTCATCGGTCCTCCTCCTCTGCTCCTCCTCTCGTGAACTCCTCGACTCGAGTCAATGTCAATAGGGTCATCGCTGCTATGAGCAGGACCCGCAGCAATCTGAAGCAAAGGTGCCCGAGGCGCACCGGCTCTCCCTCTAGCACGTACTATCCTCCTGGCTGCAATGGGAATGCCAGGAGTAACCACTGTCCAACCTCGGCCTCTAGGCCCCCCTCTGGCCTCACGGACTGATCTGTAGACCGGCGCCACTGGGGAAGCATACCCGTATATGGTAGGCCAAACTGCTGAGGAACCCGGCCAAAGGGGTGCACCTCCACTCGTCCCACTCTATCAATGAGCTGCCCTGTGGTGGAGCAGGAGATCAAGGTAAGAGTCTCCTCGCCCCATATGCCCGCCATAGTCTGATACGGTGTCGCCTCCATGTCGGCAGTAGTCAGGGAGGCAACTGGCTGATGAGGTGCTCTAAGCACCGACATGTCTGTCCATCTCGCTGCCCTAACAGCTCCAGGATCTGCCACCTCCACACCCCTGCCATAAGGGATGAAATGCTCATAAACCCAACTCATGACTAGAGTCGGGTGGCTCAATGACTGCCCCTGTAAATGGACCACCCTGTATAGATCATGGTAGGTGGTCCCAAGAATGTCTGCTCCCCAAGCGTATATCCGACCGTGCCCCTCTATCTGTGTAATAATGGGGGCCCAGCAGTATAATAATGTGTCCCCTCCCTTGTCCCCGATCAATCTCGAGGCAAGGATCCCCATGATGGCCTGTCAAAATACGGGGATAGGAAAAGAAGGAATAGATCGAACTCTCACCCCCTTCTTCGACCCCGTGGAGATGGCTGCATCTCCCATATATGTCGCCCACTGTGCAATCTGTGCCCGTGAGCCTGCTGTCTCTAAAGTGAGTCACCTCCCGATGATCGGGACCCCCAGAATGCGGTAGACGTCCTCCAATGTAATGGTCCACTCACCACGGACCCCTGGCAATCGGAAGGTGTTCCGGTCCGCATCCCAGTATGAAAACAAGTCACAAAGGATGTGACTAGATGGTGTAACATGGGGCACGCGCGATATGCGCAATATGCCAGCCCTCTGAAGTGTGTCCTCCTCATCCTGTGAGAGGGCATCTAGTACCCCTGGGAGCCAATCACACTCCCTCTCTCTACTCCATCGGATGTACTCCTCTCTCGCCTACATACACCCAAAAACACACAAAACAAAGTAAGTTAGCATCCAGGCAATACCGAGAAAATCATGAAAACATGTAGAAATGCTAAAAATACAAACACAATCTCAAAAACAGGTTCCTTTTGCATTCTGTGCAAAACCGCCACCCTGAGCAGGGAGGCGGTTTTGTAACCGCCGCCTTAAGGGCGGCGGTCGTGTAACCGCCACCCTGAGCAGGATGGCGGTCATGTAACCGCCGCCCTGGCCAGGGCGGCGGTCGTGGTCCGAAAATCCACGCGGGTTTTTAAACTAAAAAGGCCTAAAAAGTGCAAAAAACGGCCATTTAACCTAAAAACAGAGCCTACCCAGTAGGCGCCCCCCCTAGGTGGACCTTTTAACACTAGCATTTTCAAAAATGACCCCCCCATTGCAGAGCATTTAGCATTTCAAAATTAAGGGGGGAAAAACAATAAACTGAAGAAAACTAACCTGTGATCGCTGAGGTCGATGTTCCGCACGTGGAGGCATGATCACTATCTCGCTACGGACGTTTTGACTCTACTCACGCAAGAAACCGTCACCGTGGGTCCCAGAGCTCAAAATCAACCAAATCGACTCACGCAAATGAATAGGAAAATGGGCCCACTTTCATACATATAGCACTCTATTTTGTTTTAAAATGACTTTTTCATAGGTTTAGAGCACTGATGGAGGTAAGTTCCTATCCTCGCACAAATGGTACGTTCTCATTCCCTGTTATCTTAGCGTTTATTTTCAAACTATTGTTTCTATCTGCACTTGAGTTCTCTTTTCATTTTGCAGGTAGCGGGAATTTTGGATGGCGTCATTTCAACACACGGACGTGTCAGGTATAACTTCTAACTTCCCATTTCGGGACTGCCATACTCGGACCCACCGTTTTACGCCTCTCCATGGCTAAAACGCTTCTCCGAGGGGGCAATATGTACGTACCCAAAATTGTAAGGTACTGTACTACCGGAACAACGTGACAAGTGCCCCAATGATGATACAGGTCTCCTCGCAAGGTGTTCGGGATCCGGAAAAGATCTCCAAGTATGCGTTAACATCCCGCATGCCCCGCTTAGTCCCTGCGTCCTTTGTTTTTCCCTTTTCCCCTCTTTTCTTGGCCTTTTGCTCTTCAGTGACGAAACCGCCGCCCTGCATGGGCGGCGGTCTCGTGACCACCGCCCCCCAGGGTGGCGGTCCATAACCACCACCCCGCTCGCAGAGCGGTCCCTTTACGTGTTTTCCAGAAAGCATTTTTTTACCGACTCACGTAAAAATCAACGATTCACCAACTTTTTTTTCCGACTTGGGCTTGCATTTATGTTTTTGGTCCCCTGGAATAGTGTTTGGCCATTGTTTATAGTTTTAGAGTTCAGTTTGGTTTTGATCTTTGGGTGAATGAAAAGCTATAAATAAATGGTTTGTGCACAAACAAATGATCTGGCCCCTCATTCACTTCTCATACTCTCATTTTCAATAGTTCAGTTTATTATTTTGCTTAGAAGCCATAGTTTCAATCCTTTGCATGTTTAGTTAGCATTGTTCAGCTGTTGGTAAGCCACATACCCATCTTGTGCAGGAAGTATTTCACCCAATCCATTGGAGTAAAATAGCTTAGGAAGCCATTAAAGTTGCAGGTTTTGCTCCTCAAAATAGGATAGTTTCAGGTTCTGGATGCTTTATGTTGCATGACTCGCAATAAATCCCGCTAGGAATTGCATAAGCCAAGCTCTGTACTCTTGCGCTATCCCTCTCCTACTCGCATTGTATTCAGTCTGTATTCTGAGCTACCTTTGTCCCAACATCTACTTCTGTTGATGCTAGCATTACACGCTTTTCTGGATTCACGTGAACACGAAGGAACGAGGAAATCACACTGAGGGGACAAGATCATACACGCCATTGGATTCGCCACTGTTCTGCAGAATCCAGGTTCTAGCTTTCAAAGTTCTAAAATTAGAAATATATCAAATAGAGTAGATAATCACTTCTTTTCAGTTAAGTTTACTTTCGATATTGCCAGGGAAGCTGTGGGGATTGATAGTTTCTGAGAAACTATGATTCATTCCTCACTTCTGAGGTAGGATCGAGAGTCTGGCAAATAGATTAAGCAAGTTATTTCATTATTTAGAATAGATCTCAAAAATACATGACATAAATAACTACACTCGGTTATTTTGTTTGTTTTAAGTTTTATATTAGTTGTCAAATTCTAGATACGTTTAAATAGCTACTTTCTTGCATTCTTAAGGTTTCTCAGAAAATACAAAAATAGAAATTATATATATGTTCTAGGTTTATTCCACGTAGTTAAAATTTACTTTGTTGCAGTTAGATTTACATTATCATTTTGTATGACAATCACGGGACCCAGGGAGCCCAGGGAATACGTATTTGAGC
Organism: Taxus wallichiana var. yunnanensis; assembly: GCA_018340775.1. Classification (NCBI taxonomy): domain Eukaryota; kingdom Viridiplantae; phylum Streptophyta; class Pinopsida; order Cupressales; family Taxaceae; genus Taxus; species Taxus wallichiana. The sequence goes on from CM031237.1 coordinate 458,510,700, forward strand.
CAATTGTGCCTCAACCCAATCTCATCACGGCAATAGTTGACATAGATCAAAACCTTAGAATACAAATCTTCCAAACAACAACAGATTTACGACAAATCAGCTCTCAGTTGAGGGGATTAAATATAGAAGACGACCAAGCACACACGTTTTGGTCAAATCAACCGAACTACAGATTACCCTAGGCAAACATACATATGACTGTAGAAGGGTTCGAAAGAGAACAAACCTTTGGTTGTGATCCTTTGGTCCCACAAGCCAGATGCAGAGACACTCTTCTAGATATAGATACCACCTAAGAATCCAGGTTGCAAGAACACCCGTGAGGTACTCGAGAAGATCGCATGCAGGTTATTGATCCTAAATATAGAAGTTAGAAAGCATATGATTATTGGATACTAGGGATTAGGACTTGATTTCGTACATGACCATAGCAAGACCGCAACAACCAAGAGTCTACGGTTGTGATCCACAAATCCCGCAACCTAACGAATCCATAAGTCAATCAGACATAGACACTGGCCTACGTATATTAGTATTCAGATCTACCCCACTTCCACCTATCATCATCGAACAAATATCCTTGCTAGACATAAACAACAACAAAGCTAGAGAGTTCTGGACTAGGCCAGAGAACCGTCCATAGAATTGACTACATTTACCATCCACCATATGACCTTATCTGGAGACATACACGAAACTATCCCAGGTCATTTTCCACGTATTCCACAACCCATAGATCGAATCACGCCAGAGCTCGATATTGATTGGAGCCTTCGAGCAGTCATCCTTGCCGATCGATCTATCACACCAGCTTCGAGTTAGAAGGGCCTTCTTTCCTTAGATTCACAAATTCCACTAGTGCGTATTGAAGACATTAGATTTCCTAACTAGTCCAAAACTATGCACATTTATTCTCATTAATTCCCTCGTATGCTCGAGATTTTAACTCATCACCTTTTGAATTTAGTACTCAATGACTAGTTGTATGCCATTTCTAGTTCTTACAAAAATTGTGAAATTTAAAATTATGTCAAGTGGGTGATGATGTCATCCTCATGTATTAGCGTGACACAATTCATGTTAGTTTCTCAATGTTGCTTCTCCTCCTATATTTTTCCACACTCGCTACCTATGTTGTTGGGCCATGTGTTATATTTGACATGCCTTGATGTATTGTTTTACCTTGTGCACCTCTTTTCCTATAGCTACCTTGCATACACCTTCTTCTTCCCCACGTTTTTTCACACATCCCAACCATTTTCTCTTGTATAAATTTTTCCATAACATATTTTACCCTTGTGTTTCACTTACTAATTTCAACCAAAAATATTTTTCAAAATTTTCCTTCCTGTTTACACAACACACAAACCATTGTTATTGTCCAAACTTGTTGTGTTGATAAAATTTTGTGTGTATCACCACACCACATTAAATCCCATATGTGGTCATCCACACATGCTTTATCTTTAAAAATCATTGGAATTTGAATTTATCTTAGAGAGTACAACAAATATTAGAAATTACACGGTTTCAACATGTTTTCTTGTGTATTCAATTTTAAAATATTGTATACATATATAGAGTTATGTAGATTTATTGAACATCATATTGAAAAACTAAGGGCACGTGAGTATGCACTTTGTTGAAAATAGGAATTCCTAAAAACCCTATCCTAAATCATCTCTTATCTCTTACCCTACTAGTAGTTGCATACACCTTACTTCATTACAATAATAAAGTTTCAAGGGTGGCAAGGCTTCAAAATATTACCATTGAATTGACCCATGATCATATCTATATCCATATTCTTAAACTTATAAGCCCTAGAGAGTGAAATATCTTAGACCTCGAAGGTGCTAGCTAATGGGTCTTCAACTTGTATGGATGACAAGTTTATTTTAAATCATATAACAAAATAAAAGTGAATTTATAAAAATCTTGTGTTTAGTGTGGCAACCATACCACATTTTGTTTTCTTGGTTTTCTCAACATTTTCACTCTAATGTACAAGAACATTCCTCTCACATTATTTTAGTAATTTTCAAGCCTTGTCGATATAGTATTCATCATTTAGGCATATTACATGTGTAATCATGAGTGACAATACCATTAAATTGATAGGTAGGATAACCTCCACACTTGAACACCATTTGAAAGGGTATTTCCTTATTCACGTTCTTGTAATTAGTGATATATGACCATAAAATAGTTGAAAATTTGGCATCCCAATTATACCTAACTACATCACAAATCTTAGTAAGAGTATTTCCAGAAATAATGTTAAATATGTCCACAATACCATTTACCTAGGGATTGTAAGGAGTCATTTTATGGCATGTGATCATGAACTCGAAGAGTAGAATGCACATTATATCATATAGGGAATGGGATCCCCGATCAATGGTAAAACTAGGTGGACAAACATAATCTATGATAATGTTCTCCCATAAGAACCTTGTAGCGATTACTGACAGTGCATTCATGAGTAGGTGTGGCCTTGTCCCACTAAGTGAGGTAATTAATCATTTTTATGATATATCTTGTACATGTCGTAAAGGTGGATAGAGAAAAAATACCCACAAAATCAATGGCCCAATTTTTGAATGGTTATTTTATAGTGATTAGGTTTAAGGGCATTTCATTATGCATATTTTTTTCCTATGTAGTGGAAATGATCACACATTTGAACATGTTACTTTCTATCATTCAAAGTGTTTTATCACCACAACCTCTCTATAATGATTTTTCTGGTTTTTGTGTCCCTAAAATAATGACCCTTGGTGATGCCTTCATTTGCCTCTATCAAAATTTCATGTTTTGTATTTCATGACACATAAACACAAGAATTCATCCCTTCCCATTTTATACGGTTCCTTGATGATTTGATAAAGGGTGTGCACTCGCCCATTGTTTCCCTTGTTGGGTTCTCATATTCTCGGAAGAAGTCTAAATTATAGGAAGATTGACATATCATTGAATTTATTAGGCACACTTTTTACTTGAAATAATTATGCATCTAACATTCCCTCAAAAATATCATATGCTACTTCTTCATTACTTAACACGTGAGAGGTGGTCTTTCCTATAATTGATCTTACTAGGTTTGACCATAATAGAGAATTGAAATTCTTAGAAGAGAAAATCCAATGGTAAATGCGTCCATACAAAATATATTTATTGACATGGTACTTTATTTCCATATGATTCATGTAGAAAAAAAGGGGTGGCTAATAAGTACTACAAAAAATCTTACAACACATACAATATTGAGAGGCCCTCACACTCGATTGTGGTGTAATTATGTTCCACTTGTGCCAAATTCTAGCCGACAAAGAAGATGGGATGGTCCATGTTATCCTTTGTTGAATAAAATAGAATGGTACCAATTTTGATGCGAGATGTATTTATATGTCTATGAAAATGGGTTATTTAATCTATAAATTACAATATAGATGTGCTTACTATTTTTTTGAGTTCTTCAAAGGATTATTTCTAGGAATATGTCTATTTAAAATGCCATTGCTTTTTGATAATTTTTTCTAGGGGCATGGTAATCTTTGCATACCATTGTATGAACTTCTAGTAATATTTGTAATGTATAAGGAATGTGTGTAAGTCCCTTTGAGATTTTGGAGCCTAAAGTTGAAGGATAATGACTATCTTTGTAGGATCAACCATACTCCCTTCCTTATAAGCGGCGTGTCCAAACAAAGTGCTAAAATGAGTCTCGAAGATGCAATTTTTGAGGTTCAAGGATATCATTAGTTGTCAAGTAATGCTTAAACATCAAGTGAAGCAATCACAATTATAATTAACAATATCATAGATAGTCTAGTCATACATATATACTTGAAGGAACTTTAAGATAAAGTCTTCAAAGGCGAAAACCATAATGTGTGAAAAATGGAGAAGGTGTGTTCTTCAGTCCAAAAATAATTATGTTGTAGGAAAAGGATCCCCACTTGATGAAAAATGTGGCTTTGATTCAATCCTCCTCTTGTATATTCACCTAATGGTGTCCCAAGAACCCATTGATAAAAATGTAGATCTCGCATCCCGTAACACCTTCCTATATTTGTTCGGTAAAGGGCACTTTGGGAAGGGGACAACTACACATGCCACATTGAGTTACCAATGGTACAAAAATATGAAAATGTACCCATATTTATTTATTATTATTACCAAATTGGCATTTAAAATGTCAGCGCATTTTACTTGACAACCCTATGGAAATTTTTTGTCAATTTTTTGGTCAAATGGATAAAAATTGTCTCTTTTTAAAGATCAATTTGTGCGAAAGGTTTCGGGAGCCTCGTGTGGTTTTAGAAGCCCAAATTATAGTCATTGTAAAGGTATCTGAGTATACTTCATGATAATATGATTTAGGAATGGTTTTGAGATCTTTGAACTAGTCTTAAGAAGACATTCACCTCTATCACTTTTTGGGGGAAAAGGTGATCTTGGTCATCAAATGAAGATCAACCCGGGTGGAAGGTTTTAGGAGCCATGGTTGGTTTTAGAATCCAAGATCATAATCATAAAAAATATTTCAAGGTCAACTACATGTTGGCATATTCAAGATATTTTTTTTGAACATCGAGAGTGAAAACCTTTAGGACATTGAGGCACAAGAGCCTTTTCAGAAGAGAGAACTTGCACTGAAGCTTTCTAGAACCTTGAATAGAATTATAAGCCTAAAAAAATGGTCAAATTTTAGAATATCGATTCTTCTTTTTTAAGTGTTAATTTTTTTCATACCCATCTTAAGCCCATGTAACAACTCTATTCACTATCATGCTTCCCTACGTAAAAATGGTGAGTTGACTCAAAACTTAAGGATAATTAATTTTAAATGTTTATAAATGCTTTCATTGGACTGTTTGTCCCATTTCTAGTCAAATTGATATATCATACACCTTATAAAGGTTTATTTTTGGTCTCGACCAAACAATGCATCCACACTTTAATTTTTTGTTGTGTTGTTGATGTCGGCAAATTAAGTGAACTTGGCACACTTTTAGAGCTTGGAGGCCTTTTGGAGGTGCAAAAAAAATTTTTAAGTGTCTTTTGAAACCCCTCTAGCATAAGTGCACCCTCCTTTTATTGGTTGATGAGAAAAGGTAAAAAGTCTTATGAAAATAGATCACTAAGCTTGTTTTTAGTGATAACTTGCAAACCCCAAGGCCTTGGGCACATTTTTGGTCTACTCCATACATGGTAACCATTTGGAATGTTTTTTTCACTTCATAAGTGTTCCTCAAGCTTATTGGAATGCCCTTTGGGAGTGGAGAATGCAAAGAGGGTGCATTTTCATGTTTGCTTATGCAAAGCTCAAACCCCTCCTCCACTTAAGTCATTTTAAAAAATCTTGTTTTCCCTCTAAAACTTAAAATTCAAAATAAATAAAGTGCATGTTGGGAAATCCATTAAAATTCATTTTTCCTCCATGGAAGCCATTAAAACCAGCTCCATGCCCTAGCTTCCAAAACACTCTTTTGCTCATTCTCGAGTGATCCCATAGTCGAAAAATATTGAAACTTTGCCAAAATGATTTATTTAAAAATGCCTTTAAGAAGATATACACCTCAAGGTCTATCACATCACGTTTTATTTTTATTCAAGAAATAATTTTCTAGCCAACAAACCCCATTCTTGTCTAGAACAACTAAAAATTATTTTAGATTTTTGTAGTGACTCAATAAGCTAAATTGCTTAAAATTTGGAGCAAGTGTTCCTCTTAAAATCACCTTTCATTTGAGTCATTTATTGCATGATGAGGTGGAATATTTTTGGATATATGGAGGAATGAGTTTTTTCACAATATTCTATCTACTCCATTGGATTTTGTATTTTCCCATTGATCTAGACAAGAGAATTGTCCCAAAATTGGAGCATCACTTCTTCTCTCAATAATATTTCAAATGAATCCATTCACAAGTGATTTGGATGAGTCCTTCATCCATGATGACCGCATCCATGTCGCAATTGAAAGCATCATTGAATACCATTGAAGACATCTAGGTAAGAAGGAAAACTCATTTGCTAGCCCAAGTTGGCATGCGCGGAGGATTGTTGAGCATGAAACATCTAGTTGAATCAATTGAAGGCTTCTATGATGAAAACCATGGTTCTGGTGAATTCTCGATCTCCTCACCATCCTTCATTCAAGAGACAAGATAATAAGTACTCATAATATTCAAGAAGACATTTTACTTTTAGTCAGTTCTTGATTCCATCTCATGAAGAGGAAGTGTTTCCATTCAAAGGATTGTTATGTTGTCATTGACCATTCTCAATACACATATGATATTATCAAATGCAAGAGAGATTGTGGATACCGAGTCTGAGGCATATGTGGTGTGAGTGCATGCTTCATGATGGTTATAAGATGAGTGTTTTATTATGTGGGAGATTAGAGATCATGTTCATGACAAATAATTGATTTTCCCACCTGTTGTTGCTCACAAAGACGAAGAGTTGAAAGAGATTTCAAGACATGATCAAAGATGATCATTTTGGAAAGATATGAGCATCATTTCTAAGACATGCCCTGATTAGAGAAGAAACCAAGGAATATCCTATTTAGTTGCAACATTCATCTCCATAATGAAGGAAGAGAAGAACTTCATCCCAAATCATCTTCTCTTGATCACACCTTCTCTCTCTTATTTTCTCTCTCTAAAATTATATTTCTCTATTGAGAAACAACTTTTGTAAAAGTGACTTAAGTCACTTAAAGTTTTTATTTCTTCATTGAGATTGCACTTTAAGTTAAAAGGTCACATGGGAATGTGAAGAGTCACTTTCTTTGGATATAAATTGTAAGGCTCTCTCCATTCCAAAGGATCAATTTTTTCCCTCTCTAGTAAGTTGCATTCTTCTAGTTTTTACCTAGAAATTTTCCTCCATTATCATCTTGTCACTCAACTGAGAACATGTTGGCATTTGTAAGAAGTTGAAGGAATTTGTGCCTTATTTATGGAATGAATATATCTTGATGAGGCTTTTTATTTATCTTGCATTATCTATTTCACTATCTTGTTATGATGTTGTGTTGTGCTTTCCTATTTCCTCCAATTGAAACTGGAATCACCTCTAGATTATAGTTAGTAAAATATGGGTTAAACTCACTCATATAATTCCCCTCCTCATTCTTATACACTCACTCACCTATATTTTGCCCCTCTCTCTGTCTCAGTATCTCTTATATATTGTTGCACTTATGATAAGGGAATTTACGCACATTCCTCTTACATGATCACCTCGAGAGATAGTTTAGTGTACCTTTTTTTTCAAATTTAAATAAATGGGAACCACCCCATATTGAAGTGGAGGGACTTAGTCTCACAAGAATTGAGGAAATTCCTATTTTTCCCTTGAAAAATTATTTTTCCAACACACCATATGAATCACCAACTTTGAATCATCAATAAGTGTTATGATGTTGGCTACTAACATGTTGTCAATCTCTTCCTTTTACCTTGATGAAATTTTTTTGGTTCATCTTATATGGTATCTTACACACTAGTTTGGATCCATAAATTATATTGATGTGAATATTTCCTAATGATGAATGCATGCCAATAGTTTCCTTATAACTACATGGAAATAGATCCCGATAGTCCCGCAATAACTCAATGGTATTTGACATCCCAACCTTAGACCAATAGTCACAATAATAGTGACCTTAGGTTGTTATTTTAAGCCAATACCAACTCTTACTAACTTGAGTGGCTCATGGAATGTTTCATTTGATATTCCTTAGGTTGAATGACCTCATATGAGTTAATAGATGTTTTAATATTAAGATGATTTTCTATGGGCTCCTCATCTACTTGAGAAACCATCATTGTTATTTATTTTTATGACCATTTTTGTCCTTCCATATTTTTTTCATCTTCTTCATTTGAGTCACTATTGATGTTGTGTTCAATTTTTGGAAAATCCATCCTATTTTATTTATGTATTATAATGCATGTGCTCTTCCCTATAGAAAAAAATGCACTTGGATAAATTTCCAGGTCCTAGAGCATATTTATAAATACATGATTCCTAAGTAAGAAGACTAGCAATTGATAATGGATTTTGGGCCTTTTGCTTTGTCTCTTATAATTTTATTGACCTTACACACCCTACAACCTGGTCGATATATAAATGATTTATCTTTTATGGCCTTGTAAACTAGCACCCATTAAGACAAAAGAGCACAGGGCCATTGTCCCTTCTCACTCGAACTCCTGACCCTCTCTAGCCCTTACTCACTCTTTTGGGTATCTTTTAATTATGAAATTCAGGGAATATTTTACTCTTTTGGCTCAGCCTTCCTATATGTCAATTATGAAATTCAAACAAAGGAATCATATATACACACACACACACACACACACACACACACACACACACACATACACACATAGTTATAGCTCTCAAATAAGGGGCCAAGCACTAAGCATTACATACTATCACCTAAGCTTGCATCCAAAGGCACAAGAGCATCACAAATAATCCATATAACACATTCATTCAAGGGAAAAGGATGCATAAATATGCATACAAAACATAGAGGGAAGTTATTCTATTCCATCTCACACATTCTATACATTTTCTACATTATATATCTAGCCCACTATCATTTTGAAACTTACACAAGGGCATCCTAGGGAATCATTACACACACATTCACACAAAAATACATGGAGTATGAAATGTAGTGTAACACTTGGTACTAAGTTCAATCTTCAGGGTGATCTACTAGGTTAGTCGACTCCACATACTACATCTTTATTTTTAGGATTTGATGTGGTTTGTGGGTATGTGCAACTAGACATTTGTTTTGCATGTTATAGGTACAATCGATGACATTGAAGAGATACCAGATTGAAAAACAAGGATTAAATGGGAAGCTCCTCCTGCACATAAAATATCAAATCCTAATTATCTGGGTGGACACTAGCATCTAGATCCAGATCACTAGTACAGGCATCCCCATCCTCATGTGGGCACTTTTTTCCTACACATTTATGAGTTTTAGAACCTCTAGTGATACCTAATGACACTCTTCTCATTCTATTTTAGTAGTTCCCAATCCGAACACTTCCTAATCACTCAGAAACTAGATAAGTCATCTCTCTCTCTCTCATTTGATTAGGATTTCATATTATTGCTTACTTATTGCTTGTGCACTTACTATATATCATCATTTGTATATATTTAGTTACAAAAGTTGCTCTGAAATTAAGATTTAATTAAATTTATATTAAATCATTTAGTGAACCCTGATGTGATAATACTATCCAACAACTGATGATAAGGTTGATGTCATTGAGCTTACCAATGAAAAATTACACAATCTCAACTTTACCCCTCTTGAAAAGGATGAATCCTACTTCCAAGATACTTTTGTTACTATATGCCTGGGTGAGTATCAATTCAAAAACCTCCTTTGACTACTACAACCATGATCCCATTCTAGGATACTATACATGCACTAGATTTCATAACATTTGCATTTGTTCCACTGCCTGATCACTTTATATGTACCTTATTCATACATGACTCTTATTGGCCTTATATTCCATTTGATCCCACTTTCCCGACCTGTTTGCACACATGAAGGATTGACACAATTAGGATTTACACTAGATGATCTCCTCCCCCATCTCAATCCCCCCACCCATATCATGGATATGTTCTCATTACTACTGCTTATGGCCTTCGTGTCTTCCATTTGTTATTTTTTCTTACACGTACTCCCCGTTCCTCTCCACTCACCCTTAGAAAATCTTGGCTTGAATATATTAGTGGCACTCTTGACCCTAATCATACCGATATCACCGTTCATATGCCTTTTAGCCACATCACCATTTACAACGATTCTTTCCTTGGCTACACCCTAAACCTCACATGTAGGTATAAACATGGTTATCCAAACCTCCTTTTACTAATGAAGAATACATTATGGACATGTATACTTTACTCCCCACTAGATCTTTCTATGATCAACCTCATACTATCGCTACTATGTCTCTAATCCAAATCCTATCGATTATGACCCTAACACTAGACGATCTCCTTGATGAGTTTACCTAATTATTCAACCATCACACACTTGGAGGGCAACACACTTTCTCCCCCTCCCATCACGATCTATTTTCTCTAGTATTTCCTACTACACTTCATGCTCTACACTTCATGTATAATATTTCTTAACACTCCTACACCTTTGGTACACATATTATACCATCATTACTTGATGATACACTCTAGTGCTATGGTTCACTCTTGAATATTGAGGTCACACTTCATACATGAACCTCACATCCTCTACTCTCACTAAAAATTGATCTCAATACTTCATGATGTATATTTCATAACATCTACTACTCTCATACTCCGTGCTTCATGACTATCTTTCCGAGCATCACCTCATTGTTGGTTCACATACTTTCTCTTCACTACTTGATGACACACTCTAGTTCCATGGTTCATTATTGACTGTTGAGGGTCCAATAATTAAATGAATCTCAAAACATCTACACTTCACGCTTTGTGCCTCATAATACATCTTTCCTAGTATCTATTCTCAACCACACAAACACACTTATTTCTCATGAAATACTCTTGTTCTATAGTTCATTCTTGAATGTTGAGGGAACATTTATAAATGAACCTCATCTCACACATATCTACTGGGGAAATGCACCCTCCTCATATTCACATCCTACACATTATAGCATACCATTACACTTGGACCACATTTTCATATCTTGGTTGCATTTACTCTTGTTAGCCTATACTACTTACATGTTGCAATTTTATTACTATGCTATCTAGATTCTTAGTATGTCATTATATTTTTCTATATACACATGTGCATTCACTTGGTATTTTGAGGTGAATATAAGACCTTTCACAGATTCATACACGATGCATGATGTTCGACATCGTTCTTTACTAGTCTGCCCAAGGCTCCTAGGGACATCTACCTTTGATACTCTCATCCTATACACATCATAGGTTCTATTGTTACATAATTTACTTTACTATCACTTACTTTTTACTGCTATATACATGCTTTGACATAATATTTATCTTTCTAACATGCTAACAAGTTCTTCATGTGTAGCATTTTCCTTATAGGATCAATACAACCATGGTTATCTGTCACTTTTTGCTTGTTATTGTTTGTTATTTCTTTACGGGCTATGCCTATGTCTTGCTTGAATATTATTTGCTTTTTATGGCCACTTAGGCTCTTATTGTCTTGTGACATTGTGAGTGATGTCCCATGTATAAAACCCACTTTTTATGGTCCATCTTGTCTTCCTAGTTGCTTATTACATTGTCTTCTATTACATGCTATCTCATTTTCAATAACACTTGTTACTAGCCTCTCTTGTTTGCATGTGCCTTGGTTTCTACCATGCACATCCCCTACCCCTGGAGGTATCCTATTCATTTTTGCATATCGATTAATGTCCTCTCCTTTAGGATGCATTCTCCTATCATCATCGCATGCATGTAAATGAAGGGGCACATATATTGGGTGATCAAATCACCTACAACATCTCAAAGCTTTAACATTGGCCAACACTATATAAAATTAGCACATGAACATAGTTACAAATGGGCCTAACATTAGACTTGGGTCCAAACATAGATCGGAACACTAACGCCTGCACTGTATAGTAGTAATGGGTGCTTGTGTCCCCCCTAGGAGCTAATGTCTTAGGGAAAAAAGAATCAATTTCTTAGTTCAAAATATTTTACAACTATTTTCGATAAGTTCTCAAGTAGCGAGGCACTTGCCTCCAATTATAGAATTTAGTTTATTAGGTACAATAAGAACAATCAATAATAGGAACAAAAAGAACAAATCAAGGACGTACCATCTATAGTGGTGCTTATTCAAAGAGTCATGGAAGGAGAGAAAAGATAGAACTCTCTCCCCAACACTCTTCTCTTGGCGTGAGATCACCCAAAAATCTCACCTTTGGTGTGAGATTGCTTGAAAATCTCTCTTTTGGCGTGAGACCACCCAAAAACCTCACCATCGGCATTCAAAATCAACAAGTCCAAGGAAAATGAATATTTTCTATCTCATACTCTCTTACATATTAGGTGCACACTTTCCTTTTACACACTTTTACACTCTTTACTTACTTATACATACATTACTCTAATTTTTCATATATGGAACTTTGACTAATTTCTCGCTCTTCTTTTGTAGGTCCGTCCTTAATACTTAGCTCACATCAACAAGAAAGACTCCAAAACACGCTACTACACATACACTTCACCCCTAGGGTCTACTTCCCTTTCCTAGTCTCCACGCTTCACATTGCGATCACTTCACGCTTCACTTTTCCACTCGGCATGCTATTAGCTACACTCTTCTCTACAAGATCACAAGGTATGCATCTTCTATCTACTTTATGCTATCGAGTATTCACTCAACAACATAAAGTGGGGAAAATGTAGACACAAAATCTATGCACTTGGGTATATTTCTAGGTCTATAACATATTCATAAATACATGATTCCTAAGCACAAAAATAGCAATTGAAAATGTCTTTTGGGAATTTTTCTTTCTCTCTTATACTTTTATCGACTTTAAACACCCTACTGACTTCAATCGATATTTGAATGATTTATCTTGTATGGCCTCGAGACATTAGCGCCCATTTAGTACGAAGCACCAAGTGCTTGTGTCCCTTTTAGGTACTCATGACCTTCTCTATCCCTTTCTCACTCTTTTGGGTCTCTTTTACTTCTTGGGCATCTTTTACACTTTTGGATTGGCCTTCCAGTTGTCAATTACAAAATTTAAATAAGGGAATCATATATATATACACACACACACACATATATATAACCTTAAATAAGGTTGTGAAAGAACTAATCATTACATACTATCACCTAAGCTTGCATCCAAAGGAACAAGATCATCACAAAGAATCCATCTAGCAAATTCACTCTAGGGACAATGGTGCATCACTTTGCATACACAATATAAGATGGGGTAAGTTTATTCTATTCCATATCACACATTATATACATTCTATCCCACTATTATTGTTGTGTAACTTGCACAAGAGTATCCTAGGGCATCATTACAAAAAAATTCACAAAGAAATGTATGGATTCTAAAATGTAGTGCAATGCTTGGTACTAATTTCACTATTTAGGTGACCACTGGGGGTCATTGATGTGACTCCACATACTACATATTTATTTTTGGATTTGACGTGGTTTGTGGGTATGTATAACTAGACATTTGTTTTGCGGAGTTACTGAAGTACAATCAAGTGACATTGAAGTGAGACCAAAGTGACAAACAAGGATCAATCTGCGAGCTCCTCTGCGCACGAAAAGATCAAAACCCGAGTATCAGGGTGGACACTAGTGCCTAGATCTAGTCACTAGCGCTCGAGAATTCCCATCCTCCTGTGGGAACTCCCGTCTGCATAATTATGAGTTCTAAAACCTTTAGTGAGACTTGACGACACTTTTATCATTCTATTTTAGTAGTTCCTCAGTCTAGAACACTTCCTGATCACTTAAAAACAAGCCAAGTCATATATCTCTCTCATTTTCTTAGGGATTCATATTATTTCTTGCTTGTTGATTGTCCAATTATTGTATATTATCATTTGTATATCATTAGTTATAGTAATTACTATTAAATTAAGATTTAATTCAATTTATATTAAATCATTCCCAAACAACATTATCTATAAATATTACATGTTGAATCCTCTGTAGAAACTAGTGTAGTTTTGGTCCATGAGAAGTAAAAGTAAGAGTATACACAAAATCAAACTTCAAATCCTCCAAGACAATTATCCCTCAATGTGCTTCGCAATTTAATAAGATTGCACCCAAACACAAAGTATAATATAAACCATATTAATATAAGGAGTGTGGTAGAGATAAAGGGAAAGATTCCTAGGATATGGCTACTTGAATTTAGTACCATTAGTGACTCTAGTATAACTTGGAAAAATTCACACACTATTAATGTGCTCAAATCTAACATGTATGACCACTTGAATTTGGTACCATGTGTTCAACATAGGGCGATGTGTCACACACTAGCACATTGCAATACCTCTCATAACATACACCACCGTGTTAATGCACATATTTTCTAATGGCATATACTCCCTCATTTATTCAAGGAAACACTGGATGTTTCCTCCTCGATGGTATTTTGGAAAATGGAATAAGTTTTTTTACAAGGTGCCACACATACCACAGATCTTGAATTGTTTTGGGCACAGGCAAGGGGAACCTTTTGACTTAACAAATCCATAATATTACATAATTAATTCATAAGAAGAAAGTTACCAATCATCATAGGAAGTTATTGTTATATCTAAAACTAATTATGCATCATCCCAATGAGTTATACCATTAGGAGTGGGGTAAAAATTCCAAAAATATTTTTTTGATGTTGTAGATGTGGTATATATCCTCTGCATCATTTACAAACTCAACATAGGGTGGCCCCTAGCTATTTTCCATTGGAATGACCACATGCTAGGAATCATTTTTAAATGTAACATTTATTAAAGAAAAGTAGACATTATTTGTGTAACACCAATGTATACCAAAGAGATGGGAAGTTATGCGCTTTAGCCTACTCTATCACTTCACAATATCCTTAAAACTTTACCACCATGATTTTGATGATGACATTCTTTAGTACCCATATAAGAAATATACACATCTTGTTTGTTATGAATAAGATGTGAGAAGATGGATGAAGCATGGGGCACCCCATCTTGTTCCAGTAATCAAGAGTAAGGATGATGGAATCTCCACCCATATTAACCAAGATGTCACCGATCAATCATCCATATATAGAAGCATATATCAAAATATCATAATCATACTATACAATTTGTGTATGCCTTCTCTACTACATACACGAAAAATGTTTTCCAAGTGAAAATTCCTTGCCCTGTGGGAAATTCACTACCCAATTAAATTAATGACTCTTTCCATGCACATAATTCTACACACTTCATAGAGCTCATCTTTATCAAACACTTCAAACTTTAGAGTTATTCAAAATTGGTTCCAAGCCCTTTTTTATTTTAAAACTCAATTTCCCTAGGTTTATTTGACTAACGCCTAGTCTCATGCAATTTTTATTTCTATTTTATCGTATCATGATATCCTTTTCTGAATGAAGATCCTCATGTTTGATTGCTTCCAAGAGAGTCTTATAGGTGTGAGTGCACAAAACATCTCATATCACAGTTATGTTCACCTTAAGGTTTCAGAGTTTTTGATGTTATGGGATTTAATTTTCATTCATTTTTTGTGGAGTGTAATCTTAATCATGTGAATATCCTTTTTACTTTTCTCTTTTATTATAGTATAAAAATTTGGGCAATCTTCTACCTTCTGTTCCAATCAACAATATACATAGGTTGGGAATGCACTATAGTTGCACTAGTAGTGATCTATAGACACCCATTTATAATAGTTTTAAGGTGGAAATATTCCCTCGCAACATCTACCATGCCTACATCCACCATAACCTCATGTATTCCAATTATGATATTAGGGATTTCTCCCCAAATTTACATGTCTCAGCCCAAGACTTTAAATCTAATGTCTCGTTGAAGGTCCAAAATTTCCTTCTCCTTCCCCTTAACTAAATCATTATAATTATAGATTTTGATACATATACCTTTAATATCAAGAGAAATAATTGTATGAGCATACATGTTGGGTTGCGAAAGAAGGCCACAAAATTGTATTGTGGTTCAACATTATCCAGAGCTTATTTTTTTCAGCGATGCATGTCTCTATTTTTACCATGCCTTATTCCTCATAATGATCATCCTCACACCATTACCATCCTCACACCATTCTCATTCACCTCAAGTCTTGGGACACTTCTAGAGTTTGAATCATCCCCCTAGTGAAGACTTCTTTTGGCTAGATCCTTTTTCGAGATTATTCATAATATTTTCACCTAAACACTCACTCATTTGAGACATTCATGTTTAAATTTATATTTAATTTCAATCCTCCTTCCTTCAACCTTTCATGTTTCTCACGCATGTAGGGGTTTAACTAGCCATACTAAATTACTCAATCCCAAGGTACATATATTTTTCTTATGCAATTTGTCTCAATGTGCCCTTTAACCTCACATTTACTATACCAAATTCCACTACATGTATCATGCACATTGTTGGAAGTCAATTTCTCCAACTAGGTATCCATTTATTCTATACGCACTTCTATGAACAAACTTATCCTAATATCAATGTTTCCAATATCCTCTGCATGAAGTGCAACTTCTAAGGCCTCCCGGGATCCATAAAAGTCTTATTTTGAAGGGTGGATTAGAAAGGAAACAATAATCCTCGAAAAAACCAATGTACATGTTAAACTTGATGGATATTATATGAAATCTTGTATATTAAATACTTAAAGTGTGCATCATACACACAAACTTTATATAAACTTCTACTGGATATCCTTTAAATCACAAATGATCCACCACTCAAAATCAAATTCTTTTAGTAAAACTTCTTTTATATTTTCATAATCAACTACATATTTTTGTGGGTCATAATTGCAATATAAAGTATGTGCTTGGTCCAAAAGGGCCATGAAATATTGGCATACCTTATGCTCTTGAGAATTAATCCCCTTCACACTCGAGATCGATCACACACTTATGAATATGATTGGATACATTCTCAAGCCCTCAATACTCTAGGAGATGAAGAAACATCTTGTAGAAAATATGATATGCGAGGACTCAAATATGTTTTATGGAAATAATTTTTACATAATATTGGTTCCCCCTTTTTTGTCAACTCATGTTATTTCCCCAAAAATGCAACTTAACACAATGGGTGAAATAATAGTTACTATGATTTGTGGCACAATTATCATAGTTCCACCTACCTCGTGATTTTGTAGCTTGTTGTGTTATTATGATGTCCCAGTCCTAAGGGATTGAGTTCTAGTGAAGGCATGATTAAAAATATCACTACTCATCATCCTAAACTATCAAACATTATATGGATTCCTAAATTAACTAGTTGGTTATTCACTTGATTTATTGAAGAATGAATCTTGCTATAATATTAAGGAGACACACCATCCAAATATTCCTTATCCTCACCGTTGTATAAATCCTCACCACTATCAGTTTCAATCCATATAATACCTACGATATCAAGACACCTAGCTATATAAACATGTATGTTGGGTTGGAAATGAAGGACACAAAATTATATTGTACTTAAACATTCTCCGGATCTTAATTTTCTCCATCAACATGTGTCTTTTCTTTTCCTAGGACTTACTTCTCATGCTTTAGTCATCCTCACACCATTCCCATTCAATCCAAGTCTTCATAACACTTCTAGAGTTTGAATCATCCTCTTGTTGAATACCTTTCTTTGCTAGATCCTTTTGCCAAGATTTTCCATAATGTTTTCACCTAACTTATCATCCACCGAGACATCCATATTAAAATTTTTAATCAATCACACTCATCCTTTCTTCAGCCTTACATATTTCTCATGTGCATAGGAGTTTATCCAGACGTAGGGAAATTTCAATCCCAAAACATATAATGAGATTCTTGATCTTGAGAGGAATACACTTCAATTACGTTCCATGCGACTCATGGAGGAGATTGAAATCTACTTCATCTTAGAAAGAATATGTAAAAACAATGTATTCAAGGACATAACTATGAAGCATTCCACTCTACCAAATATCAACAACATGTGTCCACACAACATCTAACTATGGAAGTCTCCAAAGGTGCTCTCCACTCCAAGGATGCTTACATCATAGATTTAAGCTTCATCGTGCAACATAAGAAACTAACCAAACATATAAATGTTTTGGTAGTTCATTGAAAAATGTCTTGTATAAAGCATCATTTAAGTTCTTCTCTACCCATTTTCTTGTGAACAATTCCTATGGCTGGGATATTTTTTGTGCAAATTATTCTTCAATGATTTTTAGTCAACGCTCAATTTTCTCTTAAGTAAGTGAAACATTGTTCTTCACTACCATGATGGTAACACAATGTGACATGTCCCAAACATGGAATCAAAGGTTTGTTTAGTTTTACCTTTACTTCCCAATTTTAGGCCATGAATTCAAAATCAAGAAAACACCACACACACCCTATAAAATCATTTCCATATGCTTATATATCACACAAGAGGTTTACCTTGTGCAATCACCGAGATGTGAGAGAAGATCAATTCTCATTAGTTGTGATTACATCATGATGTCTATACTAAGTACATGACTTAAAAAAATTTCAAACCATTAAGAAAACACTCATCTCAAACACAAAAATTATAAATACTAGGCATACAAAATAAATCAAAGCATAGTAGTAATTTCTAAACATGAATGAATAATCATTAACATTTCATAGAGACATATAATTGTTAAAAATATCCATCCATCCTCAAATCCTCTAACTACACACACCCATTACCAATGTATCTAGGAGTATATGTAATGATGGGACATTTCCATTCATCAATTTATCTAGTAGTTATACTATCCAGTATAGTTTACAATGAATAAAATAGTAGATGTCATGGCAGTATGTATGCAAGATAACACCAATATTTATATTTAGTACATGTAGTTCTCCGTTAGTCAATATTATCCTAATGGAATTTTTTCTTCTCTTGTGAACTATTGTTAACTCATCATTTTATTATCAAATATCCCTATCCTCCACATAATAAATCCTTGGATGGTAGTTCAATGTCCTTTATGATATTTGATTACACCACCGAAAGTATCACATGATAATTGTATAAAAAGGTGTTTGGTTCTTCCACACACTCAATGGTGGGAGATTTTATTTTTCTATGTACATCAAATGTATCAACATGCTTAAGTCTCCACACATGCATGCTAACTATCATTGCTTCCAAAAGTGCGGAATGTACCATGTACTAACTGTGTGCATGTTGTATTAAGGGGTTCAAAAATTCTCCTAAGATTTACACTCCTAAATTTCCTTGTGATACACCTAAAAATATTATTTAGAAAATACTTGTATATATAGACAAAATGTGACCTCAATGGGGAAAAAATAGTCCATGAGAAAACTACACCGTTTTGATCAATTGGTTGAGATGATCATATTAATGTGTAGTTTTGAAAGCATTTTTTGGAAGAATTTTTTTCCACTGGTTGGATAATCCATTGTGATCTTCTTATTGAGATGATAATTTTAATGTGTATTTATTAAAGCATTTTTTTAGGGGGAAAATTACATATAAAAGACTAGGTTATTTTTGAGCTACACAAGTTTTTATACTTCATTATGGCTTAAAAAGGTTATTATCATAGGTTTTATTTACTTTAGTTAAAATTTTACCTTATTAATGTACCCTTTGAAAGGATATTTATCAAATAGAAATGAAAAAAAACTACACCTCTTGACCTTGTGAAATTGCCAAAATGGAAAACCCACTACGATGAAGCTAGATGTATCATTGGATAGTCACTATCCCTTAGATGAACTTTAATTTTTAGGGTTAAATGGACCTTATATAGTTTGGAATACCTTAGAGGACATTTTTGAAAAACATAGTAAGATGTGGGCATGCCAACTAAAAAAAAATATTTATGCTCTTAATCCAGATAACTATTCTTGTATTGAGGATTTCATCACTCAATTCATATTCTTAAGGCTTCTAATTGTTGAAGCTAGTGAAAAAAGTATGATGAAGAAATCATTAGTAATATTTTTTCTATAATGGGTTGTGCTTACTCATTTTTTCTCCAACTACTATACACAAAAATTTATTTGATCACCGCATAATAACACTAACTTTTGATAAGTTATATGAGAAACTTTAGAGAGAATAGGAAAAACTTATTTTTATTGTTGACATACAACTTAAAGTTACCAAGTAACATACATTAGTAGTCAATGAATCTAATGTAACATCACACCCTAACTCGGATAAAGGAAAGGGCCTGCCAAACAATAAGGTAAAGTAAATCCTAAGCTTAAGGACAATAAATTAACTACATAGGGACCCCCTTCATCAAGACAAAGGAAAATGAGAAATGAATGCTAAAGGTGAAAAAGAAGGCTGAATTTTTTTGGTAAACACAACCATGTTGAACATCATTGTTTTGGGAAAATGACATACTTGGAAGAAGAGATGAAAATTTTACACCTTCCTCCTTCTAAGACATACAGGCTACTCTTTTTGTAACAAAAATTAGATCACAAATAAATGGTTAGATTTTGGATTCAAGATCCTCCAACCACATGGTGAATTAGGGTTTATTGTTTCAAAATCTTAGGGACATCCACACAAATAACCTTTTTTTGGGTAATAACAATCCTCTCGATGTCGAAGGATAAGGCTTCATTGAGGTACAAAATGTTCCTTTCAATAGAGTTATCCATGTTCAAGAATTGTCTACAAACTTATAATCCTTATATAAAATAACTCATTCTAGCGAGGGAAAAATTATTGGGTTTTCTTCCAATGATGTTGTTATCAAACATATAAGATACCAAGATGCTATCAGTAGCCATTAACAAGGTAGATTATCAAGCCAAATTATACAAGTTTGACAACTTTTTAATTGATAAACCCTCTTAACCATGTTATGTATTTAATTATTCATATAATTATTGTATAATTTTAAGATACATTTGAAATATTTATTATAATATAATCCATGGTTAATGTACTAATTAGGGCACACTTATCCACATATTATTTATAGAGAAGTGTATCAATCATGTTATTAACTTGATTGAATTCCATTTCTAATAGACAAACACATACTTGTTCTACTTTAACTACTATCAAAACCATAACACTAGCCTTTGTCTTATCTTTACAAGAGCATAAATATCTAGTGTTTGTGGTATCAATATGAAAAAGAACTATACTATAGACTTTATGTAAAATATTTTAATCTAAAGTGGTAGTCATGCTACTTGTGTTCTAAATAAGTGTAATGATTTAATTTTAAGATTTAATTTATTTATCGTGCATGCATGCATGTGGGTTTACGTATTGTGGTTTTTTTAATGATTCTAGAGAATATCGAGTAAATTTAGTAGGGATTACTTCTTTTGATCCGACTCCATAACATGGAATTTCACTCAAGAAATATGGAGAAAAGGAAATAGAAATGTCTCAGGATACCTCAAACGGGTTTTTCTACATATAATGTATGGAATCATGGATCTTATATTTGTGTAAATTTATGCGTCACATCCCAAGTGAAGCCTCATAAATATCTTCGAATGATTAATCAATGCAAACAATGCTACACCCTTAATATTGTGTCACATATTGAGATATGTATGGCTGACTATTTATTAACATAATATCTTATCACATAATATCACATTTATTTATGCTTTCATATTCTAAATATGTCGCCTTGGTATTTTACATAGTATAATAGGGTATATATTGGAGTTAATAACTAGTAGATGACCATATTGAACATTTGAGTCTCATTATAAGGTTGTGTAAAGTGCCCACATTTTTATAGCTCTAGTTATCTGTTGGTTCCTTTATGCATAGACATGTTTTGACTGAGACTCTGATATATTTTGGACATTATGCTATGTTATTTATCCTCATGGACATTATGGTATTTGGGCACATAGCGCCAATTGGACTAGATTAGTATATTGATATATTCCTTATGATGTTGATGACACTAACAGAGTTACATGATAGTGAGATTTATTGGTTAGATGTTGATTTCTTGTAGTCGATTTGATCAATGATATAGTTTTCTGGATTTAATAATGGTAACTCATGCTAGCATAGGTGTATGTTGTTGTAATTATATCTGTGGATGATTCATGGTGAACTATGTGTATAATTGTATGTGTTGCACTATCAATTGTATAATGATGTTAGGATATTATAGGTTTGATTAATTTTGTGATTAGTAGATGATGTTTATTATATTGGACAGATGCGGTTAATGTGTGCAATGAGTGTGCAGGTGATAGGTTATAGGAGAACATGGGTTTCGGTGGTAGGCTACGCACCAGGCATAAGTGGCCCATGGGCTGAGTCCTAACCATGCTAAATGTTTGAGGCCTTAGAGTAGGTGTATTAATTGGGCACCATGAGTGAACCCTCAATTGTAATGTATTTATGTCTTGTAAAATTAATTATGTTTAGGGTGTGTTTTATTTAAGTAAACTAGTTTAGGGGTTTAATGATCTCATTTTAATTTAAGTGATGGTTTTGGGTAAGTGTGTGTGTGTGTGTGTGTGTGTGTGTGTGTGTGTGTGTGTGTGTGTTGGTAGAAGGGATTGGGGCCACATGTGAACCTTGGGTGGACCCCACACCCTCTACCCTTGTGCCCAAGTGTGCCAAACCCGAAATTGGGCTATTTTGGGCATTTTTAGTGACCCCTTTTTAGTTTGGGAGTTCACTTAGCATGAAAATGGGCCCTTGGACCCTACCTAATAGGTAGGGGGCTTATTTCCAAGGTTTGGAGGGAGTTTCCCTCCCATTTTTCCTTCCTTTGGTCACATCCATGTAAGGTGGATGGGGAAGTGTGTTTTGTTAAAAGTTGCTCCACTTTGTTTTATTTACATTTTTAGTATTTTGGGTGATAAGGGCTAAAAGGTGAGTTTACTTTTACTTATTTGGTTTTGGGAATCTTTGACTTGAGGAAGGAGGGGGGGACACATGTCATTTTCCTATTGGTGAGGAAACTTTTGGGTTCCTCTTGATATTCTTCCTCATGGTGAAGGAAGGGGACTTTTTCCTCATTTTTTTGGACTTGGAGAATTTTTGGGGAGCTTGAGGATTGCTTGGACAAAGTGGAAAAGCTTAGAGTCTTGGAAGCTTGTAGAGGTAGGATTCTTAATCCCTCTTTCCTTGTTGTTGCTTGTATTGATAGCTATGCATTTGTCAATAAAATAAAGTGTGTGAAATTTTATGTTGTAAAGCTTGTATGAAGAATGTAGTCTTGGTTGTTTTTTTGTTTTTTTGTTTTACTCTCCACCATCATATGGCTTGATGGTTTTTGGAGAATGTAGGGGAAGAGAGAGGGATTTCCCTCTCAAACCTCATGACTTGTTGGTCAAGCCATGAAGGTTCCTTCTCATCCCCTCATATGGTTTGAGGTGGGAGAAAGGTTCATATGGCTTGAACTTTTCCCCATTCTTGGAGAGGAAACCCATTGGGTTTGAAAATCCTCCCAAGAAGGATTTCATTGACATAAAGGAGAAATAAGGAGGATGAATGTTGGGAGAAATAAGGAGGTTATAAAATATGTTTTTGGTGTATCCTATGGTTGGACACCTTTGTTTTTGGGCATCCTATTTCTTCTCTTCCCCGTTTTTTTGTGAGGGTGAACTTGTTTCTCCTCATAGTGTTGTTTCACCATGTGTATTTTGTCTAAGTGTATGAAATGTTTCTATGTATTCTTGTTGTATTTATCCCCTTTATACTTGTGCACATTGTGGAAGCTAGTTCCTCTCTCCCATGGGCTTGGGGGAGGCTAGCATGACTTCCAACCATGGAAAGACATGTGATGATGCCTATTGGTTGGGTGGTAAACAAGCCATGTCTCTTGATTCAACATTCTTAGAAGAACACTCAAGGTTGGAGACTCAAGGATGAAGTTTAGTTGGAGTTGTGACTTTTGTTTCTTTTATCCTCAAAATCATTGTAAATATTACACCTCATTGTAACTATGTTTTATATGGCTGATTTTGGATAGCCTCATCTTGTAAACTTATCATATTGTGATTTGAAAGTCTTGTAATACCATATGTCTCTTTTGTTTTGTAACTCTTCTCTATTGTAAAAAAATTAAAAGAAGGAAAAAGGAAAGATTACAATATTAAAATCATGAGTTCTTTTATTTTTACTTGTCTTCATTTGAAAGGTTTGTTTTGTGTGAAATCTGCATTATCTAGTTATGCATTACATGTTAAATCTGAAATATTTAGTGTGCTTACTTTTAAAATGGAAATTTTTTTATGGCACTACAGGTTGGAAGGTTGCCCTCTTGAAGTGGTTAAGTCAGTCATATTTGCATATTCTCATATTATGCCTCTATTTTGGTG
This sequence comes from Taxus wallichiana var. yunnanensis, assembly GCA_018340775.1. NCBI lineage: Eukaryota > Viridiplantae > Streptophyta > Pinopsida > Cupressales > Taxaceae > Taxus > Taxus wallichiana. The sequence goes on from CM031237.1 coordinate 458,534,810, forward strand.
TTATTGGTGTTCTTTTTGTTATTCTTATGATCTATCTAGATAATTTCCTTACAAATGGTATCAAAACTTCAATTCAGGCCATAATCAAAGTTAAACCCTAATTTTAGAGACTCACCTATATATCATGATTATTTACAAATTTTAATTCAATTTTTAACTAGCATTTATAAATTAGAAGATACAACTACACTCAAAATTTCAGCTAATTGTAATTCATTTTGGGAAAGTTATTGCAATATTAGTGTTTTTCACAAATTCATTCACTAGGTAACAATTTATGGAATTTATTTGAATTGTTTACATTTTAGGATGTATATCTGAATTTGAATTATGGTTTGGTCTTGAGGTTTTTTTATATCTATCTGAAATCATCAAAAAAATGAAAAACTAATCACCATGATAGGAGATCGAATAGATACCAATGAAAACGTTTTTCTACCCTAGGAAAACTCCTAACAAGGAGGAGGCCAAATCATACTTGGAATGGGGTGAAATTTTTGATGATATGTATTCATTGGTGGATGAATAAATACAATCTCTAGTGGAAAAAATTAAGTAAATATGGATTCATTGGATTGTAACATGTCGGGAGTGGTGGATCGTAACATCTCAAGGTGGATTTAATGGATTAATAAAACATCATTCACATATACATCACATTGATTCAAATATTTTTCCTCGAACCGATGCCGAGCCCTAAAATTTCCTCAAACCATAAAATTTTCCTTGTTGTAATTCCGTAGGTGGTTTGGCCTCCCCGAATAGGCTTCACCTCCTCTCATTCTTGGCAATGTTGGAGGTTCTATTCCTCTTCACCGTGGAAATGGCATTTTTGAGACGACTCTGCTATGGTGGTTGGGGGTGATGGAAGAAGCATTGTGGGAAATAATGGGGATTGAATTATTAAGGATTTTGTGGCTTTTTGGGATCGAATCCATCTTTATCTATCTTGGGGTTGTCTGGGACCTCCACCAAGACTTAGGGGTTTCGATCGATGGAGACAATTGGGGGTGTCGCCGTTGGTGGTGGTAGTACAAACTGCTTTGCAGGGGGAAGATCTACCTTTTTGTTGGCTACTACTTGAATCCTTTGTTATGGATGTGGTTCATTCCTCTTCCCCTTTGTTTCTTGGTGTAGTTGTGGTCCTTGTTGTAGTTTCGATCCGGCGAAAGGTCATGGCATAGCCCTTTGATCCGCCTCCTCTACAACATTCCTTTTCTACTACCACAAATTCTAGATAGGGAGTAAAACTCCTCAAGGTGGAAAATAGATCACCTTCCGTTACCTTTGGAGCTTAGGTAATTGAATCTAAAGAAAAATTCACTAGAAAAAGGTTTGATATGCAGATTTAATGGATTGTGGCTACGTCTCCCGCAACTCCATTCTTGGATCTCTTCAGAATGATGACCCATCATGTTAGGTAGAGTGGATATTTATCCCTATGCCAGAGGTTTTTTTATTGTGGTTTTTAACCTAATTGAAGATAGAGATAGAATTTTTCTATGCTTTGGAAATTCTAGAACCATCTCCTTCTCATGAAACCGTGGTTTCCTTCAACCCACTCACTAAAACCTTCCATGTTAATCTAGTATGGATTTGGTTTCGCCTCACCTTTCACTAAAAATTTTGGGGAGGAGAGCTTGTTTTTGATTGGTAATGCACTTGGGAAATGTTTGGACATTGACATTAAAACTAAATTGTATACTCATACCATATATGCCTATATTTTGGTAGATTTGGATACCTCGATTGATCTACCGACATCGATGGAACTTAAGGTGTTGGATCGGATTTGGTCTCAACCTTTAGACTATGAAGGGCTTCCCTTCAGATGTAGGAAATGATTTGGCCTAGGTCACTTAACTTCAGATTGTAAGAGTGTGAAACACAAGGTGAATGGGTAAGTTTCTTGGTGGAAGGATGCTCAACCTAATATGTTGGTTGTGGAAAATGATTCAAATTATTCCTCGAGGGATTGAAAACTCTGAAATTAGATTCCGGTATGGTTCTTCTACTCAACCTATCATGATAGCCATCGTATTTGGGATTTAAAAAAGGTGTTCTTGAAGAAGGATTTAAATGAAAAATGAGATGTTGGAGGTCTTGATCCCAATCCATTCAGATGAAAATACAAACCCAAATAAGAGTGAGGTTAAAGAGTTGTGAACATAAAAAAGAGAAAGGAAAGAAAACCATCACTCCTCTTAAGATGAAATTAAGATCCCATGGTCGGGTGTCTCTTGGGTAACCTTTCCTTTCCTTTGGTTAGGTTTGTACATTTGGGATTTAGGGTGCTCCTTGAGGATGGTCAAGTCTGTTTGACTTGATTCTTTGGAGGCTCTTTATATTTATTATTCTTACCTAGATTAGGTGTTTGGGTTGGTGCACTCGAGGGTCTTTTTTTTAGTATTTGAAGAATATTCACTTTGTCCCTTGTTGGTGCCTTGATGATTATCTTTTAGTTGTATAAGGTTATTGATCCCTTCAAAATCTTTACTATTTCATTTTGACCATCCTGTGGCCTAACTTCATTTCTTGTAAAGGGTTTTTTGGTCCCTTAAAAACCAAATTATTATTACCTTATCTTAAAAAACATATACATCACATTCCTATGGAGTGAGAATTAATTATGGGTAGTGGAACCTCATGAGACCAAACTAAGTCTCATATATTGCACAAAATAACATTATTCCTTCTCTTATAAAGTGGATTTAGATGTAGTCTTAAGAACTAGATAACTTATTTAAGATTAAATGTAGAATATATTTGATCTATCTTTGAAAATCCATTGCAATTTGAATGTTTTCATTTCCTAATATTTCTTGTAAGTTGGAGTGCAATATTGTGTATGAGCAGGTCATTTGATCTCTTGAATGTATTGTAGAAACTTTAATACTCACATGGATAAAAGTGCATGAATCAAAAATATCGTAACACTCATAAATCTATGAGTGTAGGACTCACATAACTAAGAGTGCAGGACTAAAAAAGAGCACAAGAATCACAATAAATAAAGTGCAAGACTCGCATAACTAGCGCATGACTCACAAAATCAACATAAGACTCGCTCTAACTAAAATTGCATAACTCCAAATGAGAATATATGAGAGGTTTTATTTCTTTTATTATTAAGAGGAAACAAATCTCTCCGTTTTTACACAACAATAATATTTTTGAAGATATCAACATTTGAAGAACATTTTCAAACATAGTACTAGTAGAACAACCACAAGACTCACTATAACTAAAATTTTAGAACTCTAAAAAGAATATGAGAGAGGTTTTTGTTATTATTATTGTTAGGAGGAAAAAAATCTCTCTGTTTTTACACAACAATAATAGTTTTGAAGATATCATCATTTGAAGAAGAAGGTTTTCAAGTGCAATACTAAAAACCAACACAAGACTTGTTCTAACTAAAATTTCAGAAATCTGAGGTTTTTGTTCCTCTTATTATTAGGAGGAAAAACCTCTCTCCATTTTTACACAAAATAATGTTTTCAAAGATATATATTATTTGAAGTAGAAGGTTTTCAAGTGCAGGACTCACACATGCAACATTAGATTCACTCTAACCAAAGTTTAAGATCTCTAAATGAGAATTTGAGAGAGGTTTTTTTCCTATTATTATTAGGAGGAAAAACCTCTCTCTGTTTTTACACAAAATCAATAATTGAGGAGATATATTCATTTTAAGTTTCAGCAGAATAAGGTTGAGGAAAGTAAATAAGACAAAAAAACAAGTTCAATAAAAACTTTGATATCTCCTACATTTCTCAACAAAAATACAAATTTTAAGATGTTTTGGAAATATTACAACAAGGAGCACCAAACCTAGAAAATATTTGAAAATATTCTTCCAATTGAATTCATAGTAATGATCATAAAATCAAGGATGAGAATATGGCAGACAACTATCATGTTGAAAGATTCAATCATGCAAGAGCAAACTTGGAAAATAAAAATAAATAGTTAAGTGCATGTGGAAGATATAGTTCAATATAGAGTTGTAATATTTGATTAATTCTCTTCCATGTTTGTCTCCTTTTCAAGTGGAAGAATTAGTAGTTCAATCTAGAGTTGTAGTGTTTGATTAAATCTCTTCCATAGTTGTCTCCTTGTCAAGTGGAAGAAGTAGTTGAATGCAAGTAGAGTTGTAGTGTTTGAATAATTTTTTTCCACATTTATCTCATTGTAAAGTGGAAGATGTATTCAAGTCTTGCCTAAGATTATAGGTAGGTAGTTATATAATCTTGGAGTAGGGATGAGTTATAAATATCTCTCCAAAGCACTCAATGCAACAATGGTAGGAGATGGATGATTTTTGTAACATCATTTCTTATTAATAAAATCTATAGTTTAAATTTCTTAATAGAATATTCTTTTTAGTTTTGTTAACCCAACTCTGAGGGAAGAGCAAGGGCCCACTCTTACCTAAGGAGGAGGATGGTTTATTGTTTTTAGAATAGATCATTATTGTTTTACTTAGTTTGTTTAAATATGCTTTGTGTGTTTTATTTTTCTTTGTTTGTGAAGCTTCACTTTTATTTGTTTACTGTCATTTATTTGTTTTCAGTTATTCATTTTGATTTGATAGATCAGATTTGTTTTCTATTATTTATTTCAATTTGTTAGATTAGATTCATTTTCGGTTATTGAATTTTCTTTCTAGCATTTTCAATTCTAGAGAAAAGAAATGTAAGATCATTGTTTCGTTTATCCCCTATTACAGATAACCTTAGACACCGCGTAGTTTTGAAATTATTTGTGATTAAATGGTGAGGATTGTAATGAACCTCATCATAACCTACTCCCAAAGGTAGACATGTAAAATTTTGATGGCAAAGACCCACTCAATTGGATCACCCAAATGGAAAATTTATTTTATATACATTAGATCCTAATGGAAAGAATGTTATTATGGAATTGTTATATCAAGAAGTAAAAAAATTCACTTGACATCATTGGTTCTTCCCTCAAAATAATAAGGATTTTAATGTCACTTGTTTAGTTTTCATGGAGGAGTTACAAACGTACTATAATCATAGTATGACAAAAAAATACTTCAATAAATTGGTAAAGGTATGGAAAATGGAGATAGTAAATGATTATATTAAGTAGTTCCAAAGCTTATTCTTACATGTGGATATAGTTATGATGATAATATGAATGATTTTTTCTTGAGAAATATCAAGGATCATATCTAACATGAGGTACGAATGTTTGATCCAACCAATGTTTTTGATTTTGTTATCGTAAAATGTAGGGTAGAGGAAAAATTACTTACCATGAAGAGGAATACCTTCACTAACATTAGAGATTATATCACCTCGGTTCCATCATTCCCTCAACCTATTTGGTTTAATCCTCAAAAAACTGAGGAGGAAAAAGTAAAACAAATACATTTTAGTTATGAATGGAAATGGAGAAAAAAACATAAATGTGCTGAGAAGAAGATTTTCTAGATTGAAGGGCATAATGAGGAAGAAGATGATGAATAATCTAGTGAATAGGAACAAGTTCCTAAGACCGAGGTTGAAGAGTCTTAGCCAAATATCTTTTACCATGTAATTTCAAACATTATTACCACACAAAATCTTAAGGATATTAGTTTTGTGAATAAATAAAGGGTGACAATACCAATGACTTTGGAAGTACTCATAACCTCATCAATCATAAGTTGGCCTTGCACTTAAATTATTTTTTTTATCATCCATAGAGTTTTAGGTCATCAGTGAAAGATAGAGGTAAATTTAGTTGTTTAGAAAATTTCCACAAGATTAAGTTATTGATGGAAGATTACCTACTTGAGGGCCCCATGCATGTCATTTCAATGGGGGGTTTAGAGTTTATGTTACGGTGTACAACAAATTAATACATTGGGAATCGCTGTTGAAAATGCGTTACCAAGATTTATTCAAGTGGTTCTATTTTGAAGTGAGGAATTTTGATTTTTGGGATGAAAGAAAAAAATTCCACTATTAGTATGTTATCATAAAATGCGTAAGATTCTTAACAAGGGTACAAATGGGTTTATGACCCAACTATTTTCACTAGAAGCTCAACCATAAAAATTAAATATACCATCATATATATAAACAATTATTAATGAGCACTCAATTTTTTTAGTATATGTTTAAAGGGTTATCATTATCATGTTATTTAGTTAGTACCGAATCCAATACCCAATATTTAACCTTATTGGTACCCTTATCTATATAAGAGTAAGATTAAAAATATGGTACATGAGATGTTGAAATTAGGCATTATTTTCCATATTTAGAGTGCTTACTCTTCACTAGTGGTGATGGTATGAAAGAGGATGAAGGTTGGCACATGTGTCTATATTACATAGAGCTCAACAAATTCATGGTAAAATATAAGTTTCCTATTCTTTTCATTGAGGATTTTCTATATGAGTTACATGGTGTTGTTTATTTTACAAAATTAGATATTTGATTGGGATATCATCAAATCAAAATTCGTGATGAATATATTCATAAAATAGAATTTAGGAAACATGAGGGCCACTATGAATTTATGGAAATGTATTTTAGCCTTACAAATGCACCCTATACATTCCAAAGTTTGATGAATTCAATATTTAGGCCATTTTTACAAAATTTTGTACTTGATATTCTCTATGAAATATTAATCTACAACAAGATAAGGGATAAACACTTAAATTACATCAACAAGGTTATAAACACTCTTGAACAATAACACCTTTACACCAAACTCTTCAAGTGTGTTTTTGGAGTCACAGAGGTAGAATAATTGGGTCATATTGTTTCTCATAAAAGTGTAAAAGTGGATCCTCTTAAGATCTAGGCAACGGTGGACTAGAAAATACCTAAAATCCTAAAAACCATAGGGTTTATTATTAATTACAGTTATTATCAAATATTTATGAAGAATTATGGTATAATTTGAGCACCACTCATAAATTTATTGAAAAAGACTCATTTTACTAGAATGAGGAAGAAACCTAGGAATTTGAGACACTAAATAGGGCCATGTGTACCAATATAGTTCATGATACCCCAAATTTCGTAAAATCTTCATTGTCAAATGCGATGCTTTAGGGTGTGGTATAGGTATAATAATCATGCAAGAGGGAAGATAAATCAAATTTTAGATTCATTAGTTTAAAGGTAAGAACATATCAAAACCATCTTATGAGAAGGAAACAATGGTTATCCTACATGTAGTCAAATAATGGAGACTATATCTCACAGTCATCACTTCAAGGTGAAAAAAAAAAGTTTGAAATACTTTTTACAATAATTATTATCATTATAAGAAGAATAGAAGTGGGTCATAAATATGTTAGGTTATGAATTTGATATCATTTATAAGAATGGGAAATGAAAATGTGTTAAGTAGATGCATTATATAAGAGAGATGAGTTCACAAAAGCATTATTATATGAAATGTCTATATTACAGGTAAATTGGTTTAATTAGGTAAGATTGGAATGACATAAAGGCAAAAATATCATTAAAAATATTCAATAGGATCAAAAAATTAGGAAAAAATTATGGAAGGGGTGCATTATGGTACAATGATCGATTGTATTGTGCAAGAACTCTACACTTAAAATTTATGTTCTCTCCATACTTCATACTTGTATAGTGGATGACCATTCTAGGTTTCTAAAGACTTATCATGAAATCAAACAATATTTCTTTTCCGGGAATGTTTAAAAGAGATGTTAATTTTTTTAGAATTCTTAGGTGTGTTAATGTAATAAGGAGAAATTATTAAGATTTTTGTATTCTCGCAACCCCTATCTATTCCTAGTGAGTGATGGGTAGAGGTTTTCATGGATTTCATCACAAGATTTCCAAAATTTGAAGGGAAAAGTGTAATTATGGTGGTTATATTGCTCATTTTTGTGCCTTGTCACATCCCTTTATAAGAAGTATGGTTACCACATATTTTATGGATATAGTTCAAAAGCTACATGGTACACCCATGATTATAGTTAGTGATCATGAACATACATTTAGTAGCAATTTTTGGCGTAGTTTATTCTCATTTTGAGTATTCAACTTGCTCTTAGTTAATCATATCACCTCTAATTTGATGGATAAATTGAGGTAGTGAATAAGTGTTTGCAGGAGTAACTTTTATGTTTTTCTTTAGGTAAGCAAAAGAGATGCATACAATGGCTACCATATATAGATTTGTGGTTTAATAATTCATTTCATACCTCTTGTAAAATGCATCCATTAGTAGCATTGTATGGTTATCATTGACTATCCATCACCTCCAAATTTTCGGTCCATCCTAAAGTGAGAATTAGAGAGCACATTCAAAAACACTAGGAGGTACTTTATAGCCTTAACAAGAATTTGGAAATGACACATAACCACATAAAGTAACAAGTTGATCAAAACCATAGTGAGTGAAGATTTTAATTTGGAGAATTTATTTTAACAAAGGTAATAAGATGTGTTTCAACTATTGAAAAAATGGCCATATAAGTAAACATCCCCATTAAAATGCCATTATATAAAAGAACAAAGGTAAGGGAATATTTCACCTAAAGGAATCTTTTTAGATGCGCACTATTGGACCTTATCAAGTGAATGGATTTATATTGAAAAAAGATGGCAATGTGACATATAAGATGGATCTTTTAGGTCAATCAATAAAAAACTACACCCTTATCATGTCATATCTCACTTATGTTTCTATTCTAGTAGGTTTGAATAATGTTGTTATATAGAGATGATCATATTGGGTATTTGAGTCTTTGCCTATTGTTTGGAGGTTACCCCTCAAGTGCCCAAGTTATCTTTACCTATATTCTCATTTATCTTCTATATAAAAGATAACACAATATAATGTTAGGTTATGATCTGTGGGCCAAGATTCCTATAAACAAATACTCCTTTTACAAATATTAACATTAAAAATGGATTGACATATACTTAAGGGATGATTGAATTTGGTTTCTTTGTAATTTAAAACCATAAATACTCCTTTAGTTGAAAGAATAACTCCACAATCTCCCACTACTATGGGAATTCCAATTTAAGGGGGATACCTCTAGTGTTCAATATCCTTCTAAGATATTTGCCAAGTAATATGAAGAATATCACAACATACATTACATACCATATGCCCTAATACTCAATATATTTAATACCCTTAAGGCATATCATTAATATAGGCAAATCACAATTAATTCTCTTCCTTCTAATAGATGCCATATCTCATAATAACACCTAATCCCTAATAGGTATGAATCATTACCCAATATAACTAATTCCTATGTGCCCAATATATTATAAACATATATAACTAGAAAAAGGGGATGTGTGCCACACGTGGCATATCCATCAACCCATATATAACTCATTACCCAATATAACTAATTCCTATGTGACCCAATATATTATAAACATATATAACTAGAAAAGGGGGATGTGCCACACGTGGCATATCCATCAACCCATATATATTATAATATCATATCCCAAGGTACATAACATCCTTAGTATTGAGTATGTTGCGATAAAATATTTATAACTATTGAAACCCAAATTTGATGATTTTGCATTTGACAATGGTATTTTTTCTCATCTCCTTAATTGTGACTTGCAGGCATGAACATACCTTAAATGTATCATCCTACTCTCATAAGACTTGTAAATAATTTGTATTATTCTATTATATTTCTCAAACACCTAGATTTGACTGATTTCTTTATTTGTATACATCTTACACTTTATAACAAACTCTTATAGGTATCCAATTATAATATTCTATCCTCCTTAACAATAACATACATATTGGATAGGATCACCAAACAATTTTTTTCCCATATCTTATAACTTTATCCTTTGTGTGAAAATGGTTAAATTTATTATGTTTATCCTTATTCCCCTTCCTAGGTTAGCCTCACATATTGAACATTATAAAATTAATTTAAACACCAATTTACTCACTTTTCACCGCTTGACAACTCCACCATTACTTAAAAATACAAGGCACTACTTGGTCTTCATCTCTAAGTTGTAAGAAAATTTACCCTAAACTTCACTATTCTAAGATTAGGCATTAGGAGAAAACTCTACATAAATATACAACACTCTAAGTTAAGCCAAGATCTTTCCCACCCAAGTCAAGAGAATCTCAAACCAATTTATGATATCGATATCAAGTGTTCAAAGAGTCAAAATTGGAGTTGCATTCATTTAGTTACATCAACAAAATTTCAAATTCAATAGATGGATATTTGATGCCTTTTAGAAGAAGTGCTATTTAGGTGGAACAAGAGTGCTACAACCTAAAATGCTAACCAATTTTATAAGTATCTTAATAGATCTAGGTTTTGGAGGAAAATTTATTTTGGGTTATTTACCACATATTTTAATTTCACTTTGACACATAGGGTAGAATATCTATCTATCACACATGTTATAATAGTCAAAATTATAGAAATCATCAAAGGACAAAACTATTGTCTTTGGAAACTATTGTCATGCTTAGTGTCAAGAACTCATGACTAGTGTCCCTAGGATTTGGATGGTTAATTTTAGAGAAAATATATATACTCTCTCCATTCATTCTACTCTACTCCATATCCATGTCAATTTCCAAAACATTATAAAACTAAGTAGATCTTTCCTCTAGTGTTTTACTATATTTAGGATGTGCCTAATTGATCAAATCATTCTAAATGATTTACTATATGTGTGAATATGTACATAAATTCTTAATTAATTTATTTAAATATATATTGTTTCTAGATTCTTGTCCTAAATTAGGGATTTTTAGTCCACCCTTATAATATTTAGGGTTAAATAATTTGGTAAATCCACTCATTGATTGAAAATTATTATCTACTTTTCCTAACATGAACCCTTATCAAATCAAGGGTTATATATATTTATATCCTATTTATTTTTCCATGTTCTATGTGCTTCTACCAAAGTGTTAAGATTAGTAGCCAACTACTTAAACATATTTAAATCCCATATACCATTAGAATGGGAAAATAATAAAAGGATAACCCCTTTATTCCTAATGTCAAATTATTTATGAGAATGTGCAAACTAATGATATCCTGATGGATTCTCTTGATCTATCTAATTTTGATAATCAAACCAATATCCATTCATTTGAATAATCTTATAGAATTCATCCTAATGAGCTTATTGACCCTAATCAACTTTTCTTGTTATCTATTTTTTGAAATTTTCTTCAAACGAAACCATACCATATTGATACGATTATCAAAAAACCAAAAATTCTCAAAATTCAATCAAGTCAACCTCAAAGGGAATCTCCCTTCCAAAATTTCTATCATAACAATACTTTGTCTACCTCTACCCCACCTACATCTCAAGTGGAAATTATTTTCAAACCTCTTGATCCTATATCCATTATGCTTACATATACCATTGGTATGGGGGACCCTCTTGTTTCTCATAAAATTCCTACCACTATTAAATTTAATACTAATTTTACATCACCTCTCATGCACACACATGGAATCTTACATATATCATATTCTCCACATTTCGTCATGCATACCACTCACAATCCATGGGATAAAGTGTTATATTATAGAACTATTAGTCTAAGAACTCTCATGCAATAGATTCACACATTTTACTTCACAATCTACTAGCACCTACGGTGGCTTCCTATCCTTTGCCTAAATGTTTCATTGCTCCTAAGATAACAATTTGTAATTATAAAGGAGATCTTGAACATCATCTTCAATCCTTCCATGCAACATGTATAGATTATACTTACAATAATAAGTTCTTTACTAACTTATCCCATGAATCCTAAATGAGTATGACCTATAATGGTTTTATGACCTTTAATCTATTAGGACCTTTCATCCATTAGTTGATCAATTTTTAATCCAATTTTCTATCATTATTAACAATAAATTATCTTACACTCAAATTTCAAAACTTAAGTTAGAATCTAATGAGACTATTAACACCCATGTGTTATGATAAAATACCATACTTACTAAGATGAAAATTTCACTTGCGAGATGATCCGTAAACTTCTACTTTGGAACTCTACAATCACACAACTATCTATTCTACTTTCAACTTTGGAAAATGATAGAATTGTTTAAAAATTAGAGCTTCATGACTGATTATCTAGTGCTATAGAAAGAAATTGTAGAGAAGAAATAATTTAAACTTAAATTTTATCCTAGAAACCTCAAAGGAGGAAAACCAATCGGGAAGGGCAACATCGCTCTTTATTCCCATTTTTATTGGTCTAACATAGACAATTAAATATTACAATAAGTATGAAAAGAAGAAACAGTGTAAACCTTCTCTCCAATTACTTGCTTGCTTTGTTTCTACACCTTGCTCCTACAATTCCTTTCTAACATTGAAGATCTTGCTCAATGCTCTCATTAAACTTTGCTTCTCAATCTCTCTGATATTTGAATGTATGATTCTACTTTGAATGTATATTCTCTTACTCCTTCCATGTATTTATAGGCCTTCCCATGTCCTCCCGTGCACCGGGAGGATGTGAAAGGGCATGTAAGGGAAGAGACACGGCTGGCTTTCAAGAACGCGTGCTCACGCTTGAAGTTTCAGGACCGCGCTTCAAGAATGCGTCCACTCACATTCTATTCTTCTTTTTTTGTTCGAAAGTTTTAGGAACTGCTGCTTTTCTAGATCTCATAGCGTAGACTTAGGCGGTATCACGACCGCCGCTCTTGGATCATGGCGGTGGTTTTAGGACCATCGCCCCAACCTGTAGGGTGATGGTTCTAAAACCACCACTCTGACAGAGTGACGGTTCTATCCGAACCTCTGCATTACCTCATTTTTCTCACTTTTCTTGCTTTTTCTTTCTTAGTGCTGATGGAACTAATGAAGTGGTGTGTTTTCTCTCGGATCCCTATGGATCATACCCCCCTACTTAGGAGGATTTTGGTCCCACAAAATCTTAGTGGGGCGATGGTAGAGGAATCAACTCCTCTTGTGATCATTCGAGTACCACCGGGTCTTCCTTGGTGTCTTCTCTCGTCCAACCCGGAAAGACTCCTGTGGATCTCGTGGTTTTTTGATCTAGTGCTACAGGGTGATGGTCCTAAAACCACCACTCTCCTCCTGCATAGAGTGACGGTTCTATCTAGAACCTCTCGTTTACCTCATTTTTCTCACTTTTCTTGTTTCTCCTTCTTAGTGCTGATGGAACTAATGAAGTGGTGTGTTTTTCTAGATCCCTATGGATCATACCTCCCCTACTTAGGAGGATTTTGGTCCCACAAAATCTTAGTGGGGGAGTGGTAGAGGAATCAACTCCCTCTTTTGATCATTCAAGTACCACTTGGGTCTTCCTTGGTGTCTTCTCTCGTCAACCTAGAAAGACTCCTGTGGATATGTGGTTTTTTGATCCATTTACCTCTACTACTGCTACATCCTCCTCCGAGATGCCTCGAGTACAATCCTCTTTGGAAGGTAACTTTTGTATCTTTCCTTCTTTGTCATGCATAGATGGCATTAGTGGATGCGAGCTCTTGCAACTTACTATCACGTGCATCTGCATGAAGTATGGCCTAAAGGTTTCTTCTCCAACCTACTCAAGTATGGCGAAGGTCCCATACTGTAGTGGTTTAGTCCTTTCTTGTCTTTGTCTCTTGAGATGGATTGGCCGAATCCTCTCCCGAGACATGCTTTGTTATAGTCACAACCGCTCCTTGTATCTCTTCTTCTTCTTGCTGCCCCATCGTGTCCAACTTTAAAATCCGTGTAGGTAGATACGGTGATTGCATAGTGGAAGTTTGTTTTGCTCCTTGAATGAGTAGTTCTTGTGGTGGATTCTTCTGCAAAAAATGACAAGTGCTATCCAAATTCTCCATCCTTTGGTCAAAAATATCCATTCTCATGTCCATTTTGTTTTTCTTCCAATGAAAGCAACAAAAAACCGGTGATTTTCTGAATAATCCTTGGTGCTTGGTTGGCACTTACCATAGTTTTCTTTGATTTTCTCTGGTGTACCCGGATGTTAAAATTGACTCCATCCTTACCCATCTGAACCAGGTTCTCCCTCCTTGTGAACACAACATCCCCGCATACAAGTAAGGACTTCCAAAGACAATGTCAATTGCATCAAGTGGAATAATATCAGCCTCTAATACATCTATGTATTGGGTATTTATCCCAAACTGAAACTTACACTTCCTTGTAATTTGTATTTCTACACCCTTCTTCACCCATCCTAGTGGGTATAGATGTGATGCATGTGAGTCTCTAGACCAAGCTGTTCTACAACCGTATTAGAAATCAAATTTGACCGAGAACCGAGATCTACTAAAGCGTTTACTTAGTCTTCTTGATTTGGATTCTAATTTGAAATAACTTACTCATCTCTTCTTCTTCTTCACAGCTAACCGTACATGTTAGTGGAGGTAAAACATGCATTAAACCTCTCATCTAGTCATCTAAATCATCCTCGATAATGACAACCTCTCATCTACATCTACAAGAATTTTTGACTTTGGACTATAAAATAGTCATCCTCAATGGGTCAATCTCCACATCTCTTTTTGTCTTCCTCCCTGGAAGAATGTTCTTTTTGTCGCAGCCATGGATTAATCTTGGGAATCCTTGGTTTGGTGCCTTGGGTGTAATTCCGGATGCAACTTCCAACATGTGGCGTCAGTATGTCCATTCACATCACAATTCTTACAGAAATTCTTAGGATCTTTACAAGTATGCAAAGTAGTAGTAGCATGTTTACCTTTCCATTTACCTCTACTACTTGTCTTCCCTTGTTCTTTGTCCTGTTGTTCATTGAATGGTCTCCCTTTGGCTCTATTTCTCCTTGCTTCTTCTCGTCATCAATGTAGTATGCTTGTACACAAGCTTCATTGAGATCCTTGGGCTTTGTGGAGATTACCTTCCTCCGAAGGTGAGTGTGAAGTCCTCCCAAATACTTGGTCAAAATGTCCTCATCCTCCAAGTCCATATTAAACAACATGGCTTGTCTTCAAAATTCCGTAGTGTAGTCTTGCACGCTTTGACCACTTCCCTATCTAAAGTACTACCACTTAATCATCATGTTAGTCTTATGGCCAATAGGATAGAAGTTAGCTCTAATCAATTCTTTAAAACCCTTCCAAGTACTGACAATAGGACGTTTCTTCTTCTCACAAGTGGCTAGATGGGTTTCCCACCAAACCAGAGCATGACCTTCCATTTTGAGATGTGCAAAGGTGACCCTTTGTGCCTCAGTGACATTATGCACACTAAAGTAGAATTCCAACTATTTTAGCCATTTATCCAGTAATTCTGCATCTACTTGTCCTTTAAAATTATTTATTTCCACTTTTGTTTCAACTTTAAAAGGTGTATGTGCAGATTTTACCTTCTCGCTTATAATTGGCGTCTCTTCATGCTCTTCCCATTCTTCCTCTTCATGGCTCTTTCCGATACCAATTTTTTCAGCTAGTGCTCGAACCACCGAGTCCATGGAATATTTCTTAATCAAAGCATCTTTTTACAAATTTGAAAGCTCTTCTTGTTTCCTATGCAATCTATCCATCATGGTCTCTAGCATCTTGACTCTACGGACCAAGTTCTCTTCCTCCATTTGAGCTCGAATTCTCTGTTTCCACTTCTTTGTAGAAATATTTGGCTCACAAGGTAAAACTTCTTCACCTTTGGACCTTTTCACTATCATACAAAATCACAAGAAAGATTCAAATGCCATAGTCCTGGATATATAATTAGCTCTGATACCAAAATGATCCGTAAACTTCTACTTTGGAACTCTACGAATCACACAACTATGTTGTTCTACTTTCAACTTTGGAAAATGATAGAATTGCTTAAAAATTAGAGCTTCATGATTGATTATCTAGTGCTATAGAAAGGAAATTGCAGAGAAGGAAATAATTCAAACTTCAACACCAACAATTTTATCCTAGAAACCTCCAAGGAGGAAAACCAATCGAAGGGAAAGTTCTCTTCTTCCCATTTTTATTGGTCTAACATAGACATCTAAAATTACAATAAGTATGAAAAGAATCAACAATGTAAACCTTCTCTCCAATTACTTTCTTGCTCTGTTTCTACACCTTGCTCCTACACATTCCTTTCCAAAGATCAAGATCTTGCTCACTGCTCTCATTAAACTCTACTTCTCGATCTCTCTAGATCTTTGAATGTTTGATTCACCTTCAAATGTCTATTCTCTTGCTCCTTCCATGTATTTATAGGCCTTCACATGTCCTCCCATGCACTGGAGGATGTGAAAGGGCATGGAAGGGAAGAGACATGACTGGGCGCTTCAAGAACGCATCCACTCGCATTCCATTCTTCTTTTTTGTTCGAAAGTTTTAGGACCGCCGCCTGGGGTGGCGGCTCTGGCCACCACTTTGCATAGAGCGGCGGTTCTATCCAAAACCTCCATTTACCTCATTTTTATCACTTTTCTTGTTTCTCCTTCTTGGTGCTAATGAAACTAATGAAGTGGTGTGTTTTTCTGGATCCCTATGGATTAACAGATAACTAGATTCAATAATTATTCACATATATTTTATTATCTCCAATACAATAATCTATCATTTTTTCACAGCTTTTAACTTTTTTATGAACTATGTTGTACCCTTAAGGAATGAGAGGTAAAACATTTAGTATTAAACAAGCTTAAATATAGGTCCAATATATAATCTACACATGTTACTAAGTTTATAGGAAAACACATTTTTTTAATTCAAAACTAATGACAACATTTTTAATTCTTTTATTCAAATGAAAGAATTGTGAAGAGAGGTAAACAAACATTTTTAATGTTTTTAGTACAAGAATTTTTGACTTTGGACTATAAAATAGTGGCGGTAATCACATATGTGGCGTTACTTTTTGAGCTGTTGTGTTATTTAAGTTTTAATGCCTCCGATAGAAGCATGGGTCACAAACCCAAACAACATATAGAAAAATGTTTATAAAATTTTGGAATCCATATTTCTTGATAAAGCACTTTGGCTTGTGGCATTTTATTTATTTCTCTTTTTTTGGGAGTTTTGAGAGGAAAGGCGAGTAAAAACCTAGCCTCCCGAAGAAAGTTTTTTTTTGTCGAATTTTGACCTTCGTGGAAGGTTAGGTTGAGCTTGTCCAACCACTCATGGAGACATGGTGTTTCCACTAGATGTAGACATTTTTATTCTTTCTTTGAGAATGTGGAAATTTATTTTTAAAATCCCTAGCTAGGGCAAAAATTTGAGCAAAGGAAAAAAAGAGAGAGAATCTCTCCTTGTAGGCACATTTTTTTGTTGGTTGGAACGGATTTTCATTCATGGCTGCCATTGATGATCTCCAGGCATGTTTCTCCCTTTCTTTTCACTATGTAGCAATTAATAATAAATGATGAATATGTGGGTTTATTTCTTGATTTGGATATACATATATAAAAATGGTTATTTGCTTTTGGTTTTAGGTTGAAGTGATGATGAAAATTGTTGTTATTCTTCTCTTTAAATTATAAATTCAGGAATAGAGACCCTACAAGAACTAGATAAATAAATCCGAATTTTTTTTTGTTATTCTTCTCTTTAAATTACAAATTTGGGGAAAAGAGACCCTACTGGAATTAGATAGATAAATCTAGAAATTGTTGTTTTTATTCTTCTCTTTAAACTGAAAATTTGGGGAAAAGAGACCCTATTGGAATTATATAAATAAATCTAAAAATTATTGTTATGTCCTTCCCTTTGAATTTCAAATATGGAAAAGAGATTATGCTTAATTATGACAAATAAATCTGAAATGTAGTTTTTTATCGTTTTCTCTTAAAAACTTCAAGTGTGGGAAAAAGGCCATGTTGGCATTTTGTTTTGTTTTTTAAAAAATCTGGAAGTATTGTTGTTATATGTTTCCCTTTTTAAACTCTAAATTTGGAAAGGAGGCCATGTTAGTGTTATGTTAAAGAAAATTTGGAAAAGAGTTGTTAACTCTCTCCCTAGAATGGTGTGCTCGGTGTCAACCTACCTTTTGGCAAAATGCTATGTGGGCCCATGATTGTGTGAGTGTTCTTTGTGAAGTTGAGTTTTCTATTTGAGACAAGTTGTGTTGTGTAACAAGCTATGAAAGATAAAAAAATATTTTGGTAATTTTACCATTTTTTTGGGTGTGAAATTTCGGGCACTTCGCTTGGTATCGAGTCGAGATTTTGATCCTCGGACCTATGGGTTATGGGCCCAAAATGCTTCGTTGCATGTGCGTGTGTTGGATCTATGCCTAAGGGCATATGTGGTGAGTTCTATGTTGATTGGACTACATGTTTATTCCCATGGTTGGGTTAAAGGTCTTGTTGTGATACAACCATAAAGAATTTGTGTTAAAAAAGTGGGTGTTTTGTGGGTTACTTTTTTTGTTATTTGGAAGTTGTGATGTCAAGTGTTTTAGGCACTAACTAGAAATTTAAAATTGAAATTCTTAAAAAGTGTTAACATTGTGAACATGGAAAAATGAATTATACAATTGGTAAAAAAATTCTTCCAATAGGCTAGGTTTTTTTCTTGCCTCTTTTTGCTCTTAAAGCTCCCCAAAAAAGAAATAAATAAAATGCCACAAGCCAAAGTGCTTTATCAAGAAATATGGATTCCAAAATTTTATAAACATTTTTCTATATGTTGTTTGGGTCCGTGACCCACGCCCATTGGAGGCATTAAAACTTAAATAACACAATTATTTTACGGTCCAAAGTAAAAATTATTGTATTAAAAACATTAAAAATGTTTTGTAAAAACTCTATTCACAATTTGTTCATCCGAATAAAATAAATTCCATAATTACCTTTTAATCAAGCAAAATTGATTATAAACCTTGCAAAACAAAGGAAGTCAAATATGAATAATTAAAACAATAATACCTGTTTACCAAATGTCCTCAATTTTACCTAGAAAACATGCCACCAATGATGGAGACCCACATTTGACAAATCACATTCAAGTTTTTGAATAATCACGTATTATTATTTAATTATTATAGAAGGAATGACTAATGACCACAAAATAAATACAATGGAAAATAAAATGAATAGCCAAGTCAAACAACCATATTAACTTTTCAAAGTTACAACAGTCGACAATTTAGACATGCCAAAAATACAACCAACTTCCAAAAATCATGGTATCACATACAAATCAATCTAGGGTCATAATAGCTATTATTTATCCAAAACAGATATATCAATGTTAGAAGCATACGATACACACACATATACACATATTTATATATCTAATACCCGTAAATATAAAATACTAACAATACAACCATATATCGCTTCGCATAAAATTTCCCATGGTTAAATGTAGTTCTCTTAGCATGAAGTGGTAGCATGGTTAATGTGAATAACTACTACTATAAGGCCTCTTTTATAACAAGGTTCTTGTAGTTAACACAATGAAAAATAAAAATCACGTTTTCTCAAGACAAAGACATATCCATAAAAGTTCACAACATACTCCAATATCAATAATAAAACAACATAAAGCTTAAGGAGATAATGTCCTCATAAAGAAAGGTCACAAAAAAACATCAAAATAGTCAATGCCGTGTGAGTTAAGACTCCCGACGGTTACACAACCTTATTAAGAATGTCTTACAATAATATTTAATTAATGTATTTCACGATATCACATTAACAAATCTAAGTTATGCTCCTTGAAATTTAGCTCGACCATACCAAGGGATGACCTTGAACTCTCACAATCGAAGTTAGCAAAATGTGGAAACAAAAGGAAACTACAATTCCTTAGACAAATTATTTTGTTCCTCTCTAGCCACATAGATCATTGCATCAATCTCTTTAGGATATAATGAAATATAATACTCAAAGAGTGATATGTCATGTTTATCAAAGGTAGTAACTTTTGAAACATACTCTTTGCTAACATTTTTACCACATGTATTATAATTCACAACATTATTAGAAAAATTGCAATCACAAACATCTCGTATTTTCATCAGTCATATTTGTCAAATTTTCATTATCATCATGAACAAAAGGATCTTGAACATCATCAATAGATACCATTTTATATTTAATGTATTCATGAGATTGAAGCAAAGGAATTTGAATCAATTCAAAGGTAAACCACTAGATCTAGCACTTTTCCTAGTATATGTAGTTAATTTAGATTTTGCAATTAATATAATATAGAAATATAGATAGCATTCAAGAAACTCTAATTATATATAAAATAGAATTTTACATAAATAAAAGATAAGCCTTATATGAACTAATATGAAATCCTAGGGTGTGTTGTTCACTACTACAATAAGTGCAATTTATGTAAGAAATAATGTCAATTTTGTACCATTATGCATTTTTATTCCTTAAATTGAGTTATAGTGGAAATCTAGTAAAATATGGTGCAAATCTAACACAAATTCACATTTTCACATTGAATTTTCTCCACAAATTTTATGCAAGTTTAGGATAACTCGATTTACCACACACACATATATGTATGTATGTATATATACATATATGTATGTATGTACATATACATATATGTATGTATGTACATATACATACATAAATATGTGTATATGTATACACACACACACACACACACGTGTGTGTGCAAATATACATATACATATAAAGAAACATTTCAAAAATATTGGACTTATGAGAGTCCAAAAAAATGAGACTTAATACAAAGTAGTTGGTCTCATTTCAAATAAATAAGACTACACTATATCTATTTGATTTATAAAATTACTTCTCTTTTATTAAATATCTTAACAAAAATTAGGGATTTATTCTCACCCTTGTTAAAAAGAGCTTCCCTGGATATTTACAAGACTGGCTCCCTAACTAAAACTCTGGAATCTTATGCGGATGGAGTCGACTAACTCGGAGGAAGAAGACTCAAGTGAAGATTCTGACTCTCAGAAGGTGACTCGGAAGAGGATAAAGATGAGGTTGAGATTGTGGCAGCCCAGAATCTTAGGGAAATGAAATCTAAGTAGGTTCTTAGTGTCCTTTGAACACCAAAGGGGAGTCTAGTAAACAGGATCTTCCGACTCCTATCAATGTGCAATTGGAACAACAATTCGAGGCTATGGGGCACGTTGGACTTGTGAAAGGGGAGAACCATTTGGCTAAGATGGCGGTGGATATTGAGGAACTTAAGGGAGATATGCAACTCACCAAGATCTCGGTGCAGTTTTTGTTCAATGACTGGCATAAGATGAAATCGTAGGTTGAGGAAGTAGTCAATAATGGGCATGGCGGAGAGATTGAGGTTTTAAAAGTCAACTATGGTTTCATAACCAAGGAGTTGGACCATAAGTAGTTTCACGATAAACCCTTCGACATGTCCAAATAAAGAGTTTCATGCTATTCTCCATAACTACATGGAGTGAGTGTAGTCACAGTGAAATCTACTCTGCAACATCTCCAAACTATGGGTCAGCTCGCTAATGCCTATAGTCTTGTGGATAGTCAAGGTGGGAAAAGAAAGGCGACTCTAGCATTGATTTGACTTGTCATCATTAGGCTGGTAACATAGATGCTCTGGCTAAGGAATGGGCTAAGGTGCTAGAGGGGCTTGAAAAGACCTATAAATGATCTGGGAGGGTGTTTTGTTTTATTTATTGTCTCTATAGCTTTTTGGTACATTAGTTTCTACGCTGTTTTGTTAGTTTCTCGTATTTTTGTTACTTTGTTGTTTCACTTCTTGTGCTCTGGGGGAGCTCGTATTATTATGAATGTTATATTATCAGTTTTTTGATGGTGTGGTAATGTAATTATCTGCTCTCTTAGAGAGGTGACTATGTTCGGGTAGGGTCCCCTCAACCCTTTTTTACCTCTAATCAAGAAAAAATATCTTAACAAAATTAACAAAAATTAGTAAATAAATATATTGAATTTAATTTTCAATATTTAATATTTAATATTTAATAAATAATAATATAATATTAATTAATGATCAATAAATGTTAATATTGATTAATAATAAAATTGTATTAATTAAGTAATCTAACACAAATAAAGAATATTTAACAATTATACCTTAAATAATAATAACAAAGACTTGTCTAATATGTCATATCCAATCCACTTTATGTCTCATTCTTAGTATATTAGGGGTGAAATTATGATACGTGATTTATTGGTAGAAAATTTCCTCTCCACGACACCTATACATGTCACTCGATAGTTATGTTAGAGGTGACTCGTAATTTATGTTATCATGTGTGTAGATTTTTTCTACTCATGAGATGTTTAATTTGTAATCAATTAGTAATCTACCCACTCGACTTTGTTATCCATTCCATTTCTTCTTCCAATTTGTTCTTAAATTCAACCCTCGATAAAATCAAAGCAACTAACATTCTTTGTGTCTTTGCGATTCAAATGGATAAGTGATGGAGGCCATAAAATATGTTTAAGTAGATGAATATTTGGCTCTGATTTCTTGTCATTGTGTTAACTTAAGAAAAAACATATTTTTTTGATAATATTTTACACATTCACCCAAATAAAAATACTTGTGCCACATTAGTCTATTGTATTAAGGCTACATATCGATATGGATTGGAAATAGAATTTTGATGTCTCCCTCTCCTTTGGTTCACTATTTTTATAATTTTGGGTTTCTGTGGAAGCTTTCTAAGAGTTAGAACAATTGTTTGCAACTGTTGCTTCCTTTACAAAGCTAGTTATCTTGTATAATCATGGTAATCTAGAGGTGGATTTTACTTTACCAATGTTAAACCTTGAGACTCTCCAAAGGCCCATTCTATCATTGGATGTTGTCTATTAAATTAAAAATAACTAGATCCCATGATTTTTTAGCTCAAAAGAGGGGGTAGTTATTCAAAATATTGGGGGTGAATCATGGTGGTAGTGCACTATGGTGGCATTCTTACTATGGTTGAAATCGTTGGGTTGATATCTAATTTTCAATGGTATAGGTTGTTCTTTGGTTTATACACTCAAATTTGGCAATCTATCCTTTGACATTGTTGATTTTGACATTTTACATGTACAAATGCACTCTCCTAACTCTTTCTTATCACACCTTAATAGCTCTTTTGATTACTTGATTATATTTTCACACCTCTTTGTCATCATTTTTTTGAAGTTTAATTGCACAAAAATAACCTAGAAACATTCATCCTCTAACCCATAAAGTCAAAACATGATTTTCCCTCCCGGTCAAAAACTACAATTTTTGGTCGGTTTGTACAAATCTACAAGCCGACCCCACCATATAATTTTGGACCGACATGTTTTAGGATAATCATTTATATCCTATTAAATTATTATGGGCAAATATATCCCCTTGGTCATCCTTTTATGACATAAAAATCTTAAGAACTATATATAAACAAGTCAATTATGCCTCATTAAGTAACTTGACACTTTAAGAGCTCTTCATGTAAAAAGAAACACAAAAGGCACTCCAAGCTCCCTAAATTATAAAATAACTCATGAAAGTCCATTAGGGTAGCACCTTCTATAGGATTGAAGTCTCCTTCCATGTCTAGGAGTCACCATCTTCATTCTACAAGTAAGTAAAGTGACCCTTCCCAAGTATTTGAATAAGTGTGAAAATTAAGCAACACATTATCAAAGCACGGTTGTCAAGTTTTGATTACATTAAGATAGATATCACATGCTAGGAGAATGATGTGTGGTTTGATCCCTATTCAGAGTAGTGGTGACGTTAGTGGCACACATGGGTTCCTACAACCCACCTAACTTTATTTTGCAGGAGCTTATTCTTACACTACAAGGGTTCTAGGTTTTGAGCGTATTTTATATAGTCATTCTAAAAGTGAGAAAAAATATTGACACAAAGCGATACTCATTTCTAGGTAGGTGAAGAACTTAGGAAGTTACAAACCCAGATTACAAGTAGGTCCAAGACGGTATAAAGGGGCCAGGACCATATAAATGCTTTTGACCTAGTTGTACAATTTTGACCAAGCTTAACTTTAGGTTATAGTTTCAATAATGAAGCCTTTATAGTTCTAAATCACCTATTCCTACACTTAGACCACTTAAAATCTTCAAGATCCACACGAATCAACTAAGCGCATTCTCTCCCCTTTGTTTTAATAGTTGCTTTAGATTAATTATCCATTTGAAAAGTGTTATTATGATTTGTGAAATTAATGTTGAAAGTTAATTAAATAAAAATATTCACCTATAACATTATTCATCCTTTGCATATGTATGTTATTTAAAACATTTAAAACTTCAAAAGGAATGAAATATTCATTTCTCAAAAAAGTGAATCAAAGTTACATGAATTTCATTGTAAATATTTTAATATCATCTATGTATCTTCTAGTTGGTTTTATAATTTTTTTGTAAATATATTAGAATAAGCTATGTATGACCATAAAGAATTACCTTATGGTTTTTTGGTCATTTTTGATTAAATAATGATTTTCAAGCATAGATTGCCTAAATTATAAGGCTTCTACTCTATATAAGTAAGACTTATATGAATTGTTATTTGTGTTATAATATAAACTAAATAAAATTATAATATAGATTAAATGAAATTTTAATGTAAACTAAATAATAAAGAAGATAAGAATATCATAAATTACAGATAAAAGAACTTTCAACAATTTTACAAAATTAACCTTATGACAAAAATGATGAAGAAAGTTTCTTTATTGTTTTTCTAAATTGGCAAAAGAGGGTTGGTGGGTCCCTTATCCTTTTATTGATATCATAAAACATATTTAAAGTTTCCATTGGCTACAAATCATCAACCATCTTAACACATGGTTGCAAAATGTATACAAATAGGCAACGATAACAAATAAATAATATCAATTTGTTTTTACATGATCAATTTTAGCTCAATACCACCAAAAATACTTCTTGAGAAAAATTGGCTCTTATTTATAGACTAAGAAGACCTTTTTGGTCAATATGCCCTCATAAAGATGCTTTATTGAAAAAAATTACAAACAAATATCTCTTGATTAATACCGGTTCAAAAATCCCATTCTTCTTATTCACAAGATGTTCCTTGTAGCAATTAATAATCAAATGTTTATGCTTTGTAGCATTTCTGGCCCTTCCACAAGCCCTATTTTATAGAATTTTCTTCAATCTATAAGTATTCCTTAAGTGCAAACTAGTTAGTCGGGTCATTTTCAATAATAGAAGAGAGAATATCTAAACCAATGCCCACATTTTATAGGAAATCTACAACCCCATTTACTTTTTGAAAATCATGTTGAAAAGAAATGGACTATAAACCATTAACGAATAAACAATATCCTTACAATTTTTGATTCAATTTCTATTTAGGTGTGGCCCATTTATTCATAGAAGTGATCATAATCATGGAATCCCCTTCAATTAGTATGTTCCTATACCCTTTCTCAGTAGCCAAACCAAAACCTTCCAATAGACATGTAGTTTTTACTTCATTATTTGTGGCCCAAGAAATGAAGAAATATCCAAACCATAGCTCACCACCACCTATTCAAGAATTACCTTTGGATGCACCATCAAAATTTATTTTGATCATCCCACAATGTGGTGGTTTCTAAAAGGTCCCCTATCATTGTGTCTTAGTTGACCAAATTGCTTTGATTTGAGGAAGAGTTATATGTGTCCAATTCCATAGGATCCATAGCTCCTTACTTTGTAGCATATATTTTTTAATTTTAGACAAGAAAGACATATTTTTAGAAATTTATAATTCTATTATACTCCAACATATTTCCTATGCCAATTATATTTTAATGATAAGATCATAATATCTAATTATTTTTTCAAACAAATTTCTAATAATATTATGACTTTGCAAATCAAGAAATTCACTAATATACACTCTAGTAAATGGAACATAATTAGACTTTGTTCCAAGATCATAAAGTGAAATTTGAATTTTTGAAACAAGCGTAGCCATAACAATTTCTAATTTTCTATCCCATTTTTAGGTGTTCTTATTTCCTTCACGTATTCATCATAGTTTCCCATAATCATTTCTTTAATGCTATCCTAACATAAAACTAACATGTATGCAACACCATTTCTTAACCTAGAATGTGCATCTCGATGTAGAGCTTTATTTTCATTATCAAACTTGCACTATAATAAATTTCTTGAAATAAACAATTATTATCACCTAATATACTAGGAAACAAAAAAATAAATATTAAATATTACAAGTAATTTTATAATTTTATTCAATCATAAATGAATGATATAATTTTGTTTTTAATTGCTATCTATTTGATATAACAATATATTATTTATCACTTTAACATCATACTATATTATTTAGATTGACTTTAGACTCTTGTTCAAGTGTGAATTTCTTATTACCATTATATTTTTAGGGATTATAAGATTCTTAAAGATTCTTCATTATAAACTAGTCTATTACAATCTATACATATAATTTTTAGGGATTCATATTTATGTACATAGTTTGAGTTTTTTTATTAATAAGGTGGCTTGAAGGGTCCTGTTCCTTTTAAAACACTCTTTGGGCCTAAATACTTGAGATGATTATCTAAAATTTCTGGGCCTATATCTTAGATTACAAGCCTACGACACTTAACTTAGCTAAATAACCAAATACCCACTATTTCCCAACTAGGGATGGAAAGAAGTCTTCAAAATTACCCATTCGACCTTTTTTATTTTTCCTATTCTTTACTTCATGCCACTTGCCAGTGTTAGATGGAACAATTATCATAAGATCATTGGGGTTTCAGGGACTTCCATATTGTCAGGAAAAGAATCTTGATCTGAATCTAATTTGTTAGATGTGTGTCCTCTTTTCATTCCTCCAACTATCTCAACATTCTCCTGATTTCCCATTTCTGAAACCTTCTGCTTATTTGTTGTTGTTTCTGTTGTCTTATGCTCAGTGCCCACCTTGAATGCCGAAGCAGACACTAGATCCAGATTCACAGAGCCCCAACCGCTAGAAGTTGTTGAGCTACTCTTTTTAGTTCTATTTTTATTTAAAGGACAAGATGCTTGCACGAGATGTCCTGGGTTCTTGCGAATCTGCATCTAAAGACGATATTTTCATAATCCAAAACTTGTGAATGCTGAATTATTCCAAATTTTAATAATATACGATCTGGTAGTCCTTTACTCAGATCAATTTCAACACAAATGCGAGCGTAAGTGCACAACCTTAAGTGAGTTCTATCCAAATCTTCTTTAATAAACTTTCCCAAACCATTACCAATATCATCCAGGGCATACCATAAATGTAGAGGGAGGTTAGGAAGCCTTACCCAAATATGCTTTTTTGGTAACCAAATGAGTATTCAAATCAAATTCTGGAAACCAAGGAGTCAAATACAGACCGACATTACCCCAAAACCAAGGTCCTTTAGATAGGAAACATTGATAATCCTCGGTTTCTCTAAATGCACAATAAAGAAACCCCTGGAACATAGTGATATTTCACACTTGGACCAGTTTTCAAAGATCCACTAGTATAATGTGGTAGAGGAAGGCCAAAGGCCATTGAAGCACTCGATCACAACATCTCGAGAAAGAGACTGATAATATTCCTCCACCTCGGGGTTTTTGATCTCTAAGGTAGGTATTTCTTTAGCTAGATCAACCAGGTAAGCCTGGTTTCTAGAAGTATAGCCACCTCGATTTCCAAGGATATCCTTGAAATAGGTCGACTTAGAGGTAACTAACACCTTCCCCTACTTTTTTGAGCGGCTCATTGTTTTTCCTTCCAACCCCTGGCTCATCCACCTCCTTGGCCAGGCCCGTGTAGATTCGATTAGGGTTTAAGCACACTTCTCCTTCTCCATGTCATGACCTCCCCATACTCTACTATTCGCCCTTGCTTTTTGGGAACATTGGTGAGCCCTCCTATAGATTAGAAGATGCCCTTGTCGTGAAACCTTTTCCATCACTGCACTGATTTCTCTTTCTCCATTCCTTGTGGAGTTTGAGTTTTTCACTGCTATCGCTCACTCCTATCAATCCCTACGTCTCGGTTTAATCAAAATATACATACATTACATAGTTTGAGTTATCCAATATTTAGTCTACTATTTTTTATATTGTGTGTATTTGATGAATACTTTTCCATTTAGGTTACATCTAGATTGTTTTATGTACTTGAGATCGATCCTAAACAAAATTGAAGTTGTCAATGAAAAATTTAATGTAGCTATTTAGTAATTCATTAGGTGCTTTATAATGTAATTGATGACCATAAACATATGTCTGTGAATTCCCTAAGAGCTTCATCAAGTATCTCATTTGTATTATTTCAGAGATAATATGCTATATTATCAATTAAATAGTCTAGAGATCTATTGATAGTTTTCACCATTTAGATATTTCAAGGAAAACAAATAACAACCCATTAAGAATAATAATGAATGATTTTATATTAATACGCCATCTTTCTCCATATCTACAAATGATAAGTAAATTTTTTTATATTTTTATTAAAATGAATTAAAAACATGTCATTATGTGGAAAATAATTCTTCCCTAATTGTTATATTTTTTCATTATGTGGATAGTAATTCTCTTTCTCTCTCACACACACACACACACACACACACACACACACACACACACACACACACACACACACACACACACACACACACACACACACACACACACACACCAAAAATATTTTGAATGCAAATTTTCTCATTATTTTGTAATATTTCAACTATTCCAAACTTTAATGTAGTAGATAATGAAATAAAACATTTGGATATAGATAAGAAATAATAGTCACTCAATTTTTGTTCCATCATCTCTCTCCACATCAAGCATTTATTCTACTATTTTTTTAAGCACATGTCATGCTGACTCAACAAATGTAACTTTAATGGATATTTTCTCTTTATTTCATTTCTCAGTCTTTAGAGAAATTTTTTCCAATGATTTACGCAATATGTTACATTTTGGTTTAAAATACCCTGTCAAGGTAATTACAATGATGAATATTTTATATCACACAAAGAAAGAGAACAAAAAAATGATATATAAAACTTTGATTATTTATTCTATAAAATCTCAATTTCAATTGATCAAATATTGAAATATACAACACTTTGTAACATTTGAATATTTTAATTTATATCAAATGTACTTAAAATGTTTCAAAATTTAAACAAATAAAAAAATCACTTTGAATATTATAATATATTTCAACGACTCTCTCATGGTCAATCAAGCACTTGATGGGCCTACAAATTTGACCCTCCATGGTCAAGTTTTTTTCTACGAGTGTTGACCATTGAATGTTGAAATAATTTAAGCTACAAATTATTTCAAATCCATAATTACCATTCAAAATCAACATTAAGAAATTATCTCTAGAGTATTTCAACTCAAAATTGAAATACAAAAAGACTTAAAACTTTAAAAAAATTAAAATATACACAAATTAATTACTTTGAATATTATAATCTATATCAAGGGCCCTCTCATGGTCAAGCGAGCACTTGATGGGCAATAATTTTAGCCCTCCATGGTAAAGTGGGAACTTTACCATTGAGGGCTAAAATAATTTGAGTATTGAAGTATTTTAGCTCCACAATGACCAATAAAATTAGCATTGAAAATTGGTTCCCAAAATTTTAACTCCGGAGAGAAATATAAAAATGCACAATTTTTTTTAATACTTATAATATATTAAAAATTATCACTTTGAATATTATAATCTATTTCAAAGGACTTCCCATTATAAAATATGTGCTTGATGGCCAAAAGTTTCCCCCCTCCATGGTCAAGTGAGAGCTTAACCATTGAGGGATAAAATAATTTAAGATTCAAAGTATTTTAGCTACATAATGACCATTCAAAATTTACATAGAAAAGCGACTCATGAGTATTTCAGCTCCAAAGTGAAATACAATTTATTTATTTTTTCAAAAATAAAAATAAAAAATTAATCTCTCAATATTATAGTTTGTTTTAAAGGATTATGAAGTTTATTTATATAATATTTTACATAAGATATTCCTTATAATCTTTCCAAACATGGTAACAATGAATTACTCAATCAAAATATTCTTGAGGCTTTTTATACTCCTCTGTAACTATCCAATTATTTCCATCACCACCATCACACTTGTATATTGTGTCATCAACAATTATTGTATTTGTGTAGTCACAAATATTTGAAAATTTATTATAAAGATTTCGAGAGATTTTGTGTCTAATTTCTCTCCAAGTTTCTTTAGATGTATTAACTTTTACTATTATTACAATCATCCTATCACCAATCCAAAATAAATGTTAGTTTTGTCTAAATCTTGATTCAATTATCATTAATGGATTTCTTCAGGTTTAGTTTTTGCATCATGGACTGTATGGCCATATGAAGCATAGAATTACATTTTTAAAGAAATTACACTACTCCAGGTCTCTTAAATATATATGATCTATTATAATCATGAACAATAAGTACTGCATTCATGTCTAAGACTAAAAGTTTTTCTTTAAGCTTCCAATAGTTTGTGCATGCGTGCACACATACTCACACATAAATATGTACATTATAATCTATATTTTATTATATTTAGAAATTTTATCACATGAAAACATAAAAATGAAAATATTTTATACCACTTAGAATTTTTAATGATGGGTGTGGAAATTCTTGATGACTTTTCTGTATTTGGTTTCAACATCCACAATTTTATTCATTGAATTTTTTGAATCTTCAAAAATATCATTCTCATCTTCAATAAGCATTATGGATGTATGCATATTTATAGTGTTTTCTTCAACATTCAATAATTGATCTTCACCAAAGTTTTTGTATGTCATCACTTATGAATAATTTTTAAGTTAGTTCTATAAAAATATTATAGATAATAAGTTACTATTAAAATAAAATGTTTTATTAATAATTAAATTTTACAAAATCTAATTTGCAAATTAATAAATCAAATATTTACAAAATGAATCAAGAAAATTAATATCTACTCATATGTTCAAGTAGGTATTTGACCATGGCAAGACAAAAAATTGACCTCCCATTGTCAATTTCTTGCTTGACCATTGTAGGCCATTTCTTTGAAAAATAATGTCCCTTCATGGTCAAGCACTCATTTGATCATGAAGGGCCAATTTTTTGGGTCTTCATGGTCAAACAGATGTTTGACCATGGGAGGTCAATTTTCATCTCATTCTATTATTATAAATTTAATATTACTCTAGATTTATATTTAGCTAATATGCATTTAAGGAATTACTCAATTACATATCCAAGAGAAAAATACCTAGATATGTTGATTTAACTTTATTTTGTTCTTGAGAAATATTTGTCCCTCAAGATCCTATAATTATTAAGAATAACATATTAATACAACATTCAATATTAATATTGCATTAGGTAAAAACAACTAATTACATGATTTAAATTTTATTTATCAATACCCAAATCTTCACTTTCTGAATCTTTTGAATCTTGCCCTTGTTGATGCTCTAGATCATGATCCCCATACTTCTGTCATGTTTGTCTTATATATTCTAAATATTTAATGTAATATAAATCTAATTGAGTTAGTTTTCTAAATTATATACAAAATAATGTTTAATTTAACATTTATTGGAGGGGTAGAGATATAATTTTTACATAGAAATCACTACCCAAAGGGCCCGTAATCTAAATTTTTATCAAAAAATGAAAGGATATAATTATTCCAAAAATAATATTGACAAGTTTCAAATGGGTAGAAAGTGAATTTATGGGATGAATATTTTCTTATTAAGGAGACTTTTAACAACACAAATGAATTGAAATCCTTCGTCTCTTAAAAGAGAACAAAATACATATAAATCTATAACGCTATATTTTGAGAATAGTTTTTGATCTAGATTTGGGAACTAATATCCAAGTAAGACTTTCCATGAATAAATAATTTAGCATTTTAGGGGAATGAGGTTGGAAAATGATGGTTACTTGAAGGAGATTCCATAATTTGGATACATGGAATTCCCTTTTGGAATGATTGAGTCATGTACTCTTCATATAATTCAAAAATAAAAATAGTGACACTAAGCTCAAATAAAATAATTGAGATTTCAACATATTGAGCATGTAGAAAATCACATAGGCATGTAGAAAATCAAACTATGTGAAAGGAAAAAAAAAGTGAGAGTCTAAATAATTTCTAATTGTGGAGAATCAAAATACTTCTTGTTTAAGATATTAGTCACAATTTCATAGAGTGGTCACATAGGAAACTATGGGTTACTCACACCAATTGTTTGTGGAGTACTCAATCATATAACTCCTAAGTACTACAACAAGCTCTCGAGTGCTACAACCAACTCGTAGTACACACATAAATAGTTTTAGAATATGCTTACATACGGTTCCTTGATGCTACAAAAAGCTCCTAAATGCCATAGTTATCACCAAGGGTATTTCTATAAAATATAATTCACAAATAAAAGACATGACAAAATATACTTGAATGATTTTTGATAACTTGCATAATACTATTCTTTTTACATGCTTTGCACTATTGAGTTACATGTTTTAAAGATAAGACCATATCCATAAGTGAACTTAGAATTAAAAATTAATACTTTATATATAACGTTAAAAATTATAAATATGTTTTGAGCACATAAAAACTAGTGCATGATGGAGAGATAAGTGAATTTACAAACCTTCTCCTCCATATCTTCCTTGCAAACCTCAATGATAAGGTTGTAGAAGCTTTAAGATTGTGGAACCTTGTAAATGATTGATTATGGGTGCTCTTGAAAGTGACCTCCAAATGTGGATTTGAAAATGCTATGAACATAGATTTTAGCTTTGGGAAAGCTTCCAATATGTAGATATTGGATGAAAAAGTTGAAAATTTTTCCTTACTTCAATCCCGAGAGAAAATCTAAGAGGATTTTAAAGGATGAGCTTGCTCTTTTATAGAGGTTGAGTAGTGGTTTGAGAGTAATTGCAAGTTGTTACATGTGGTTGAATGCACATGCTAAAAATAACACTTAAGGGAGGTTAAACAATTTAGATGAATTTATTCCCATTTGAGGGGTAGTAAATAAATTCAGTTGGTAGAAGTTACATCCGAAAGGTGGTTGTATGTGCAATTTCATTACCCCCACCTTTTTAGGATTCTAGAAGTGACAAGTGGAGTTGACTAGGATGATGAAGTGGCACCCAAATGGAGTCTAAGTGGCAATTGAATAGGAAAATAGGTGTATTTTCCTAATTAACTAATTTAATTAGCTACAATGTGTAAGACAATTAATTAAAATTTATTTAATAAATGATAATTAACTTAGCTAAGGTGTGTTAGGAACTAATTTAATTAATCCCAACAAGGTGTAATGATTAATTAATTTGATTAATCAATCGTAAGGGGTATGAAAAACAGGATGTGAACTAGGATAATACTGGGAACAAGTGTGTGATTTTAGGGTGTCTACATTTTCCCTCTTTAAAGTGTTATTATCAAGTAATAAAATTTTAAAGATAATATACATATGCAAATTAGAAGACAATGAAGCATTTAGATGCCCCAAGTGAGTATAATGGTAAGGGAATGCCCCTCAAGTGGGTGGGTGATGCAAAAAAGTGGTGGAAAACTTCTTGATAGGAAGAAGACAAGGAATTTGAACAAGGATGGGAAGGAATGTGCTCGTAGCATGAGCGTCATTTAGAGAGTAAATTTAGAGCAATCTTATTTTTTTGTTACAAAATAGAGTTGTCACCATGATTATGAAAGAATCATGATGGATAACCCATATGTGCATAAAAAAACATACACACACAAAAAAAAAGATAAAAAAGAAAACAAACCTAAAATACACTGCAAAAGTATGCACCATGACTATGAAAAAAGCAAGATGATAACATAATACAGGTAATTGGTCTAAAAAATAAAACATTAACAATGTAACACAACTTCAAAAATGAAGACAATTAATTATGCCCCTAATACATGCCACAATGATGATTAAGTAGATCTAAAAGCCCCAAGTACAAAAATTTATGAAATGCATTGGGAAAGGATCACACTGAAGAACAAAATGATGTTTAGATACTCCTAATGAAACTCTTGTTTGATCTACATCGAAGAGTGATATGAAAAAAATGATCATTGACTCCATGTAATAAAATTGGATTGCAAGAGAGGTAGAATGAGAGCCTAAATTTCCTAGGCAAAAGTTATATCGCAAAAAAATTGATTTCCATGAGCATAGATATACAACACATGAAATAAAAGTGATAGTCATAAGATTGGAATGATCACTAGGGTAGTAGATAAAGGTATGAATTTATCAAGATTGTGTTGAAATGTTGAAATATCAACTTTAAGGGTTTTCCAATTGTAGGATTCATGTGATAAGTGAATGTTTGTTAAAAAAGTATTTTTTTGTTAATTTTGTTGAATTTTTGAATATATGATTTTTGGATTTTTGAATATATGAATTTTTTTGAATTTTATAAAGATTTTGAAAATTTTAAAATAAAAATAAAATAAATGTAAAAAACCTAAATACATAAAAAAAAAAAGGAAAACATACAATGGCTCATTTCATAAACCAAGATGAAAACACAACACACAAAAATGGTTAAAAGACATAAAACAAGCATTGTAAACAAACCCAATATGAACAAAAGAATGACACAAAGTTATTTGTGAACTAAGATGTGAAGAAATTTCTTACAATTATTCTATAATAAAAAACTAATACATAGAAACAAAAACTAATAAAGTAAAAACATCGTCACAATGCTCACAAACCGCAACAATACAACATAATTTGCAATAACGACATCTAATGACACTCCTAATGTGTTCCAAATTGAAGAATTAGACATATATGAATGCTCCCGAGTGATAGCTTAGAACACGAGAGGATTGGATCGGTCCAAAGAGTAGATTAATGCTTAGATACTCCAAAAAAGTACTCTTATCAGATCCCATTTAAGTTTGATCTATATTGGATTAAAAGTTTGAAATCCAAGTGTGCCTCAAGCAAAGTTATATTGTGAAAGGGGTAATTGATTGCCTTGAGCATATATAACCACATGAAAAGAAATTTATTATCGAAAGATGATCTTGAATAATCATAAGGAGCACCATCAAATGGTGAAATTGTCGAACTATGTTATTTAATTGCTAAACTTTGTCAAATATTGTTCTAAATGTCTTGCTTTTTGCTAGTTTATAATGTTTTTGGTTTTTTGACATTTTTATACTATTTTTTGCACTTTTGAATATATTTGAATGTTGTTGGTATTTTCTTAAAACATATTTGAATGTTTTTGTAGTTTTGTGAAACATATTTGAATGTTTTTGTAGTTTTGAGAAACATATTTGAATGTTTTTCTATTTATTGACTCCATAAAAGAGGTGCACTACTTGAACACATGTTCGAACAAATAGAAGCATTCCATTCCATTGGTAGAAATTTAGATGATGCAATGATAGGATGTATCACTCCAATTTTGACTCCATGCGCAACTCAGAAGATGTGAGGGCTTATCAACGAGATCCAGAAAGGACTAGAGAACGAGGAAAATAGTGATATGAGAATGAAGCTGATGGATGTAAAAAAACAAAGTGTAATAATGATGCATATGAGAAAATGTAACTCATCTCTATTCAAGATTACATGACTGATTCCAAGATGATTTCACTTTATAGGTTTTGAATATACTTAGATACATTGATGGCCTACTGATTGAAAAGATACGGTTGAAAGAATTATTGTCTCTCTTAACATAAAAACTTCTTGGGATGTTTTTGATTTAGCACTTTTGATTATAAAGGATTAATTTTGATTGATTTGTTTTTTATTTTAAAGGGATCCCCTACATCTTTCCCATGCCATTATTAAAAGGAAACATCTCAACACTGAAGAAAAAATGTAGGAGAGTAAGGACATATTCCTTAATTCCCAATCTCATACTACTAGTAAGAAGTATGGGCTCATCACCAAATACTGTGAAGGATGAAAGGTGTAATGATTTTATTTTATTTTTAATATTTTATATCGAATTTTCCTTTTATGTTGATAGTGTGCTTGTTGGGAAGGAACGTTCTACCCCTAAGTCTCAGCTGCATGCGACTAGTAGGATGAAAGGGTTCAACACCATAAACTAAGATGGATGATAAAAAGGTCTAGGTAAATAAGTTTGATGCTTTTTTTAAAGAGAGAGCTTATTTAAAAGGAGGAGTTTCCATCAATAAGATTCAAGATAAAACCATAGGTAAAAAGATATGAAATGGTAGAAACCATAACGAGATGAGACACACAATGCCTAATAGGAATAAGGTTAACCTATGTCATGATAGGTGAATAATGTGAAGATATGATAATGGTATGATTAATATATCTATCAATAGATGAAATTCTTAAAATTATTTGTACTTACTTTTCTGCTTTCGATTTACAAACAATGATTTAAGGAATGGCTTGATATGGAGTTTTATTCTCTTTTTATGCTTTTGATTTTTTTTTGAATTTCGGCGGATGAGGATTTGAAATGGAATCATCAAGAAAGAGGTCCACGTTTATTAAATTTTAATGGTCCTTATTTAAAATACTTAGGTGAATGAGATCCAAGTCAATGGAAGGAATCAAATGATTCATTAGGTCCTAAATTATGAGAATTGGGTTTTCGGTTTCAAGTAAAAGGATGCGTGATTGGATAAATATTCGATGAGATTGAAAGATCTATGTGATGTTAGAGGAAGATTTTTGATGCAGAGAATATGTTGAGATTCATATTCACATGTGAGTGAAAGGATGTGAGGAAAGAAGGATTGATCTCTATATGTATATATGAGGTTCCTTATAGGACGTAGAGAGGAAATAATCAATGTTTATCATTTTAGGTTGTGGTTTAATTGATTTGATGAAATATTTGAAATTAAATCTTGAAATGGTTGTATAATCATATTCCCGGCACATGCATCTAGTAGAATGCACACATGTATATGTATTGATATGTAGGAATCATCAATAAGATATGTCTACAAGATTGATTATTTGAGGTACTTTGATGGACATGGAAGGCTGCATTATTACAAGTGTCCAATTTTGTGGTTGTTGTGTTTCATGTACAATGAGACTAGGGATGCTAGGAATATGATCCATTGAAAGAATAGAATCAAGCTCAACGGTGCTTGATAACATTTTTTTCAATTTAGATTCTTCGTTTATATCATTGGTTGTAAAGGAGTATTGAAGTTGTAAAGGATTTTTGTCTTTTTGATTCTTAGTGGAATGGAGCACTCAAATTCCTTTCCGAATCAATCAAAGGTGTCAATGTTTATATCAAATCCCTTTTTGTGGTCAGATAAGGGAACATGGTACTGAGTCCTGATAAATTCTTGGATGGCCTCGTCATTCTGAAAGAGGTCCATGGAGATGTGACATTGTTGATCTTGATGTATGAGGGATGGGTAGACGATATCAAGGGTTGAAAAGGAGTCTTGAAACAAGTTTAAGCTCTTGTTTGATGTTTGAAGGTTGTTTTCCAAAATAGGTTCAATGTCTTTTAAATGAACAAAAGAAAACACATAGTTTTGAGTTAGAGATATTTGACCATTGTCATGATCTCTTTGAGTATTATTATGTACAAGAGTTTGGAAAATGTTCAAATCTTCATTAAAAGTTGTCGTAGTTGACCTATCTTTAGTTGTGATGTCTTTTTCATCGAGCTCTATAAAGATGTCTCCGTTGTCAATTAAGTCTTGAACATAATGATGAAGAGAGTTGTACAATGATCAGTAGAATGGCCTCAATGTGGTTGTATTCACAATATTCTGATTCATTATACCATGTAGGATTGGGTTTTCCATTATAAAAAGGGTCTTGTAATTGGATATGTGATTAGGTTATCCTTTTCTAGTTGATGAAAGAAACTACATAGAATTTCTCCATGGGGTATAAATTGAGATTTAAGTATGCATGAAGTATTGTCTACATAAAGGATATGATGGATTTAAAATCAAATTTATTTGAGGAGTCACCCTGTTTGGGATATTATCCCTTTATACCATGGTTAGGAAATGGATTGGAAAACACCTTTAAATGATCATTTTTGTTTGGTCTTAGGTCTTTGTCCGCGATATTTCCATTGTCAATGAGGTCTTGGATGTAAATGTGAATTTTCCTGTATTTTTCTATTTGATGACCATCAATGTGATGAAAATCACAATATGTATTAGGTTGATACCAAGCTATCTTAGGTTCCCCTTTAGGAAAGGGTTGCATGATAGGGTAAGTGACCATATTGGTACTTTCCAGTTGTTGTATGATGCTATAAAGAGACTCTCTTAATATTTTATATTGTCATCATTTGTAATCACGAGAGGGAGTTTTTCCTTTTCTTGGAATGGTGATGGATAGTTTATACTTAGTCTGTTTAGATTGATTATTATGTATGTTATGCACATTTTGATTATCCATGACACCATCATTGATGACACGTGATTGTGATTGAAATACAAATATTTAACATGATGAGTGCTATTATTTTTATTATTGTGATTGTTCCCATTGTCTTTAGAATGAGGCTTGATCAATCCTTTAACAATGAGGGATTTTTAATTTGAGTTCCCTTTTTGATAACTTCCTCAAAATTATTGAGGTAGTGCATTTGCATGTGAAAGGATAAATCATTGTTAAGGTTTGGGATGAAGATTTTAACCATTTATTTTTAGGGATTGAACATGGGAATAAACTTACAATTCCTCTCCATCGTTATAAAAATTGTGTAAAGCTTTCGTTTGGTCATTGTTTTGCGTTGTAAAAATCCATCATCTTGAATTCAGAGTCAAGGTTGAAAGAAAAATGTTTGACGAAATTATTCGAGAGGTCATCGAAGGTAGTGATAGATTCCTT
The DNA here is from genome assembly GCA_018340775.1 of Taxus wallichiana var. yunnanensis. Lineage (NCBI taxonomy): Eukaryota > Viridiplantae > Streptophyta > Pinopsida > Cupressales > Taxaceae > Taxus > Taxus wallichiana. The sequence goes on from CM031237.1 coordinate 458,573,669, forward strand.
TGAAAGGTGTAAGAACCAATCCAAATCTTGTCCTCCTAGACTTCTTGGAAAAGGGTGCAAGAGAAAGATATCGTTATAAGCCACTTCTTGGAATGCCATGAAAAATTATTTTATATTCTCTCTTGGATAGGGTTTTCCTTACATTTATCAAATTTTGGCATCTCAAAAGAGCATGGGAAGGGTATGCATAGTATTTCTTTTTTTATATAAAATAAGCCCCGGCTATTTTAACAACATGCATCTTCATTTATGGACTTTGAAGAAATTAACAATTGATTTGGGGTTGAGGAATTAATTTTTAAGTGCGTCGGGTTTTGGGATTTTCGTGCATCTCCACATGTTCCATGCTTCATGTTCTCTACCTCCAAAATATTTTTGAGAAATATGGAAAATTCCTAAGTGTCAAAATTTTCCCTTATATTTCAGATTTCGGGATCAAAATGCAATTTACATGCAAATTGTTCCTCAAACCTTGAAACCTGAAATACAAAGGATTTAGTGTATTTTAGGTTTTGGGTTTCAAATTAAAATTTGCATGCAAATTGCAACATGAAACCTGATACCCAACCTTCCAAGTACATTTCGGGTTTCGGGTTCCGATTTGCAAATTACATGTAATTTGCGATTGAAAACCCAAACCCAAAATACATTGTTCAACTGTTGTCTAAAATAAGTTCCCATGCTATTAGAACAACCTACATATTCATTTATGGACTTAGGTGAAATTCATAGTTGATTTGGGGCCAAAAAATTCATTTTTAAGTGCATCGGGTTTTCGGGATCTTCATGCATCTCCGCATGTTACTGCTTCATGTTCTTCACCCAATTTTTTTTTTTGAGAAAGCTAGAAAAATTCCTAAGTGTCGAAAAATTCCCTTGTGTTTTAGATTTCGAGTTTCGGGATCAAAATGCAATTTACATGAAATATTTTCCTTAAACCCCAAAACCTGAAATATAAAGGAATTAGTGTATTTCAGTTTTGGGTTTCAAATTGCAATTTACAACATGAAACCCAATACCTAAAACTGACCTTCCAAGTGCATTTTGGGTTTCAGGTTCTAATTTACAAATTACATGTAATTTGCAAATCAAAACTGGATTCCTAAAATACAAAGAAAATAGTGCATTTCGGGTTTCAAGTATTCAATTACAAATTAAATGTAATTTGTAATTTTATCCTCGAAACTTGACAAGTTACAAAAGGGTGGTTGACTTCCAATGTAAGTATTTCGGGTTTCTCAAAGTGCATTGCAAGGGTCAACTTCCGCCAAAGACCATTTTAGGAGTCAGAGGTTGTTTTGTAAGTCCCGAGTTCCACCCTTGTATTTTGGAGGTCAACAGGTGCAAATCAAGGTCAAACTTCCGACAGTCTTCTTCATTTTGAGTTTCGGGTTTCAAGTTTCTTCTACATCGAACATGGCGACCAAAACACATGTTATTTTCTACATGAATTCCACTTCTAAAACTAGATGGTCCTTTATGTCAAGTTTTTGAGGGTGTTTTTCAAGGTCACGAACCCGACATAAGCTTGATTTTATAGTTTAACTACTCCCATTTATTGAATTTTGGCATCCTTAACTTCAAATGGCCTTAAATTTCACCCTCTAACTTTTATTTTCACAAAATTTGACTTTTTTGGAAAGGTCTCATCATTACTACACCATGGAAACTTAATTTGTTAAATTTGATGGGATTATGTTGGTGAAAAGGAGGAAATATAGTTGCCACATTAGAAGAATAGTTCTAGGTATCTCAACTACTAGATTCGATGAGGTATGATGCCCTTCCCTCCTCTTACAAGAAAATTACCATGCGAGAATGGCCTTAATAGGGTGCTCAGGACTATTTTAGACATTCAATACATGTTTTTGGTGGTTGAAGGTGGAAATATGAGTTCCCTCTCTTCTCCCTTATTTATTTCTCCCATTATGATAGATAATGTAAAATCTCTCATTTATAAGGGGAGGATGTTCTAAAATGTAAATGAGCTATGTGAAAATTGTTCTTGAGCAAGCTTGTGAGTTGCAGACCTCCATTTGAGCTTGGAAATGTGTTATTGTGCCTTCTTCTTCACATGTAATGGTCTGATGCATACTTTGAAAGAAATAAAATATTTGTTTTGTGGTGTTTATCAACCCCTAACTTATGTTTCATTGCATTTACTTACCTCTCCATTCTTGTTGTTGTGTTTTGTGGATGTATTCCTCCTTTGCAGGTTCATTTGGTTGTCTCATGGATAATAAAAGATAAAATGCTATATTAGATCTATGTCACTCATGCTTGACCTCTCCCTTCTCTATTTTCCTTTTCCCTTTTCCCTCATTAGAGTGTCTTCACCCTTGTTCTTAGTGCTATCACTTCCCATTACCCTAGGATTTCCTTTTTCATGCATCTCTCTCTTCCCCTAGTCCCTTGGATTGATGAAATGGGATAATATAGTTGCATTTACTTCATTAGAAGTAATTTTGTATTAGGATTGGGTAGAGGAATTAATCTTCTCTTGAGGTTGATCTCACTTTGCAAGTCCCACACTTGTGATATCATCCCATGTTAGCGAAAATTAGGATCTATAACAAACAAATCCTAGGGTGCTACTTTTTTGTGATAATATTTCCCTCATTCTATTTTTGAAGAGAGTGTGTAGGAGAGCTAAGATGAAAACATGAAGGACGAGAAGAGGAAAGAATTTGCGGAGAAAAAGAAGGATAATATTAGGGTTTTTGAAAAAAATTGTTCAATATATTTTTATTAGAGATGACGGTTGGGATGTCCCAACTAAATTTTTTAGAAAACATAAATACCGAGAATTTTCCTTTTGTTGATTCAAAAAGACAACTTCAAAAAGATTTCACACTATCTTATTTCCTTTCTGATCCCAATAAATCTACTACCTAATTTCCTTGATGAAATCCTCAAAAAATCAAAGCCTATGCCCTTGGAGACATCCTTCCATGAATCCCATCACCTTATTTTTTAAAATGGAATTTCCTTGATATGATACTACTTCCAATATCAAGTGGTTCTTCTCTAAAATTCTGATTTCCTTGCTCATAAAACCTACTTCAATATATTTATTTCCCATATCTTTCTCACCTTCCATTTGAGATTGTTATATCTTCCCCTTTCATCGAGTTTCTATCTCAATAGTTGGATCAAGACTCCCATCTTTCCTAACCCACTTCTAGGTGTGGTGGACAAAAAATCTTGTAGATATTTTCCTAGAACATGTATCTACTTTTTGTCTTAGCCGATTGAATCTAAAACATATGTGCCCTTCATAATAGGGTTTTTAGTTGTAATTTTTGTTTTATCCTCTTTGTTGGCTCAGTTCTTGTATGTGTGTTGAGGTATTTTGATGCATGGATGTGTGAGTAATTTTTTTGTTTATATACTCCTTTATATACTTTAGCATGACACCTAAGATGATGCATGGATGTGTGAGTAAGTTTTTTTGTTTATAGACTGACATCATACATAATTAAAAATAGTTGGCTAGGTCCATGCGTAGCACTAATTGTAAGTGTGGGTTAAAATTGTTTACCAAGGTTTGATTGCATAGAGGTGATGAAGAGCTATAACTTCTCAAATTTTTTTATTATTCTAAGTTTTTATTAATATGTAACTTATTAATTACATGTTTACATGAAGAATAATCCTTAAAATAATGGTTTTTATGCAAATATACCATTTGGGATTCAAATTCTCTACTAATGTTGAATATCTTGTAAACTAGGATATTTGAATATTTCTTTGAATACATTATACGAATATGAAAAAAGGTCTTGACTGAACTACACATTTCAAACATGCTTATCTTCCTATGGGAAAACCATGATTTTAATCTTATTTAAATATTACAAATGTAACCACCATGGATGTTTATTTAATGTCATGTTATTAACAAATGAAGATTGGTAGTGCTTTATCTCAACTATAATTTTTTTCCATTTAAAGTGATGCAAAATTGGAGATGAGATATGCTAAATTCTTGTAATTTAAATTGTAAAAACTTGTAAGATATAATTATTGTAAAGTAAAAACATAACCTATATGTTTTGATGATATATTTGGATTCCTATAAATACAATACACACTTTAAAAAAACAACACCTGATTTTAAGTTTGTATGAAAAAGTTACGGCCTTTGGAAGATTGAGGACATTTTTGGTTTCAAAACCACCCCTAAAAATAGTGGTAGTTATGTAATCACCTACATAGTTTCACAACCACTGGTATGCATAAGGAGGCATTGGCTCTAACACACAAAATAAAATTCCTCAAAGGTAATAGATGAGAATGCTTCAAATTCCACAATGGTTTCTTGGAAATTTCTCATGACATGGGCATCTATTCAAGTATATTGGGTTTTAATTATCATGAAAGAATGTAATAAGAGTTAAGGGATGTGATTCACATTGATATTTATAAGCATATTAAAGTCATTCTCCTGGTTACACAAATATTTTCCTAAAGCGGTGATGGATTTTTCTCATGGGTTATTATTAAAGAAGTGTTAGAAAAGTGTTAAGCATTTTTACACAAGCACAAGAGAGAGAGAGAGAGAGAGAGAGAGAGAGAGAGAGAGAGAGAGATTCAGAGAGAGAGAGAGAGAGAGAGAGAGAGAGAGAGAGAGAGAGAGAGAGAGAGAGAGAGAGAGAGAGAGAGAGAGAGAGAGAGAGAGAGAGAGAGAGAGAGAGAGAGAGAGAGAGAGAGAGAGAGAGAGAGAGAGAGAGAGAGAGAGAGAGAGAGAGAGAGAGAGAGAGAGAGAGAGAGAGAGAGAGAGAGAGAGAGAGAGAGAGAGAGAGAGAGAGAGAGAGAGAGAGAGAGAGAGAGAGAGAGAGAGAGAGAGAGAGAGAGAGAGAGAGAGAGAGAGAGAGAGAGAGAGAGAGAGAGAGAGAGAGAGAGAGAGAGAGAGAGAGAGAGAGAGAGAGAGAGAGAGAGAGAGAGAGAGAGAGAGAGAGAGAGAGAGAGAGAGAGAGAGAGAGAGAGAGAGAGAGAGAGAGAGAGAGAGAGAGAGAGAGAGAGAGAGAGAGAGAGAGAGAGAGAGAGAGAGAGAGAGAGAGAGAGAGAGAGAGAGAGAGAGAGGTTTCTCCCATTTTGGGTTTCTCTAGTATAAATATTGTGTTCACATGGATTTGTAACTTTTCGTATATATATATATGTTAATATTGTGCACATTAATTTACAAATTTTAATATTTGTGTCTGATATATAAATGAGTTATTTAACAATCTCTTTGTAAGTTAGGAATCACAAGATACATGTTTGTGAAGCCTAGTGTGGAATAATCACATGGGTTATGGATCATATTGGTATCGAGCTAGTTTTCCTTTTTTTTTGTAAAATATTTTCTAATTCTTTCACAAATTTGTGGTAGTTTTTGTTCCATTGTGGTTTGGTGACTTATGTTGTAGTTTTATGTCCAAGAAGTAAGTGATTGTGGGAATGGTGACTTGGCTCCCTTGTTGGAAGATATCTCCACCAATAAGCGGAAGAAATAAGTAAGAATCATGGAAAATTTTGATTATGGGGAGATGTATATAGCTTAATAATGGTTCTATGAGAATGGGGCGAATGTTGCAAGTATTTCTCTTTTATTGAAGAAGTAGGATAGTTTAGGGTCTATTATGAAGAATCTTATGGAGAAGCTTGGTGTTTTGATGGAGGAATTGGAAGCAAATGAGGAGGACACTCCTAAACATAAGAGGATAAAATAACCACCCCATGACAACTAAGCTCTACCCCCATTCAAGGCTAAGGAAAATATTGAAATTCATCCATATGACAGGGAGTTGAATGTAGAGAGGTTAGAACATTGGAAAAATAAAATTGAGGTATAATTTGGTTTACATAAAATTAATGAATGTCAGAAAATTTCATTTATAAGGTTGAAGTTATCTAAACATGCATTATCTTGGTTTGAGAGTTATGTTCATTATTTGATGATGAAATAATTACCACTCCTTAGTAAATGATTGGAATTTAAAGTTTTGATTAAGAGATAATTATATCATATTTTATATAAAGAGGAAAGATCTATTGTTTGGAAATATATTATTCAAGTACAATGATAAAGTGTGTAGTATTATACCAACATGTTAGGAAGATAACAATGTAAACACTCAAAGATCCAATAATTTACTCTTTGAAAATGTTGGTTTTGACAATGCACTCTTACTAAGATAAATACAACCTTTCCATTCCCTCTTAGCACTTTCCAAGGTCTCTTTTATATCTTGTTTATCCTTGTACATTGATATGCCAACACATTGTGAAAATAAAATACAACACATCTATATACTAAGTTATCCTAGTAGAATGAAAAATTCATTTATCATGTTTTTCATCCCCATTCAAGGCCATATAGTTTAGTTAGGAATTTATATTTGGTCATGACCTATATATATGATTTTGTACTAACATATCCTCTATCTCTTATTTCAATTCCAAATACTTCTATGGGTCCTTTACTCTCTCTCCGGGTTGGCCTTTCTTTGATAATTCATCTTCATAATCATATATAATCAAGCTAATAATAACTCATTTGCTAATATGAAAATACTATAGTAATACATTATACACTCACTTCTAACAATTGAAAAATACACCCAAGGCTCCCTAAATCTCATAAAAGTACATCTACATTCATTTGGTCAATAATATCTATAGGCTTGAAGATTATTACCAGGTCAAAACATCAATATCTCTAATCCAAAAGCACTTAAATATACTTTCTCCAATTATTTTTAGTGAGAGATAAACTCAATGAAGCATTTTCAAAGAGGTTTTTAAATCTAGTTGCATCCATTAAAATATCACATGCAAGGTGGAGAATGATGTGTGGTTTGGGGCCTCTTGAGTAGTCTAACTTTTGTTGTGCATGCGGGTTCCCACAAACCAACTAATATTTTTTTGTAAGGTATCTCATCCATGGATATGGTTTAAGACCATACTCATAATATCTAGAGAGCTTCACAACATGATCTAAATCTAGGGTTTGACTTTGTGACCGATATTTTTGAGTAGGTAATAATCCCGAGGAAGTTACAAAGATAGAAATTGAGTAGGTCTATGACTATATAGAAGGGTCAAGTCCATGTAGATAGGTCATGGAAGAAATGTATGGTCATGTCCCAAATCAGTTTATAGTCACAAATCCTAGAATGAAACATCACCACGTTTATAACTCCTTATTTTAGCAGGTTTACACTCAACCCATAACCTCCCATATCCATATGTAATTAGCTAAGTGAACTCATCCTCTTATGTTTTCAAGTTTGTAGCACAACATTTAAACATTTAATGTGTTATTTTAATATTGTATGATTAATGTCAAAATTTAATTAATTACAATAACCCTCATATCTCCCCTTATATCCTTTAGTGTACCTAATTCACTAATTCTTATATTTCACATAATCTAATAAGGGTGTAAACATTTTGGTGAACCCAAATTTTGAACCAAAATTTTTAGCTCAAACCCTAGTTTCCCTATGGTTTCCTTTCCACATTGAATACTCATAACTTCACCTAATTTTCATCTATCACCTGCCCTAAATCTAGTTTCCACATTTTCCCCAGGTCTCATAGTTATACCCTTTGGGTTTCTTTTCAGGGCTCCTAATTGTTGAACCACATTTCATTTCATATCTCAAGCACAACGGATCTATTTTAAAATTATTTTGAGGTTGATATAAATTTTTATATATTTAATGAAAACCTCTTTATGTTTCCCTATTTTTAGCACACTTTTTTGAAATTCAAAATTAATATTTTTAAATTAGGCCATAATTTAAAAATATACACTTTTAGGAAAATCTTTTGGAGTTTTTTCTTCCACATAATTAGATACAAAAAGGCCTCTCTCAGTTTCATAAAATTCATTTTCTATTTTTATATATGGCCATTTTATTCATTTGAAGAAGGTCCCTTTTTTCTCAACATCACTTTTAGGTCTTACGATATCTTCAATTCAGCCCTTCATGTAATGATTCTTATTATTTATTTCCTCCTTGAGTTTATTCTATCATTTTTTCTTTCATCATGTCCCATGATACATTTGATCAAGTCTCATTGTATAATTTACTTTAACATTATCGAGCATATAAAGACACTCTCACAAAACTAGTAGAAGATACAATGCTCCTTGATAATATGACACCTTCTCATGTCAATTCAAAATTGAGTCATATTTTAGATATTTCTATTAGTAACGAATACACATTTCATAAGGCTATCTTAGAGTCTATTCAAGCTTTACACCATGATTTTCAAGTTTAATTTCTAGTTATGGTTCTTGAGATCACACCTCTTAAGTGTGAGATAACCCATCTAATGGATTATTTCAATGTCCATGTCCATCATGTTTATACACATCATGTTTAAGATATTTAAAATCCTATTTAGAAGTAATATGAGACACACATTATGCATGACATATGTGCCCATACAATTTAATTCAAATTCCCACAACATAAAAAATCTATTCGGTTTGAAAATAATTCTAGACAACATGATATTCTATTTGATCTACTTGATAGTCACTTAATCCCTTTGTTACCTACTCATTACTACCCCCATGATCATCTTTAAAAATTCAAAGGTCAACCATTTTGTAACTATTATGGTATTGATGAACATCTTGTCAATAGTTTATATGATCTATAATGATGAACCTAACAACTTAAACATAAGGGATTTATATCCTTTACTACATGACATTGTCTTATGAAATCATCTCAAGTTCCAAAATCTCAATGGAATCCAAAATTTATAGCAACTAAATCTAATGAGAATATTATGATATTGAATGATACACATTTGGCTATACAACAAGAATCATAAATCAAAAGAGGATACAAATGCAATACCTCCTTATGATGAGCCAACCTCGGTGAAATAATTACATCCTATTAATGTGTAAATGAAGATGGAAATAATTGCCATCAAGCATGGCCAATTCCATATGGCCTTAGAGTATATAGAGATTATAAATAAAAATCTTAAGAAAAATCCAAAATGACCAATATGGATCCATTTGGAAGCATATGATAATTGGCTTGATGATTGGGATTATGATAGTAATGATAGTGAATAAATTCTTACACCACGTGAGCCTTCTATGGATATCTTTTCTTCACCACCACAAGCATAGATAGATTCTAATTCAACTCATGATATCAACTTGTAATTCCAATGCAAATGATCCTATTTAAGTGCCGAGTTACTTGTAAGATGAAACCTATTATTTATGCATGAAATTAGCTAAATAAAATTATTGATAATGATGACGACATGTTTATCTCTACAAGAATATAAAAATACAAAATAAATCCCAAGTTTGTTTCTAAAAACACTTTTGAAACCATAAATACCAACCCTATCGGGTGTAACATGCAAAATAATCTCACAAATAACACTTATCTATCACTCTACTCAATTATGATGACAAATATGACTTTGATCCTACTTACTCTTGTGATGAATATAAACACCATGATGAGAATTTAAATTTTTGAGATTATTAATGAAGTATAGAACACTATTTCACTAGAAGGATTATATATTTCTATATGTCTAGATGATGAGAATAAAGATAAATAAATGATCTGGAGATAAAAAAAAGGGAAAAAGTTTCCCTAAATCTCCTAGGATTGTCATAATATGGTAGTAGACTTCAGAGATTGGACTCTTTTTTTTTGGAGCATCCACATGTAAGAACATGAAAATTGGACTCTTTTGGAGCAAGGTATCATCCACGAGAATATGCCAATTGAAAGAGAAAAAAGAGGAACACTTTAGAATCACGTTGCGACACATGACAAAATGAAAATTGAGAAAAAATGAAAAAAATGGTTTTGTGACTCCAGTCTTCACACTCAGTTTCAAACAAGTGGGCCCCACTATTTGTTGGCTGGCTGCCCTCAGCCAGTCACAACACACTTTTTTATCGGAGGGGTGTCTTTTTCACCATTATTTCATATTCTTTACCACAATTTTCTATATATTCTCCTTTAAGTGTAATTGGGGGATGAATGTGGGATTATGTATAATAGGCTTGTAAAGTACCATGTGGTGGGTCCTCAAGCCACCATGTGGCCTGATACCTCTTACACCTATATGCCACAGTGTTAAAACAAAATTCACCCCACTTACCTCTATACGAAGCTCAACTGACACCTTATTCCTTAATTGTTGAGCTCAAATTAGCTCCTTCCACATCAATATCATCCCATATCTCCAATGTGGCAACCCAACCGAGCTCATCTATCCCAAACATAGCCTTGGCCCATCCAAGAGCCCTTACCAACATTAACACCATCACAACGTGGCATGAAACAAAAAGCGGCCCAAGATACATAGAAAAATGAACCTCCTTAATTTAAACTCACCACTCACCTATAGCTTGAAACATGTGGGATATTTACCCACTTTGGGAATTGCAACGATGGAGGTGGTTAGAGGGGTTAGATCCCCTTGAACATGCGTGAGTGGTAAAATAAATCCTTGACACTAAACCATAGATAATGGAAAAAATATAAAATGAGGTATTTTATATTTGAAGTGTTGAAGTCTAAAGACTATGTATAGAGCCATAAACAAATAGTTTTAGAAATCAACATTTTTGAGCACTTAAGGTCAAAATCTAGAGCTCAAAGTGAACTAGTGAAATGTTTAGAATTATGATACGATCTTGATGGTATATTTTTTTTTTTGCCAATTTGGAGTATTCATGAAATCATTTTTCTCAACATAAGTCACTGGAAGAAAAAAAAAAGGTAAGTTCACCTTATGAGACGGGAACAAATACATAGAGATCAAAATCTAATTGTTTTCGAGCTCATAGGTTCTCGGGTATTCATATGCATATTTTTATGTTTCATTAATGTTTGTAAGTTTATTTTGAATTGTACTTACAAGAAAAATTTAATGGAATAGTTCATCTAAAAACCTAGGGAAGTAGGAATTCGAACCTTGTAAATTTTTTTTGTGTTGTATGATTTTTCCTTTTAGTTTCTAATTATTTGCAGAGATTTAATTAGATTTTAATGTGAATGCAAAATTTTGATAAGTTTTGACAATTATGGGAAAATCGAGTTAAATTGGGTAAAATGAAAATCTAAACTGAGATGAATGTTTAAATTATTTTCATTTTTCCAACACATTTGATTTCTTTTAATCAGATTTTGATTGATAAAAAACAAGAAAATTATGAATTAAAATATCCTTGTAAACAATTAACTAGGTTTTTTACCGGTGTTTATAGATCATGTTTTGATTAGATAGTTTGATTTCATAGTACACTATGGGGTAAAGTTATAAAAATAGGAAAATTTCAATGAGATTGAGTCATATAACCACCATATTCGGAAGATAACTCTCTCTTGAGATCAATGTATTACTCCTTAGAAGAGGATAATGCTCATTTGAAATCAGAATTACAAACCAAGGATGAGCTCTTGGTAAGGTTACAATGTGGTGAACTGAAAAAGGAATTACCTTCAACTTTAGATGCAAAAACCATGACTGATGAGTGCATTGTAAGTTATTCACCACGTGATTCTTCTTCCCATTCAAATTTAGATTCAGGTAATGATGCTTTTAGTTCATTTGAAAAACACACTAAAGGCATTGGATCTTGATTATTGTTGAAAATGGGATTTTATGGAAGAGGCCTTGGTAAGAATGGTCAAGGAATTACTAATCCAATACATGTTGAGGATTATCCTCATTTTACGTGGTTTGGGTTTTCTTATTATGGGAGTGGATATTAGAGAAAGATCCAAGCACATTGAAGGGAGACATGCTTCTCGACAACAAATTGTATACCACACTAGTAAAATATGATGGATTTAGTAAGAGAACACATAGAAGAGGTAATGAAATACCACCTCCTCTTTCTTATCATAATAAAAAATAAATTATAAGACTTTTGATCCTCTTTTTTAGTTTAAGAAATTTGGCTATGATATTCAAAAAATGTGGAATGATTTTCCTTGTACTTTTTGTGGATTTCATAACCATTTCATTTCCAGTTGCTAGAAGAGAAGGACATTGTTAAAGAAGTTCATGCCACTTGTCAAGAACAAGGCAAATAAAAAAGACCAATCTTGTCATTCAGAGGCGAGAAATGGAAAAAGTGATTCCTCATCCCGAAGGAGAATAAGAGGAATGTTTGTGCTCATTTTCATGTGAATGGGCATTGGGTGGACACTTGATGGAAAATTCATCTATCACACCTCCGAGTAATGGTAAAACAAAGATGGAATATATACCTCTTGTTAAGGTAAATGAAGTTTTAAATCCACCATAAGTTGATAAAACCAACCTAGATCGGGTAATAATGGAACATGAAAATCCATTTAAATGAGTTGGATTTTTTTTTCAATTATATATTGTGCGGCTCTTGATTATTGAATATGTAATAATTTTTGGAGTTGATTTGTGAGAAAAAATAGAGGGGCATGTTTATCATACTTAGTGAAATTTATTACTTGATTTTTTTTGAAATACTCCATTTATATCTCCTTTTTTAGCTTTTGAGTTCTTGGTATAGTTTGGGTATAAAATAAAATTCATATTTACCAGCTTTTGAGATTTGACAACAGTTTGTATAGGTTGATGGGATTTGACAATGTTATGTTGACACGTTGAGTTATAGGTGTTGTAATTAAGTGACAAAGAGGATGATGGAGTAGAGTGAGAAGATGCTCAATAGGATGATGACATGGAGATTTAGGTGTTGACATGATGGAATGAGTTTATTCGGAGATTGACTTGGTATTGCAAGCCTAGTCAGGTGATCTAGCTAGCCTAGGTGATGAAGCATGGTGGTTTGAGTGGCTTGGTATTTTTAGAAGCATGGCATCGAAATGAAGAGAGAATTTTTTTGGAGTGTTTAGGAACTCACATGAGTTTCAGGGTATAAGTATATGTTGAAGTCCAAGATTTAGGTGCTCATCTAGACCAAATCTAGGTGCTTGAGGCATGAGGATGAGTTGTAGGACCATGAGAGCTCATGGATGTATGTAGGTATGATTCATGATGTATTAATGGTTTTTAGGACCTTTTAGAGAGGTTTCATGATGATTTACAATGTTGGTTCAGTTGACCCTAGCCTAAACCATGCAAAACCCCAAGGGATAGTCATGAAAATGAGATGGGATGAAAGATAGAGACCTATTTTATCTATGATGATGATTTGAGATGGTGTAAAGAGGTGTCCTAGAGGTGTGATAATTTTTGAATCATTTTGAAGAATATTTTTCAAGTTAGGTTATTTTTGGTGAAACATGGTCAAGAAGAAGGTGTTTTCCAACTTGAATTGCACCTCTGATGCTCACCATGAATTGTGTGATTTTCATGAGACCTTTTGGATTTTAGGGATGATTTTTCATTTAACTAAGAAGGTTTGAAAAAATAATGAACTCATTTCATCATCACATTTTATGAACGAATGTTAAGAAGGTAAACAACTTTTTGTGTGCTTGAAACCCTAGCTCAAAAGTGGTATGAGAGATTTTCTCATAAGTTTCCAGAATTGATTTCTAGTGATAGTATTATGATTGGATAATGTAGAGGAATCTTCCATATTTCCAGAAATGTAATATAGACATGTGGTGATGAGTGGACCCCACTGAAAATATAAGTTTCCAAAGAAGTTTAGTTTGGGAAAGGTTATCCAAAGGAGTTGCAAATAAATTGACATTGTTTTTATTATGGGAATTTTACTTGATTTACATGATGGTTTCAGATCATGGTGAAGCTTCTAATGGAAAAGTGTGCCCTATTTATGATGACTAGTCATAAGGTAGTTTTGGGGCAGTTTCAGTAGTTTTTAGAGATGGAATTGGTTGGAGGCCTTCCACTTAGAGTTGGAAGGAAATATGATATGTTATGGAAATAATATTCAGATGTATTTCTAGTGATATATGGTTTTTTCTCTCACAATGATGATGATTTTATGGTTCATCCAACTTGATTTGTAAAGAATAAGGTTTCTTGTTTCTCAGGACATGATTGCTTTTGCTAAAAGATGGAGGTAGAAGATGCATGAGATGAATGAGTTGATGTTTGATATTAGTTGGAGAGTGAATAGGGATGATTTTTTTCCTATTGAAGGAATTTTTAGGTCTTTAAGTGACAGAAATGGTGAAACAAGTTGAGTTTGTAAAATTACTTTCTAGGCAACTTGATTTGGTGAAGAGGAAAGTAGGTGTGGTTTACACATATGGATGTTTCATGAGCTATAACATGCATGGATGTTATAAAATGTCATTATTATTAAATTTATTAGTTACATTCCATATTTTAGTTGTTCTTGGGTGGTCTTGAGGCCCAAAGGTGAAGACAAGGTGTTGGAAACAACTGTTTGGTGAAGGATATGAGCCTTTTTGAGTTAGTTTATGAATAATTTGATTGGTGAAAGATAATTAATGACCATGGATGATGTTGATATGTTATATTAAACATGTATGATGAATTTTGGAGCTTTAATAATCATGGTTTTGGTGTTTTTGTTTTAGCTCATCCAGGTGATGGGGTTTTGAGCTAGTTTTGTGCATGTTTGGTGTTTTTGGGCATGGATGACCTATATGGGTCCAATGTGAATGTTTTAATGAATGTATTGGGTTTTTTTAAGTTTTATTGGTATAAATAAAGGAGGGATACTAAATTTATTTATGTTTTTGAGATGAGAAGGGTATAAAACAAGGGTTTGAGTTCAAATTTGAACTAGTTCTTTGAAAGGGAAAAAAGTGTGACCCATATGTGTGTTTGAAATAGGTATGAAGGCATTGATTCAGATTTGAGGAAGTGTGAAAAAGGTTGAGGAATGTTATAGAGTGTTTGTGTAAGAGTTTTTTATGAAGCCAATATAAGTGAAGAAAGTGAGAGATATAATGAGTTAGGTGAATGAGGGTTTGAACAAGGGTTTGAAGTGTGTGAGATGAATAGGTGATCTCCATCAGTTGTTTCAACAACAAGAAATAATATATATTCATTTAAAGGTGGTTGAGTGGGTGATTTATCATATTAGGGGGTTTGTAGCCTCCTTGTGGAGTTGGTTCTTCACTAAACTAGGGTTGGTGCTCCTTGTAGGGTTGGTGCTTTACTAAACTAGGGGTTAGTGATCCTTGTGAAGTTGGTGCTTCACTAAATAATTTTGATTTGAGTAATATAATCATAAGTTTCAGTGGGTTTTCTTCCCTTGAGGTTTTCCCACTTATATCTTGTGTTATGATTCTCTCTCTCTCTTGTTCATGGTTATTTGAATGTATGTTGTATGGTTGTTTGCACATTAATGAATGGTTGATTGGTTTATGGTTTAAGTAAGAAAATATGAAATTGATTAAATTTTGTAAGGACTAATTCACCCCCCTCTCAGTCCATTGTGCTTCCAACAATTGGTATCATAGAAGGTCCTTTTGGAGAAGTTTGATCACTTGAAAGGAGATCCTTTGAAGCACAAAAAATGGTAAGTCAACAGAGTGGTTCTTCTACCAGCAAGGCACCATTGTTTGATGGAGTGAACTATGATTTTGGAGTCTGAGGATGAGGACTCACATCATGTCACTAGGGTTTGATATTTGGAATATGTGGAGGATGGTTATATTGCTCCTGCTACTCCACCAACTAGTAATGTAGATAAGAAGTTGTGTAGTGATAATTCAAAGGATATGAATGCTATCATGTGTGGTCTTGGTGAATTTGAGCTTATGAAGGTGATGCATTGTCAATCAACTAAGGATATGTGGGAGAAAATTCAAGTCTTATGAAGGTAAATCCAAGGTAATAATTTCTAAACTACAAACTTTCAAAATCAGTTTGAAGGTCTAAAAATGAATGATGATGAGCCCATTGCTGCATATTTTCTTAGAGTTGACAAGATAGTCAACACCATGAAAGGATTAGGAGAAGATGTGAAGGAAGAAGTTGTAGTTTTCAAAAGGTTTTGAGATCCCTAACATCTAAGTTTGATTCCAAAGTGTTTCTATATTAAAGAAGCCAAGGATTTGACTACTTTGAAAATGGATGAGTTGCATGGGACTTTGAATGCATATGAAATGAGGATTGTTGATTCCAAACCAGCCAAGAAAGATATTGCTTTCAAATATGAAATGAAGACCAAATTAAGAAGGCTAAGGATGATGATAATGCTCTTGAAATTGATGATGAAGAACTCTTTGCAATGGTGGCTAGAAGATTGAATGTTGGATCTAGTAAGTACAAAGGTAAACTTCCATTTAAATGTTTCAATTGTGGTGAAGTAGGTCACTTTTCTACTAAGTGTCCTCATAGGCATGAAAAGGAAGGTGATGAAGACCATGAGGATGATCATAACAAGAAGAATCATAAGTTTAGTAAAGGTAAGAAGAAATTTAAGAGGTTTGACTATAAGAAGAAGGGAAAAGAAGTTTTTATACAAAGGAAGAGGATTGTTTATCTAATGCTAGTAGTGGTGTTTCAGATTTTGAGTCTGAATTTGATCATGAAGATGTTGGTGATGAGGTATTTTTCATGACTAAAGATGTCATGAGATCTTCTAGTGGTGGTTCTTCATTATTAGGTGATTTCATATCAAGTTCTTGCAAATATTTTGAGGAAGAAGAATGATGTTGAAGATGAACTAGTGTGTATCCAAAAGGAGTTAAGGGATGCTGAAAAGAAGAAAAAAAAGATGAGATCTCAGATCAAAGGATATGAAGATAAGATTCATGATTTAGAAGAAAAGCACTAGTCTGAAAACAAAAAAGCTAAATGAGTCAGTCAGATTGCTAGAAGAAAAGGTAAAGTTCCTAGTCACTAGTTTGCAAGACAAAGAGAGTATGTGCTCAAAATTTGAAGAGATATAGAGTTCCTAAGGGCAGAGTTGTTAGATGCTGATAAGAAGGAAAAATCATTTCAGAAATTTGAGAGAAGCACCAAGGATCTTGATGATATTCTTGGAAAACAGAGATCAATAGGTGATAGATAGGTTTGGGGTTTAGTGATGACCTCAAGGGAAAAGAAAATATGCAAGATGATAATGTTCTAAGAAAGAAGGATGAAGAACAAAAAATAAGGAAGGAAAAGATGGAGACTTCTTTCAAATGAAATGTGAAGACAAAACCAATTAGGAAACCTAATGCTTCAAGGTATGAAAGATATTTCAATGGTTATTGTTTTACTTGTAATGGATTTGGTCATAGGGAAAAGGAGTGTAGGAGGTCTGCTAGAGATGATAATCCTTGAGAGATAGTAGGAGTGAGAAGCTAAGAATGTAGTGTGCTATAATTTTCATGAAAGAGGCCATGTTGCTAGATATTGTTTGTATGATCCACCTAGTCAAGTTGAAGGCTACAAAGGCAAGAGTTCAGTTGTGTGTTTCAATTGCAATGAAGTTGGTCATGTTTCTAAAGAGTGTTACTATGGTTTCTCAAGGAAAAATTAGAGATATCAAGGTCCTAGAATTGAAAAAAGAGTCTCTCAGGGGTCTAGATTACATACTAACAATCAAGGTAGGATATGGGAGCCTAGAAGGAACAACAATGTCCACAAAGAGATGATGTGAATGTTAGAAAAATTGTTTCTCAAAGTATAGATAAAATCAAATTGGTGAAGGTGACTTTCAGGTGTCTAAGAGGTCTTGGGACCTCTTCAAGTCATTCTTTTAGGTTCATCATGATGTTTTATGCCTCTACTAGGCTTCTTAGAGTGTATTGATCCAAATGAAGCATTGGAAAGAGGGGGATCTAGTTGTATAATGTATGTTGTTGTGAAGTATTTCAATGATGTCAAGGCATGATAAGATGTGTCATAAAAATTGTTAAGGTATGTGTGTAGTTTCTTTTTATTGTTCAAGAAATGAAATATGTATGTTAAAGGTCCTTAAAACTGTGCAATCATGTTATGAGTTGGTGTTTGTCAAGATTGATGGTTGAAATATCTTAAAGTCTTGATTCTTAGGGTATGATTGTGGTTTGAATCTGAGTAGTCCATGAATGCTAGGTGTCTTGATTTGAGTATAAGAGTCATGTTGAATCATCAAAAGAGTTTATCTTTCTCATCTTGAATTATGATCTTCTTGTGTCTCAAAATTCTCAAGAAAAGTTTGTATGAAGTCTTGTCTTGGTCCTTTAAGGTATGGTTATGATTTTTGAGTTGGTATTAATCCATGTATAAGTCATGTTAATGAAGTCTATGTGTTGAGACACCAAGATATGTCTGCAAATGATGCTCAAGGTTTGTAAAGTATGAGAAAAGATGTATCAAGAGAGGCATCAGGTATCTTGGTCTAAATATGAAATGTTTTCAATATTAAAGAGATATCTTGGGTAATTGTCTTGGTATGGTATCAATGGAAGTTTGTCATGATACATGTTTGTGTCAATATTTTTGAGTAATGTTGAGTCAAGTGTAAAGGATGAAGTGAGTGATCTAATGATTCTTCATTATTTGTGAAGTCTCTATGATGTCATAAAAGTTTCATTGGTGGTATAAAGTTCATGATTTGAGCCTAAGCCTATGAAAATATCATTTTTTTAAGAAAGACAAAGATTAATGTTGGGAAAGAGAGAATGAGATAGAATTCAAAGATTAAAATAATGGCGACCACTCATTGGTAAGATGTACAGTTGAAGGTGACAGTAATGGTATGTAACATGTCTCTAGTAAAAATTTGATTCCTTGAGATTAAGTTTGAAGGAAGTTATAACAAGTTTGAGTTTCACATGCTTTGAGAAAACCTAACCTAGGGTTCATGAGAAAAAAATGCTAAGATGGAGATAGAGTTAATGGAATCTTGTGAAATTTTAACCATATGATATTGACATATTAAGAAGAGATATTTGAAAGTTTAAAGGTGTTATGAAATTATATGGTATCCCATACTCCTAATAGCTTGAAATAGGCTTTGGAGACCTAATTGATGGTGGCATCTTGTAAACTAGGAAGAGATTCTACAATACCACACTACAAGTTTTATGGAGAAGAAAAAATTGCTAAATGGGTGGTCAAAACAAGTAAGTGAAGTAAGTGTTCCTTGTGAAAGTGGATGGATTTTGATCTAGGTGTGAATTTCTCTTGAGAGGGCTAGTAACATGTGTGAGAATACAAAGAAGAGAAAGTTGTTTAGAGGATTCCTAGACACACAATGTGATCCTCATAGAATCCTTGAGTCATTAAATGGACCTTGATACGGTTTTTTAGTTAGTATAAATTAATGATAAAGAGGAAAATTATGATTTTTACAATGATCAGACAAGAAGAATTCAAGGTATGCATGATAAGTGTCTTGATTCATGTTAGAATGAGTCATGCTCATGACATCATCATTATGATTCACATCTCATAGAAGATGTATGAAGATGGTTTGGGGTTGTCAAGATCATGAAGGATAAAGAGGTGTTTTGGTTGAGGAATGATGCTTCCTAGGTTATAAAAGTTCCACTTATAGGTAGATGAGAGACAATATAGTTTGTAAATGCTTCTTTGGCCTAGAGATAAGTGTTAAGATCTGATATAGGTATACTTAGCTTATACAAGATTAAAAATAAACCAAGATAATTCTTTTAGGGTTCACTCATGAAGTTGTATAAGAATTTCAAGGCCATGATGATGACCTTTAGGCATGAGATGATATTTTAAGACAAGGGGAATCAAGTATGTATTTAATTAGCTAGGTATAAACATGAAGAAGTCCTACTAAGATGATTAAGTATGGTTATAGGGTTTGTATAGCTTATTTCTTGCATTATGAGCTAAATGTATTTGATTTAAAAGTTATATGATATGTCTCTACTACAATGATGTGTCTCAGTGCCATGTATATGCCATAAAGGTAGTGGGAGCTGGGTTGAGCTCTAAAATCAAGTGGTTTAAGAGCTTATATGGCATAATAAAGATATTTTTACAGGAGGTACATTCTAAGGATGAGTAAGTGTTTCACTCGAAGAAGGTTGTGACAAGACATATTATGAATGAGAAAGAGCAAAAATGCATGTTATAGGTTTAGCAAAATGAAAATGAAAGTAAGTTTTGAGTTTAAACTAAGTAGATGAGGTATGATATGTGTCAATAAGGGTGATTAATTTTTAAAAAAACAAGTATAAATTATCTCATGATTTGATGAAGTGATAATTCTTAGAATTATGTAGAATGGTCATCTTTTCTCCAAATTGAAGACCTATAGGTTAGTGTTGACTCATTTAGATAGGGGAGTTCATGTTAGATATCAAATTGATGAATAAGGTATATAAATGGTCTTGATGGATATATATAGGATGGTGTGATAGTATACTCCAAAGGTAAGATACCTCTTGATTCAAGAAGAGCATGATAGCATGTTAATAAGATCTAAATCACTCAAGAAATTGCTTCATGACTTGATCAAAGTGTTTGAGTTGTCTCTATGGCTCATAAGCAAGGTAAGAGGCTTCATTTTGTGTTTTCTCCTAGAGTGGGATGTATAAGTCCAAGGGGAGTTATGAGAAATTGTTTCATGGTATAATTGAGCTTCTAGGGCATGGTAAAGATGGCTAGGAATGCAATGAAGGCTCAATTTTGGGAAACTCTTTTCTAAGAGTTGCGTAAAACCAAAGTATGGAGGAGTTGAATTCCTAATTTGAGTAAGATAAGTTGAGATGATCATGTAAGAGGTGAGTTGATGTTTTAAGCCCATAAATCATGATTGTTGGCATAAGAATGAGGTGTTGTGTATGCTCTTACCCAGGGGGATTACAATAAAAAAAATTCTTTAAAAGAGGTCAAAATAAGAATTTTGTGAGCTAGTATGAAGCCTTTGGTTGATGTTTCCAACCAAGAGATGATCCTATGAAGTTGAGAATGGTGAAGAAAATTCATGTACAGGTAAGCTTTGCATTAATATAAAAAGGGGGAGAAGATTAGGTAGTTTTCCATCAATGACAAAGGGGAGATTGTTGGCATGTTGATTTCTAGGTGTTGTCATTAATGTAAAAATCCCATTAATGAAAAAGAGGATGATGGAGTAGAGTCATAAGATGCTCAATAGGATGATGACATGGAGATTCAGTGTTTGACATGATGGCATGAGTTGATTTAGTGAGATTAGCTTAGTCTAGCAAGCCTAGTTAGGTGACCTAGCTAGCCAACGTGATGAAGCATGGTGGTTTGAGGATAATGGTATCATCACAAGAGAACATGTTTGGGAGTGTTTAGACACTCATATGAGTTTCAGGGTTTAGGTACAAGTTGAAGTCCAACATTTAGGTGTTCATCTAGATGATATCTAGGTGCTTAGAGGTATACAGGATGAGTTGTAGGACCATGAGAGATCATGGATGTATGTAGGTAAGTGATTCATGATGTACTAAGGTTGTTAGGACCTTTTGGAGAGGTTTCATGATGAGTTACATTATTGGTTCAGTTGACCCTAGCCTAAACCATACAAAACCCTAAGGGCTAGTCATGAAAATGAGATGGTTTGATAAGATAAAGACCTATTTGATCCATGATGATTATTGGAGATGGTGTACATGTGTATAGAGGTTTGAGAAAAATTGGAATCATTCTAAAGAATATTTTTCAAGTTATGTTGTTTTTGGTGAAACAAGGTCAAGAAGAAGGTGTTTTCTAGCTCGAATTACACCTTCTGATGCTCACCATGAATTGTGTTCTTTGCATGGTACCTTTTGGATTTCAGGGATGATTTTTAATTAAAATAAGAGTGTTTTAAAAAAAAAATTAAGTCATTTCATCATCACATTTTTATGAATGAATGTTAAGAAGGTAAACAACTTTTGTGTGCTTGAAACCCTAACTCAAAAATGGTAGGAGAGATATTTCTCATAAGTGCCCATAATTGATTTCTAGTGCTAGTATGATGATTTTATGATGTATAGGACTCTTCCATTTTTCCAAAAAGGTAAGATAGAGAATGTGGTGATGAGTGGACCCCACCTAAAAATGTAAGTTTCAAAGAAGTTCAGTTTGAGGCAAGGTTGTCCAAAGGAGTTACAAAATAAATTGAAATTGTTTTTAGTATGGGACTTGTACTTGATTTCCATAATGGTTTCAGATAATGGTGATGCTTCTAAATGGAAAAGTGTTCCCTATTTATGAAGATTGGTCATAAGGCAGTTTTGGGACAATTTCAAGTAGTTTTTAGAGATGGGCTTGGTTGGAGGCTTTCCACTTGGAGTTGGAAGGACATTTAATATGTTTTGGAAATATGAATCAAAGATATTTCTAGTGATATTTTTTGTCTCATGATGATGAGATTTGATGGGTCATCCAACTTGATTTGTTGCACCTGCATCGAAAGGGTCGAACACTCAAGGCTTGGAAGGAAATTTTTCACGGGAACACAAGTTCCCCATGGAGCCAACTTCTCCACAACACAAGGAAGGACGACTAAGAGGCACAAGGAGTTGGTCATGAGGATTTAAGGAGTCACTCACCAAGTTAAGGCGAGATGCCACAATGTAAAGCAGAGACAATGGGGAAATGGTGAAGGTGAAGAGTTTGCCGATGACCCCGGGGAGATGAAAAAGTCAACTTAGTCAAGATGATAAGGGAATAAAGGGTGGGGTGATAAGAGATGGCTCACCTAGCCATACAATGAGCTAGAAACCAGTCAAAAAGAGCTCTCTAGCCCGCATTGTCACAACTCACCTCCCCATGCACAATTTTTATGAAATTTGATTTTTGGGATCATATTTCTAAGACCTCCACTCAAAAATTATAAAATAGGGAGAGTAGGTGAAGTTGGTGAAAAAATACCAAGAAAAATTTCCCAGATTTAAAATGCACTCCCAGGTGAATAATGAAGGCATTAATGAAGCATGGAGTGTTTTTCTTCTGAAAAAATATTATGAAGATATGGATTTGCAGGGGTCCCCATGATGATTTATAACCATTTAAGGAATTTTGTTGGTGGGTGAAGCCTAGATTTTGGGATTTTCCCTTTTTCTTCCCTCTTCTTTCTTCTATATATGTAAAATGGGAGCTCATTTTTAATGGTTTAACATTCTCTAGTTGTTCCTCCATTCTTCTACAGGTTTTTATGAGCTTCAAGCCTCCATTCTGGGTATTTTTGCAAGAAATTCATGCCTCTATCTTTCATTGTAATGGACTGTGTAATTTTATGAAGCAATAAAATCAAGTTTTGGCTAATCTTCAACCCTTGCTTGTGCTTTTATTGCATTCCCTTGCCTCTACATTGCAACTGAAGGTATTATGTGCATTTTTAATTTCTTGCAAACTCTAAATGGCTTTGTTTAATGGAAATGGTGTTGTAAATGTGTACTTATAAACTATGGTGTTCTATATACCCTATTTATCTCCATTTCTTCCAATTTTCACCCATTAGATAGTGTCCCAATCACCCTTCTCTTGGTGATACCACCTCCCTTAGTGTAGGATATTTTCATTTTCATGTGTTTCCTCTCTCCTCGGTCCCTTGGAATCACAAAATATGATTAGATAAGTGTTTTTCCAACATTAGGAGTAGTTTTAGCATTAGATTAGGAAGAGGAACCAACCTTCTCTAGAGAATTATCTCAGTTTCATGGTCCCATACCTAGAGATAATTCCATGTTTCCCAAAAAAACTAATTTCCTAGTCATTCCACATGCAATAAAATAAGAGGGTGCTATTTTTGGTGATAAAAATTATGGCACGCCTGGTGGGACAAGATTGGGGAGCTTTACATATTTATTTCATCAAGTTTGTTGTGCTCTTGGTGAAATCTCAGCCTTTGGAGGCATGTTTAAAGCACATCTAGTGACTCCATTGATCCAAATAACCCATTTTCTAAGTTTCAAACCTTCCCTTTCATCCATTTCCATCCATTTTTCTTTCCATATCTTTCATTTCCCTTTCATTCATGAATTCACACAATCATGACTTCATTTACATCATGGAATTATCATTTTCATAAGTTCCATTCAAATCCATCTCTAGGTCATTAAAATAGACCTCTAGATCAGTCCTATGATCAAAATCAGATCGAGCATGCATATCCCTATGAGAAAATTCAAATCAGTTTGGTTATTCATCAAACTATGGAGCAATTCAAAGAAAGAGTATACAGATTTGGGAGGTCATCCTACACCCAGAGATACTAAGTTTCGAGAGAAAGGTTCAAGAGTTGGAGCTGAGCATGGTGTAGATAAGGATTGATAAGATAATGAAGGCAACCCATATTGGTTTCAAGTTCCATATCCATGGACTAGCCCTTTCCCAAGTATGTTCAATCCTCAAAAAAGCTATATTTTATAATCAAAATATTGACTCAAGTTGCTTAGAGTGGGTTAAGAAGATGGAGGCTCATGAATCTAGTGTTAGGAAACCCTATCAATGAGGAATTCCTATAATACCATCTCACATCTCTCTCATTTATCTTCCCCAATCTACACCATCTCATCTCGAGCTTCATTTCCCTAACTTTCTACCTACTGCCCCCATTGAGAATTCCATTTCTCCATCTTCTTGTATTCCACCATCTTCTACCTTCTACCCTTTTCTCTTACAAATCTCAAACCCATCTATAAGAATAAGTTAAACCTTCCCTTCCACCTCAAACAATACAAAAAATAGTTGAGACCCAACCCATCCCTCCTCTTGCATTCCCAAACCCATTTTGGGAAGAACAAAATTAGAAAATCAGTCAAGGAGGGAAGAAAATGAGGAGCCTAACAAGGAGGAAATTGCAAGAAAATTGAAAGAGTGGTCTGCAAAGTTTAATATCAACCAGATGCCACCGATAACTAGGCCTTTAGTAGAGGTTAAGGTTGAAGAACACAAGGTGGAGACTGATTTTGTAGAAGAACAAACACAAGAGGAAGATGACCATCGGTCTATTTTCTCAAAATGGAGTGTGCATGTTGCACCATGTTCATGGAAGTTAATGATTCATCTAATCTTGAAAATTAGTATAGGAAAGGAATTAGCTCCAATTACACAAGAAGAGAAACACGAGGAAGATGAGATCTAAGAGGAGTGAGCTGCAAAGCTTGACAGTGAAGAAGTTGATTTCCTATCGATTTAGAAGATTGTATTGGAGGAGAAGATCCCATTGAGATCACCATTTTTTCTACTCCTCCACCTATATTCCAATCCATAGAGCCTCTTATTGAAAACAAATCTCATAAATCAACCATGGAGGATAATTTCCAAAAAACCTGTTGCCCAAATAAGTCTTCTTGAGGAAAATGAGAAAGAGTTTAATATTTCAGACTTAATGTTTAAGCATCGGGAGGAAGAGGATGACACCATTGAAAAATTATCCATCATGAAGGAGGTAGAAAAATATGATGACAAACCATGCAAAATAATTCATCAAGGCAGAGGATGAGCTATTTGAAGAAGCAGACCAAAGATCAAATCAATATGCAAACAATCACCTTTTTTAGGAAAGCATGCAAGATGACTTCAATTATGGAGTTGAGTTTCATGGAAATGGGAAAAGATTTAAGCATCGACCTTGCCAAATTAAGTATCTAGCTTCTTTAGAGCCAAAACCAGAGTCCCAATTACTCATGCTCAATTAAGAGGATGTGGATGAGATACAAATCACCAAAGGTCAGCACAAAGCCTCCAAGATCCAAACACAGAGCATCTTGAGGAGGTATTTTCTTTGTTTGTTGTTGATACTTTGGAAAATTGGGTGGAATATTGGTTTCCAATTAGTTTTTCACTCTTTCTTATGACCATGTTCATTATAAAATCAGTTACATGGTCTCAATTTTGAGGAAGGGAAGCTACTTCTCCCTGCCAGTTGCAAGATTTGTTTGATTTTTCCTTTCCTCTGCGGTTAGGATAGAGTAGGTAGATTTGCTTTCAGCGGAAGAAGTGCTTGTGCACACTTTAGCATGATTCTAATTGGAGCATGTATGATATTCCCATTTGTATAAAGCTTGTGTGTCGTTTTTGCTCTTGCATAATCCATTCCATTCTAGTCAAATAGTATTCATGGGGAAATAAACTCTAACAACAATTCCAAGTGCATTCCAAATTAGTATGTGGTTCAAAACTCTACAATTCTTCATCCTTGCCAAGAATTCATCATTTAAGCTATCCAAATTGGAAAAGAAATCAGATTATGAGGTAGTTTAGATGTTAACCTTGTCTCAACAGATCAGATTTGAAGAGGAGAAAGAAGTTTCAGATTCAAAACAATTTTCCACTAGATCTAAACTTCAAGATTTTCTTAGAAAAGCTGGAAAATTTGAGCAAAAGAGTAGTTCTAGGTTCAAACAGTGCTTCAAGTGGTTCGGGGTAGAAATTAAATTTTAGATCAGTTTTGGGTTACTAAAAGTGACTCCATGCCTGTTGGATGCAAAAAGGACATTGATCACTTCACCTGACAGGTAGGTAGCCCCTTTGAGTCGCCAAAGTGTTATCCATTTTTACCCTTGGTAAAAATGGACAACTTCAGAAATTGGAATTGGACAATGACCAAGGTGAAGTAATAAGCTCTAGGACCCACACTTAGCTAAAAATGGATAAAATGGGTACATTGGAAAAATTGTTTTTGGAGTGTTATACTCTACTTCCCTAGCCCCCTAGTTCATGGAAATTCCAAAAAATTAGGAGAGAAATATGAGAAATTCAAAAATTGAAAAGAAGTGAAAAGGGCTTGGTGAGCCCATGGGTGAGTTAGTCATGAGCTCGTTGAGTTTGGATGAGGGGAGAGTTGGTCACTATGTAGGATGAGCTTGATGGAGTGGGATGGAGCTCATATTTATCGGGATGCAGGCATGGAGAAATCGGACAAGTCAAGTCGAGAATGAGCTCATCGAGCTACTCGGTGAGCTACGAAGAAAGTTCGTGGTATGGAGAAGGAAGATTTATAAGGTGTGAAGTGGAGAACTCATCGAGTGAGTTAGTGGGTGAGAGAGGAGTTGTATGCAGCCAAATTGGGGATTGCAGGCATGGAGGACCCAAAAGGAACTTGGGTTACGGGGACATGAGTTCCTTATGAGCTTGAATTTTCTGCAATACACGGTTCGGGTATGTTGGCCAACATGGGCCCAGTGACACAAGTAGAACATGGGCCGGTGGGGGTTAGTTCTCTGCAAAGGCTAGGGGGCCGTATGCAAAGAGAAAATGACTAGGGACTCGAGAGGCACATTGCAGAACACATAGAAAGGGCCAAGAACTCAAGGTTTGGAAGGAACAATGTTCTATGGGGATGTGAGTTCCTATAGAGCCAAAGTCTTGAAATGGAAGGCCTAATGGCCGAGAGGCACAAGGAGTTGGTCATGAGGAGTGAGGGAGTCACTCATTGAGTTAAGGAGAGATGACACAATGTAAAACAAAGACAAAGAGGACATGGTGAAGGCGTCGAGTTCGCCAAGATCCTAGGGAGATGAAAGAGTTAGCTCAGCCGAGCTGATGAGGGAAGCAAGGGTGGGGTGATAGGAGATGCATCATCGAGCCATACAATGAGTTGAAAACTGAGCCAAAAGAGATCCTCACCACATTGTCACAACTCACCCCTCATGCAACAATTTTTATGAAATTTGATTTTTGGGCTTGTATTGCATATTTTTGTGAACAGTGTCTATTTTTTAAAAATTGATTGATTTTTTTTGATGATGTAGTTATAGTTACTAGGTTCATAACTATTTATAGAGATTGAAATAATCATAAAGTATTAGTGGGATAGTTAAGCTATTAGAAAAAAATTGTCTTGTTTTAACTCGATTCATTTTTTATGATTATCTAATAAAAATTTGCGGTGATATAACCCATAATGATATTTCTCAAGATCCTGTATGTGTTTGTGATATATAGGAAGAGGATTAACACCATTTTTGGGTGGAAAAAGAGATTTTTGTGGACAAAAATCCTTCCCAACGGGGAGGAGTGATCTAGAGATTGAAACCATAAAAAAGTTTCCCTAAATCTCCCAAGATTATCACAATACAATAGTATACCCCAAGAGCTTTCCATCGCCTATAAGGAGGTGAAAAATGGACTCCGTTGGAGTAAGATACCATCTGCAGAAGAAGCCAATTGAAATAGAAAAAAGAGGAACACTGGTGAATCATATAACGACACGTGGTAAAATGAAAATTGAGAAAAAGGTACAAAAATTAGTTTTGTGACTCCAATTTAATACTTGTTTTCGAGACAAGTGGGCCCCACTATTTTTTGGTTAGGGGCCCTTAGTTAGGGTTAACACACTTTTTATTGGAGGTGTGTCTTTGTCTCATTTATTATTTCATGTGTTATTGCCAAAATTTTGTATATGTCTCTAAGTGGAATTGGGGGATGAATGTGGGATTATGTATAGTGGGATTGGAAAACACCACATGGTGGGTCCTTAAGTCACCATGTGGCTTGCCACTTCTTACACATATATGCCATGGTGTTCAAACAAACCTCACCCTACTTACCTTGGTCGAAACTTTATTTTCTTAATTGCTGAGCTCAAATTAGCTCATTTGATGTCAATCTTGGCCCATATCTCCAATGTGGCAACCCAACCAAGAGCTCTCCCATGCCAAACATATCTCAGCCCATCCATAATACCTTAACAATATTACCAAAGACAATAACGTGGCATGAAACAAAAAAACTGCCCAAGCCCCATATACAAATAGACCCTCCTTAATTTAAACTCACCACTCATCTATACCCTAAAACATGTGGGATATTTACCCACTTTGGAAAATGCAATGGTGGAGGTGGTTAGAGGGTTTGAACCCCTAACCACATGAGTGGTAAAATAAATCCTTGGTGCTACACCATAGCTAATGGACAAGCTTAAAAGGAGGTAATTTATATTTGAGGTGTTGAAGTCTAAAGATTGTGTATAGAACCATAAACATGCGGTTTTAGAAATCAAAACTTTTAGAGCACTTAAGGTCAAAACCAGAGCTTAAAGTGAACTAGTTAAATGTTCAAAATTATGATATCATTGTTATGGTATATTTATTTTACCAATTTGGAGTTTTTGTGACATCATTTTTATCAACATAATTCACTTGAAGAAAAAATATAAGGGAAGTTCACTTTGGAGACATGAATAAACATGGAGATCAAAATTTGATTGTTTTTAGAGCTCACGGGTTCTTAGGGTCTTCATATGAAGGTTTTGATGTTTCATTAATGTTTTAAAGTTTATTTTTAATTGTACTAGTGAAAAAAATTTAATGGAATGGTTCATCTAAACTTTGGGGACATATGAATTTCAAACCCCATAAACAACTTT
This sequence comes from Taxus wallichiana var. yunnanensis, assembly GCA_018340775.1. Lineage (NCBI taxonomy): Eukaryota > Viridiplantae > Streptophyta > Pinopsida > Cupressales > Taxaceae > Taxus > Taxus wallichiana. The sequence continues at coordinate 458,602,851 of CM031237.1, forward strand.
TTTGTTTTATGAGTTTTCCTTTCAATTTATGATTATTTGTAGTGATTTAATTCAGATTTTACTATGAATGCAAAATTTTAATCGGTTTTGACAATTTCGGGAAAATCAGTTAAATCGTAAAATGAAAATTTGTTCGTTTTAAATGTGCAACCGAGATGAATGTTTAAATTCAATTTGAAACCATCTTTCCAACACATTTGAATAATATTAAAATCAGTTTTAAAGTTGATAAAAATGAAGAAACTAATGAATTAAAAAGATCTTGGTAAAAATTAACTAGTAGTGAGTTTTTTGGGGTATTTACTGGATCAACAAATGATAAGATATAACACCTTGGTGAATCTACCTCATCATACTCTTGATAAGTTCTTATGGTAAAAACCTTGTGTCACTATTTCTATAAATTCAACATAGCAACCATTCATGCATCCAACATTACATTTTCACTGATAATATACTATTTTTAGTTGTTCTATCGATTTCCACCTCAATCTTCAATCTTGGTCTACATATAATAATGTGCCATCCCTTCTCATTACTTGGGGGCATATGCGGATCTCCCTTCCTTAATTTCCAAGAATATCTTTCCTTGCATTATATTCTCCTTGGTAATTTTGTAAGGGTGGTCACATTTTCAATATGTTTGCTAATCATGTTATGCCACAACTCTTCTATCATAATGGGTTTCACACATAAACCAAAATTAACATCAACAAATCGTAATATCTTTAAGAAATAATATCCTAATCACAAATATCAATTCACATTCTCCTACTTCACACATTAATCGTAGGGATAATTCACCTAATTCTTCTCTTAGGAATTCTTTGGAAAACATTTCTACTACTAGACCACTTGTATTTGCATCACCATTGAGGTCTAAGCCTCCATATTCCATTACAATTTCTCCACCTCTTCATGAGGTTCTCATCCGATATTTTTCATGTTACTTCTCTTTCTTGTATATAACTAACAAATTAAAAATATAAAACATTAACATAGTTTCAATATACAAAAACATTCATTTATCACACATTTTGTTTATCATGATAAATTTTATGGATAGTATATCTATTTCACATATGCGTTCACATGGTATATTAAGCTTGATGCAAGAAACAAACTGTGGTATATGATGATAGGTGTTGGTGAGCCCTTTTACCTAGAATATCTATATATGGGAGCATCTATTATATACTACACAATTTTTATTTTTATATTATAGTTACTTTTTACTTCCTCATTATGCTTGATCACATATATTGTGTACAAGTTTTATTTTGAGCCATTAGGAATAACACATGTTTCTTATAGCATGGGAACCTCTTTCTTCACATGTCTCTTTCTAATGTCATTTTCTATATCATTTCATCATGTTTTCAAACTCTTAGTTCTCATATGTGATTTTTGTGTGTGTCGTTACTTGCTTGTTTCATTTCTTATGACCTATGTTCCTTTCTTGTCTTGTGACATCATGGGTGTTCCATGTTTTTGGCTTTATGCACATATTTTTTTGTCTTATTTTCAAGCATAAAAGACTTGATTATCTTGTGATGTCATAGGTGTCCCATGATACATGCTCGATGTCTTTTGTTTGAAATTGTTTACATACTATTGACTCGACTTCATGAATGCTACACTTGTTTTCTTCTACATGCATCATTACTAATGTCACTATCACTATTTCTTTTTTTTCTATTATTTTTCTTTAGGAATCATGGATTCCACCATGTAAAAACACATTCCTTTTTATAGGTACATGTTCTTCAAGTGACCACCTGCTAAAAATTCTACTCTTTTATAGTTTCTTAGACATCTAGTACATGGGCACACATATAACATTTTTTGAGCTAAGTTCTCAACATGGTTTTCACATATGCCTTAAAGAAGGGGACATTCATATAGGTATATTCTACACCTATAGTAAAAATATGTAATTTTTTGGGGTAATATATAAGTATAAACATGATACAAATACTTAGAAATAAAGTCAAGCACAAAAATATAGAAAAAATAGCACAAGTTCAAAACAATACAATTTGGTCAAGACTGCATGCTCTCGACCTTCCCACATGTTTTTCCTAGGATAAGTTACATAAAAATTATCAATAGTCTTAGATTTTCATCTATAGGTAATTTTATTAGCATAGTTTTAGATCCAATTCACTTAGTTCGGATCAATTACATGGGGCATGAAATAATTTACTCCTTCTTGAATATATCACTTGGTTTATTTTATAATATCATGAACCTTAGGGGCATGGGTCTCCTTATTCATCTACATTTCAATACATTATAATTTATACTTAGTTTTGTGGCACATGGGAAGGGAATGAAATCACTCACTCTCTTTTCTATTATGTATCCTAATTCATAAAATTGGTTCTAGATCCATTTGTAGTAGTGTGGTTTATGGGGTTATAAAATATATTGTAGTAGCTAAGTTCTTCATAGAAAATCCTTCCTTTCCTCTTATATTTAAAGGGAAGATATCAGATTTGATGAATGAATTTGATATACTATCTTCTTCCTTCATAGGGTGCTTTGGTATTTCACTCTTCTTTTATCTCTCCTCTATTTATGTGTTAGGCTACATGAACCTAACACTCTTGTTCTCCTTGAAATAATTGGGGAGTGATCACCCCTAATCCTTTGACAAGTTCAAAAATGTAAATATTCCAACAAAATCAAATCATGAGATATTATCCCTTTGCAAAATAAATAAGTTTATTCCTTCCTTGTTTACATCTGTTCATTTAATTTTTATACAAATGGAAATATTTTGTGTTACACTTTACATTTGAGTTAAGGTTCAATTATTTACTATGGAAATTGACTACACTGTGTGTTGTAGGTTTGATCATGAAGCACACCAATACTAAGCACAATGAGACTCTGTAAAATAAAATAGGAGTGAAGATAAAGTGTATATACACACTCATGTATCTTTTCCTTTAATCATGTAATTTTCATTTCATACTTAAAGGGGAGAAAATATAGACACTAAAATTTTGTAATTTACTATTTGAAATTGTTGGTTTTGACAATGCACTCTTTCTAAGATAAACACAACATTTCCATTCCCACTTATCACTTATCGAGGTCTCTCGTCTAGATTTTTATCCTTACATACTGATATGCCAAAAATTCTGAGAGTAAAATATAAAAATCTATATACTAAGTCATCTTAACATGATGCAAACTTCATGTAACATGTTTTCATCCCAGATCAAGGTCAGTATAATTTTTTAGGAATTTATATCCGTTCTTGACCTACCTATATGGTTTTGCATCAACATATCATCCATCTCTACTCTCCATTCCAAATCCTCTAATGGGTCCTTTATTCCCTCTAGGTTGGCCTTTATTTGATAATTCATATTTGAAACCCTATATAATAAAGATAACACTACCTAATTTTCTAACCTATAAATCCTATGACACTACATTGATACACTCACTTCTAAGACTTACAAAAGGCACCAAAGTTCTCTAAATCTCAAAAAATCACATTTATAGTTGTTAGGGAAATAATATTTGCAGGTATGAAGCTTTTTACTAGGTCAAGGCATCGATCTATGTCATCCAAAAGCACCAAAACATCCCATCTCTATTTATTTTAACGAAAACCAAACTCAACTCAATCATTGTCAAAGAGGTTTCCAAATCTAGTTGCATCCATTTAGATATCATATGATAGGTGGAGAACAATGTGCAATTTGATGCCTCTTAAGAGTAGTGCCTATGTCAGTGGTGCATGGGGGTACCCAAAAACTTAACTAATGTTTATATTATAGGGTCTTCCATCCATGGTTAGGGTTTGAGATCATGTTCATAATATTTAGAGAGATTTACAATATGACTAAAAACTAGGGTTTGAAAATGAAAAACATTTATAAGTAGGTGAAAATCCCAGAAGTTATAGAGATAAAAAACTAAGTAGGTCTAAGACCATAAAAAAGAAAAATACCTTGTAAATGGTCATGGTATAAGTGTATGGAACTTCCCCATATCAATTTCTAGTCACAATTCTTAGAGTGAAGCATCACCAAGTTTATATATCCATGTTATATAGTTGTGTACACTCCCAAAACCTCCCCTATCCATCTGTAATAAAAAAGTGCACTAATCCTCTTATGTTTTCAAGTTTGTAGCATATTGTTTAAAAATTTAATGTGTTAATTAATCAAAATAACCCCACATAACTTCCCTTACATCCTTTACTATACCTAATTCACTAATTATTTGATTTCACATAATCTAATAAGGATTTAAATAGGAGGTGAAAATGGGAAAAGACACCTTTTATCATGACATCTTAATGAATTATGTTGGGGGATAACATAGTCACTTAAGGAGGCTAATGTTGCTAGCAAATCCTAAGGATCTTGATGAGGCTTTTTATCAAGATCATTATCTTGAGATGGAAGAGGAATTTTTTTCTCTCCCTCTTTAGATGATGATAAGGAAGGTGAGTTGAATGCTACTTATATTTCAAACAAATAATGTGTAAAGCACTATGGAATTATGATGTGAATGGTAATACAAAGGAGACTTGTTGGAAGTTGCATCTAGAATTACATCCTTTTAGGAACAAGAGGAAGAAGAAAGTTATGGCCTTGGTTCTAGAAAAATAGGATGGGTGCAACCAAGATGGAGAAGAGAGAAATTTCTTCACTTATATTCAAGGGAATGTATGTTTGGAAGTTCCAATGATAAGGATGCTCCACAAAAAGGTGATATTTCTAATATTTTCCATATCAAAGTTCAGATTAAGAAGACAAAGGTAGATGCTATTTTTGATTCATGTTCTCAAAAAAATTTAATTAGTAGAAGATGGTAGATAGACTTGGGTTGGAAGTGGAAAATCATCCTAATCCTTATACATTAGGTTGGGTGAAACAAGGAGCAAAGATTAAGGTTTCCAAGCAATGTAATGTCAAGTTTTCTATAAATGAACATTTCATTGACAATGTTGTTGTGGATGTAGTACCTATGGATGTTTGTGGCATAGTATTTGGCAGCCCCTACATGTATGAGCGTGATGTAATCTTCATGTGGAGGGAAAATCAATATCAAATAGTAAAGGATAAGAAGATATACATTATCCATTCCTATGAAGGGAAATCTCATATCTCCTTGGTAAGTTCAGCTCAAGGTAAAAAGTTGTTGAATGCTAGTGGAAATATGTCTTTTCTCCTTTTGAAAGCTAGGGGTATTGATTTGTGTAAACTATTATATGACATATCTACTAACAAGGGGAAAAAGTTTCTACCTAAGTGTTTTAAATTGGTTATAGTCTTCATCCTTATTTAATGGAAGGAAATTAGGCACACAAGATGTAACAAAGAGGCAAATCTTGGAGTTCACAAGATGTACCTCAAGATATGGAAAAAATCTAGGATGAAATTTTATCACATAGTTAGTTCCTAAATTAGGAACTTAAAATCCTCAAATTAGGGAGGTATGATCTAGAATTGGATTTAAGTTATTCCCAATTCATGTAATTTTCATTGTAAACACTTGCAAGAGAACATTTATTATAAAATAACAATAGAACCTATATGTTTTGATGAAATATTTTGATTTATCTCAAACAATACACACTTTAAAAAAAAAAGACACTTAACTTTTAAGTTTGTATGTAAAAGTTATGGCCCATAGAATATTGATGAAATGTTTGGTTATAAAACCAACCTAAACATTAAGCGATGGTCACATAACTACCATGGTGGTTTTAAAACTTCCATGGTAGTTGGGAACCATCAGGTCGATTACATGTAATGTGGAAATTCTGTCACATAACAAAGTAAAATTCCTGAAATGTAACATATGAGAACGATTAAACTTCTAAAACAATTTCTTGGAAATTTCTCATGGAAGGACATTTTTTTAGGTATGTTGGGTGTCAGTTATCTTGAAATACTATAAGAGGAATTATGGAACATTATTCCCATTTCTGTTGATAAAAAAGTTGGAGTCTTTGTTGATGGTTATAGAATGAGGGTTTTTTCTAGTGGGTTTTTGTTAGAGAAGTATTGTAAAAGTGTTAAGAATTTTTGTTCAAGTGTTAAATATAGACACACACACACACACACACACACACACAATCCATAAAGGATATTAATGGAAATATTTTGTACATTTAAGTGAAATACATAGTGAAAGGGGAGTGTAGTTTCCTAACCCACTAGATTTTTCTCCCATTTTGGGTTTCTCTAGGAAAAACATTGCCTTCACATTGGTTTGTAAGCTCGAGTCATAAGGTATTTGTTGGTGAAGTGGAATATCCACTGGATTATATATCATTCATTTTGTATTTTTTTCTTATTTTTTTATTGAAGTTTCTCTATTGTAATATTATATATTATTTCATTTTAGATGTTGTGTTTCAAAAATAACTATTGTTTCCATTATTGTATAATTTTTGGAGGTGTTTTAGATTTTCGAGATAACATTATCTTTAACCATATGTATAATTAATTTTTCATATAATGTTATTTTCTTACACTTCAACTTTAAATTTTACATATCTTTTTGTGCAACAATTCTAAATTAAATGTACTTTGTGCACATATATTAAATAAGTAATGTATATTAATTTATTGTTTGAAGGTTTGAAAATGCACTGAAATCAAGGTAAGTTTTTGAGATTTTCCATTAAATACGAGGAAAGTATTTAGTTCTTAACAATGAAAATAAGAATTTTTTTATACTATTTTCATTGAAAACGAGACATTTTTCTAAAACTTTATAATGCTACTCAAAAATTGCATATTTCAAATATTAAAATATTTTCACTAAAAATGAGGTATTTTTGTTTACAATTTTAGTCTACAAAAAAGAATTTTTTCTAAATATATAATATGAGAAAATAATATTTTGTTCCATATCATGTTCAAATAACCACTTGACCATGATAGGGCCTAATTTTTAGGCTCTTATATGGCTAAACAATTACTTCACCATTACAGAGAAAAAAGTAAACTATGGAGTATTTAAACTCCATAATGACCATTCAAAATTAACATTGAAAATATATTTAATTATTTTAGCTTTAAAATTTGGGCCCTCTCATGGTTAAATAACTAATTGACCATGATAGGGACTGATTGACCATGTAAAGGTGTAAGTTTTGGGCCCTCACATGGTCAAGTGACCGCTTGAACACGAGAGGGAAAAAATTACACCTGCGAGTATTATAACTCACAAAAATGAGCCCTCTCATGGTTAGACATCCGATTGCTCATGATAAGGCCCCATTTCTTCACCCTCCCAAGGTCAAGTGTCACATTACCATGATATGGGAATAAAATTTTAGTTTCAAAGTATTTCAACTCCACAATGACTATTCAAAAATCAACATTGAACAAATCTCCATAGTATTTCAGCTCTTGAGTGACTATTAAGAAATAGTCACTCTAGATCTAACATTTTCCAAATCTATTATCAATGATAATTGTGAATGGTATTTGTAGATAAAAAATACTCTAGAGCTTTTATTTTTTAGCTATTTATAGTTAAACAATTACTTGACCATGGAGGGCCAAATTTTTATCACCCTCCATGGTTAAGCGCCCACTTGACCATGAGAGGGATGGGAAAATAATTTAACTATGGAGTATTTCAAATCCACAATGACCATTCAAAATTATAATTTAAAATAGTTATAGAGTATTTTATCTTCAAAAATTGGGACCTCTGATGGTCAAGTGGCCACTTAACCATGATAGGGATCAATTTTCAGGCCATCCCATTGTTAAGCACTAATTTATGGTGAGAGGGAAACAAATTTGAGCTCCAATGTGAAGATCATTCAATGACCAACAAAACAACATAAAAAAGCCAAAGTATCTCATCTCCTAAGTGATCTGTAAGAAATAGTCACTTCAAGGTTGACATATTCCTGAGACATTTTTAATGTTAATTGTGAATGGTAATTGTGGAGTTGAAATACTCTGGACCTTTTATTTTTTCATCCCTTTATGGTTAAGAAATAACTTGACCATAAAGGGCCAAATTTTTCACCATCCATGGTTAAGCATCTACTTGAGTATGAGAGGGATAAATTAAACTAGACCTTCCCATGCTCAAGTGATCACTTTTTGATAGAGGGCCAAAAATATTAATCTCTAAAGTATTTCAACTCCACAATGACTATTCACAATTATTATTGAAAATTGCTCCAGAAAATGTCATGTCCAAAATAATTGTTAATAAATAGTTTCAGAGTGATAAATTAGGTCCTACCATGGTTAGGAAATTACTTAACCATGTGATTGTATAAAAATGGTCACTCCATGGTCAAGAAACCACGTAACCATGAAGGTCTAAAAGTTTGAGCTCGACATTATCATTGAAAATTAGTATTCAAAATAGCTCGGAGTATTTCGAACTAAATTACTATGTAGAAATAGTTTCACGTTGACCTTTCAAAATTATCTCTAAACTATTAGATATCAAGCAACCATTTAAAATAACACTTGAGTGACCATATAAAATAATCTATAGAGTATTTCAGCTCCAGGAGAGACCATCTAGAATTAGACACACATAATTTCAGCTTTGAAGTGACCATTTAGAATTAGCTCCGGAGTAATTTAGGAAACTAATGTGTGTTGGTGTAATATTTTTATATATGTACCTTTGATTTTAAGTTTACTTAGTTTATTTAGATTTATTTCATTTTTCTTGACTTAGTATAATTTTCACACCTCCTAGGCTCATATTATAATAAATGTTACTCATAGCTTGACACTTATCCCATTTGTTCCTATTCATGTGGAGGTTGTTGCAAACATGTCTATCATATATTCAAAGGAAAATTTGGACCATAGCTCATGATTTACTTATATATAGACCATTTCTATTTGAAAATTGGAAGATTGTTGATATCAAATTCATTCAGTTGATTTATAGGCATTAATTTGTTTCCATTATCACTTATTCCTTGTATAACTTCTAACATTTCTACATTGAGTTAAAATTGAGGAGGTTTCCGGGTTTTAACTATCCCTTCAAAAACATCACTAACACAACTACATAAATGGCTATATGCATGAATTTGAATACTTTTAAAATATGGCATAAAAACAAATTTATAGAAAACATCTTTGGTATATTTTTATATCATTTTTAGGAAATACACTCGAGAATGTTTCTATTATTGATGTTAAAAGTTTCATATAACTACATATTGATTTAATACAATTTAAAATTTATTTAACATTATATATTGCATCAGGTAGATTTAATAAACATGGGATTTTAATGTGGACAAAATAGGTCTCCTTATGAAAGAGAATAAAATTGGAGAAGGAATTGTAATGATAGGTGCAAGATGTAGGCATATTTTAGTTGAGGTTAAAAAATTCATGGTTGAAGATGTTTCTTTAAAATCTCTAGGTTGTGGTATACATTCATTAAAATAATGTTAGGTTACAAGTATAACCCGACTTGAATGCCGAATGATCCATTTTCATGGTGTAGAAGAGAATTTAATTTACAACCAAGGCATACAAACAAATTTAATAATATGTAATTATTTGTTAATATTTATTCAAGATGGTGTATTTAAAAATAAAAATTTCTTCTTTTTGTGTAAATAGATAAAAAAATGTCATTGTGGAAGACCTAACATCAAAACATGAATTAATTGGGGAAAACATCAAAGGGAATACATTCACAATATTTGAAAGAGTGGAGGTAAACACTAAACATGAGGAAGAAGATCTTGTTCGAAAGCAACTTCAAAATATAGAACAATATTCCTGAAAGTATTTGAGTAATTAAAAGGATTGTAAATTTATTATAATATTTAGTCAATAGGTTTTATTTAAAAAATAAAAAATAAACCTTTTTGTGTAAAAAAAAAGAGAACAAATGTTGTCATAGAAGACTTGGAACCAAATAATGAACCAGTGAATAAAGTTATCAAGGAAAAGGATTCACACCTTTAAATGTGTTGATGTAAAAATTGAATGCATGGAAGAAGAGCTTGTACAAAATCAAATTCAAAACTTGGCACAATGTTGCATGAAAGTATATATTCATGATTTTATTTATTGTATTTATACTCTTATGTTATTTTCATGAAGTAAAATCAAATATTGAAATCTAAGTCATTGAATATGTGGATAAATAATTATATTAATGAAACAAAATTTGATGAGCGTATTTGTTTAAAAAATAATTAGGTTAATTTATAAAATTATTTAATACATCCTTTTTAGAGCATTGAAGATACATTTTATCAAATTGATAATGAATTTGTATCCATTGTAGAAGTTGAATCAATTCAAAATAATCAAGATATTGGAGTTGAATATTTTTACATCAAATATGTTGATGATTACAACACTATTAGGACAAATTTTAAAGCAACAAATGTTAAAATAATGCATAAATTCTTAGGAAAAACTTTAGGATTCATCTTGGGAGAAAGAAGAATAGAAATTACTAAGAGTAGTAGTGGTAAGGTTGAATTTGGTATTTGCTATATATATATATATATTTCACTTTATTGAAATTATTTTATCAATCTTGTAGTTATGATATATGCAAGAAGTCAATTTTTAGATGGTCAATCAATTCTATAAGAAGAACATATGTAAATACTCTAAAGATGTTAGAATTTGAGGATTCTAATAAATACGAATTTAATCAACTTACATATTATATAATGTTACAATAAATATTACATCATAACATAAGTAAATAAAGAAATACTTACAGAAATAAATAACACAAGTGACACAATATTTATAGTGGAAAACCCCAATATGGTAAAAACCACTTTGAAAATAACTTTTACTTCAGAGAACTTATTTTACATCCAGTAAGATCACCTCCTCCTTTGAAACCCTATTTACCAAGGGTAAAACCAAATCACTTGATTTGCACACCTTTGATATATTTCTGAATATATCAAATGAGGACCTAAAGTCCTTTTTATATAAGGTGATCGGGTATGTCTCCCAACCTACCTTTTCAACCTAAAATGGTTGACACATACACCTAGGTTTATAATATTTAATATTATAAATATAATCATTTCATGATATTAAATATTTAACCTAAAGTATATACCTAGGTTAGCATATTTAATAATATAAATATAAATATTTAATATTATTAAATATTAACCTATATATTAGTGATGGACCCATATACATTAAGGGTTGGCCAGACCACTTAATCATTATGTTCCAAAAAATATTCCATTAAAGAAACCTTAAAAGAAATAAATAATGTAGCCAAATTAAGAACAACCGGATATCTTGAAATAAAATGAACTCCAAAGAAAATAGATCTCCTTCTTCGTCCCCAAATAATGAATTACAATGTTTCCTAAATAGGAAAAAAACTCCCAACTCGAGTTGCCAAGTAAACTCTAGCTAACTCGACTAAATCTACTCTAGGTGGCGGAAATTACTATTTTAGCAGTTCTTTGAACTGTTATTCTTAGTAAGTTCGCATGCTTATTCCTATGGGCAAAGAAATTTCCATGCATCTTCTACATCCCTAAATTAGAGGAATTGCCAACTTTCTAACATACAATGCAATTAATAGACTAAAATTAACTAATGCTCAAAAAAGGAAAAAACCAAACTATAACTTAAATCCTAATTTTCGGCCTCAAGATGGCGGATTTAGGGCCCAAAACATGTCAAAAACTTGCCCCAACTGGTAGGGCTAGTTGCCACTACATTCGTCTCATCAAAACACGTGGTTTCAAAAAAAAAAACGGACTCAAACGGACACCCAGAGCTCAAGTTATGACCTTGTCAAGTTCCTGCTAATTCGGGCGCATCATTCTCCCCTGCTTGAAAAAAACGCAGCTCCTGCAAGTTGTCTTCTTCAAACTGCTTCCATTTATCTGCATCCAACTTCTGAATCTCCCACTCTGTGACCCAAGTATTGTCCTCTTGTTCCAGTCCTTTCCAATGTACCAAATATTTGTTGTATTTCCCATGTCGCGTGTCCATTGTTTTCTTATCTAGAATCTGATCCACTTCTTCTTTCTTCTTCACCGGAACCTGCTGCCGCCAATCTACTACTTCATCAGCATCATCCCTTTCTGCACCATCCCCATGAAAAGAATACAAATCTGAAACATTAAACACTGGAGAAATATCAAAATTCCCTGGCAATTCTACCTCATAAGCATTATCGTTTATTTTTTTCACGATTTTCAGAGGTCCAATCTTCTTGTACTTCACTTTTATAGGTTCCTTTTGGAAACCTTTCCTTCCGCAGATATACCATAACCAACTCACCAACTGTAAATACCTTTCTCTGTCTGTGCACATCTGCTATTTCCTTATACTTATCATTACTATTTTGCAGCTTCTTCCGCACTTCTTCCTGCAATTGTTGTATATGTTCGGCAAATGCTTCTGCATCATCACTGACTCTGCCATCAACTGGTAGCTATACCAAATCTAATACCCCATTTGGATTACTCCCATACACAATTGAAAATGGATACTTTCCCGTGGATCTGTTTATGGAACTGTTATATGCAAACTCAGCTTGTGGTAATGCTAAGTCCCATTGTTTCGGCTTTTCCCCAACAATGCACCTTAACAGGTTTCCCAAACTCCTATTTACCACCTCTATTTGCCCATCAGTCTGCGGATGATAGGCACTACTGAACTGTAGTTGAGTTCCAAATTTCTTCCATAAAGTCCGCCAGAAGTGACTTAAGAACCTTGTGTCCCTATCTGAAGTAATGGTTTTTGGAACACCATGCAAACGAACAACTTCTCTGAAAAACAAATCTGCTACGCCTGTTGCATCACTTGTTTTCTTGCAAGCAATAAAATGAACCATCTTAGAAAACCTATCAACAACCACAAAAATTGAATCATTACCTCATTGTGTTTTTGGTAATCCCAAAACAAATTCCATACTTAGATCTGTCCCACGACCCTTTAGGAATAGGCAACATACATATGACAACCACGTGTTCTCGTGCATGGCCTTTCGAGACTTGGCAAATTCCACATCTCTTTTCAGCTTTGGCCAATAGTATTTGTGCTGCTACCAGGCTATCGTCTTATCCTTACCAAAATGCCTAGCCAACCCTCTGCTATGCAACTCTTTCACTATATTTTCTCTCATAGACCCAATGGAATACATAGTTGGCGTCCCTTGAATAGGTAGCCATCCTGTAAAATATACTCATCTAGGACATCTCCTACATTGTTTGATGGACTAATTAGTCTTTCAACAATATCCTTGAAATCGGAATCGAGAAGAATACAAACCCTTTATTGCTTCAAACCCACCACCTCATTTTCCATAATGGTAAACAAAGTCACACGCCTACTCAATGCATCTCAACTTTATTCTATTTTCCGGATTTATGTTTTAGAGAAAATTATATCCCCTGCAAAAAATGATACCCACTTTACATGCCTACTATTCAACTTCTTTTGGGTATTCACATAATTCAGGGCTATGTGGTCTATAAATAACACAAACTCCTTAGGCACTAAGTAATGCCTCCAATGCCTTAATGCTTGTACAATTGCATAAAATTCCACATCATAAGTAGAGTAGTTCTTTCTTACCTCATTTAGTTTCTCACTAAAGAAAGCTATTGGCTTTCCTCCTTGACTTAGAACAACTCCAATACCCACATGTGAGGCATCACAATCAACCTCAAACACTTTATCAAAATCTGGTAGTGCCAAAATGGGTGCCTCTGTCACCTTCTTCTTCAAGAATTGAAAACTATCCTCAGCTGCCTTTGTCCACAAAAACTCCCTTCCTTTTGTGCAATGTGATAGGTGCTTCAATCTGCTGCTTTGAAATTTTTAATAAATTTTCGTAAAATGTTGCTTTAGACCATGAAATCTCCTTACCTCTGTTATACTCCGGGAGTAGGCCATTCAATAATTGCCTTTATCTTTTAAGAGTCCATCTGCACCCCACCTAATTTGAAATAATAAAGCCCAAGAATACCAAGCTCTCTTGCATAAATGTGCACTTCTTCATATTTGCATAGAGTTTCTCTTTCCTTAACACTTCAAATACCAATCTTAGATGCCTCAAATGTTCTTCTTTAGTTTTACTAAAGATCAAGATATCATCAAAATAAACCACAACAAACTTACCATTATACTCCCGTAGCATGGTGTTCATCAATCTCATAAAAGTACTAGGTGCATTGGATAACCCGAATGGCATCACCAACCACTCATATAATCCATTTCTGTCTTGAATGTTGTTTTCCACTCATCTCCTTCTCTAATCCAAATATGATGATAACCACTTCGAAGATCAATCTTGGTGAAATAATTAGATCCAGTAAGCACATCCATCATATCATCAAGGCGAGGTATTGGGAACCTATACTTGATTGTAATTTTATTGATTGCTCTTGCTATCCATGCACATTCTCCATGTTCCATCCTTCTTTGGTGTTAATAAAGCTGGTGTTGCACACAGGACTCATGCTCTCCCTTACGACCCCCTTTCGCATGAGCTCTGCCACTTGCCTATTCAACTCTGCATGCAATGTCGGGCTCATCCTATAAGCCGCTTGATTTGGGAGTGAAGACCCTGGAATCAAATCAATGTGGTGTTGAATATCTCTTTTGGGTGGTAATCCATCTGGTAGCTCATCAGGAATAACATCTGAAAATTCTTCTATTAATTCTGATGTTTCTATTGGTATTTGAGCACTTACAAGTTCATCCTTATTTGCAACTAGTGCATAACAGAAACCGGTTGCCTTTGCCTCCTTCACAAATTCCTTTGCAGAAAGCATATTTTCAGCCTTCCCCTCTTCTTTAAGAGGTATCAAAACTATTTTTGTGCCATCCTTCCAGAAAGTATAAGTATTTTTTCCCCCATCATGAATAACTTTTCTATCAAATTGCCATGGTCTTCCTAGCAGCATATGACATGCATCCATAGGAATAACATCACACCAAATCTCATCCTTATAACTGTTCCCAATAGAAAAGATTATTAAACATCTCTTATCAATAGTAACTTCATTACCCTTCTTAAACCATGCAATACGATAAGGGTTAGGATTCTTCTCACAATGCAGACCCAATTTATCGACCATCTCATTTGAAACCATGTTCTCACAACTACCACCATCAATAATAACATTACATACCTTTCCTCCTGAAGTGCATCTTGTTATGAAAATATTTTTACGCAGCCATGCATCCCCCTTGACCTCCTTTCTTGGAGCAATCATCGTCCTCTTGATCATCAGAGTTTCTCCAACATCTGGTGGAATTTCCAGGTCCTGTTCATCTTCTACTTGCTCAACTTCAACAAGATTTACTCTTGGAGCATCTCCTTGCCTTTTGTCATGTGTATAAGTATGTGGGCATTCAAAAGCCCGATGCCCTTCTTCACCACATTTGTAACAAACAAATGGTCTTCGTGGAGCCTCCCATCCTCTATCGCCAACATATCCTCTACCCCTAGAAAATCCTCTGCCTCTTTGTTGATTATGGAAATCTTGTCTCGTATCCTCTTGCTTTTCCAATCCACGAGATGATTCTCCCCTACCTTGGCTGAAACCAGCTCGTCCTGAAAGGAAGATGAGGCCCCCCTATTCATTCCAGGTGATCTCCTAAAACTTTGACGATTTTGTTTTTCCTCGGCCTTTAAGGCTAATTGATAGGCATCCTCCATGCTTTTAATCCTATGCATACTTATCTCATCTTGAATAGAAAATTTTAATCCATTAACATACCTTGCAGCCATTTGTTCCTCAGTTTCTTCATGCTCTACACGAATGGACAACTTGTAGAACTCATCTGATGTATTCTTGCATTGTTTGTAAGTTTTGTCTGAGATTCTAAAACCTCCTGTAAAGGGTTTGTGCATAATCCACAGGGAGAAATTTATCTTTTAGCTTCTTCTCCATCTTACTCCATGTCCTAATTCTTTCTTTCCCCTTTCTTGACCGCTCTTTCTGTAGGTGATCCCACCATAACATAGCATGACCTTTCAATTTCGTGCATGCAAATTTTACCTTCTTTTCTTCTGACATAGCCTTCCACTCAAAAAAATTTCCCATGCTAGTCAACCAGTCTATCAGCTCCTCTGGTTTTAGACTACCACCATACTCTGAAACATCAACTCTTATCCCATCATTCTTTCCTTCTAATGCTCGAAGCATCCTTTCTTCAAAAGCTAATGGTGGTGCTTGTGTTTCCTCCTCTTCACAAACTTCTTCTTCATCTGTGTCATCTCCACCTTGATTTCCTCTTTGGGTTATCATTGCAGCAAGTGCAGCAACTTGTCTCTGCAGATCTTGCATATTTCTATTCATCTGGGCAATACCACCTCCTCTTCCTCTTCCTCTTCCTGCCATTTTTAACAAAATACTTCGAACCAGCTCTGATACCAGATAATGTAGCCAAATTAAGAACAACCGGATATCTTTACCCGATAAAATGAACTCCAAAAGAAAATAAATCTCCTTCTTCGTCCCCAAATAATGAATTACAATGTTTCCTAAATAGGAAAAAAACTCCCAACTCGAGTTGCCAAGTAAACTCTAGCTAACTCTGACTAAATCTACTCTAGGTGGCGGAAATTACTATTTTTAGCAGTTTACTAGAACTTGCTATTCTTAGTAAGTTCGCATGCTTATTCCTACGGGCACAAAAATTGCCACGCATCTTCTACATCCCTAAATTAGAGGAATTTCCAACTTTCTAACTCATAATGCAATTAATAGACTAAAATTAACTAATGCTCAAAAATAGGAAAAAACCAAACTATAACTTAAATCCTAATTTTCGGCCTCAAGATGGCGGATTTAGGGCCCGAAAATGTGTCGAAAACTTGCCCCAACTGGTAGGGCTGGTTGTCGCTGCATTCGTCTCATCAAAACACGTGGTTTCAAAAAAAAAACGGACTCAAACGGATACCCGGAGTTCAAGTTATGACCTTGTCAAGTTCCTGCTAATTGGGCATCAATAAATTAGGAATGTTTTGAATTTTTAGATAGTGAGAAACCCCAATGTATTTAAAATATCTTAAATATGGTGAAAATCCAACAAATATGAAAAGACAATATAATTATATCAATAGAAAAAGAGTGGCATATGAATGGAAAAAGATAATGCATAAAATAAGTCAACTAAGACGATATATATGAAAAATTAAATTTAAATTGTTGTACAAATAATTATACACCATATTTTACTCCTAAGATAGTAAGAACATAAAAGAAAATATTAATGGAGAAAAAACACAATCATCTCTTCAAAAATATTTTAACAAGAATGTTATCAAAAAGGAAAGGACATCATTATGAGAATCAACAACAATAATATATGCCTAATTCTTGGCTTAAAATTCATTGTTGGAGAAAGAGTAATTTTTATAAATCAAAGGAAAATAGGATAATGGTGAAAACATTTCTGTCCATGATGGGAAAATGATGTAGAGAACCAACACTATTTAAATCACCCACAAGATTAGTTTGACCAAAAATTCCAAAAATAGTACTTTACACGGAAAATACCCACATTTTTCAATCCTAGAATTCTTCCTTCTTGAGCCAAAATTGATCTTAAGCCATTATTTGGGCTTGGAATCTTCTTGTACCATGTTACTAGACCTTAGAACAAGTCAAATAAACCCTAAAAATGATATAATTCGGACTACCCACACTGGGCATAAAGGCCTTATGAAGCTTTATTGTTCCCTCGGGATTGACTTTGGGCTATGCTTGTGCAACTTAGGTGGAAGGTGAAGAAGACCCCCTTCCGAGGGGAATGAGATATCGGTGAGATATAACTCTAGAATAGCTAGAGTTCTATGAATAAACTTATATGATATTTGAACAATCGTTGTCAGGAATAAATAGAATCTATTGACAAATAGAGGATAAAGGATCTAGAATTTATCCTCTACAATTTCTAGAATCAAATAACTTAATCTATAGATTAAGTTATTTATGATCCGTTAGATTAAGTTATTTATGATCCGTCATACGAATTCACGATGATTAAAAAAAGAATCGTGATTCAAAAAATAATGAATGGTGGACCTAATAAATAGAATGTATTCTATTTATTATGAATTCTATTGGCACATGCACGATTGTCGACCCTAAATAAGCGTGAGACATATATTACTGCTTTGAACGTCGTTCTTGCCAGGGTTGTATGTCCTTTTTCAACTTACTCAGGTCCAAACCATTAGGACCCCTTAGAGGTTCCAACCAGGGAGCACGAAGATCCCAAAATTCATTTTAGTAAATAATACTACTCCTAGACCTCCTAATATTAGACTTAGCGTTATAGGAGCCAAAAGAATATCATATATCTGCTCAGGTTGATTCATTATGTGCACGATAAGTTCCAATATTATTATATTCTTCTATCCCATTCACTAAAAAAAGGGGATCTCATTTACCTATTTGCCATACTGGCAAATACTGTGTACTTCAAATATTTCATTCAATATGGGGACTGATTCATAAATCTAATCTATCGGTCAATAATAGTAATCTATCGGTCAATAATAGATTTCGACCAATCTATATGTGACATTCTTAATGGAATATCAACAATATTATTAATTCCTGGTTCATATGGATCAAAAGTAATTTATCAGTCCTTTTTGATCGGAACTCGAATTAATTGCTCGAATGATTGAATCATAATATTTGCCCATAGTTTATTAATACATATTAAGTTATGTTAATAAGTTGAACTCATGAAGAGTTTCAAGTTTCTTACATTCTTCCAAAACTATCCTCCTAAGCTTCTCAAGCCAAATGCCTCTGGTGAGTTTGTTGTTAGAAATAACTACAAAATTTTAGATAAAACTAAAAACACTTATGGGAACCCATTTTCCTCCTTGAGGTGTGTGTTAAATTTCACTCTTAAACTCTTAATGCAACTCCCATTTTTGCTTCTTCCTTTTGACTAGATTCCTCTCCTAGTAGCCTTTCTTTGAGACCTTTTCTGATATAAGTTTTTATGATATGATTCAAAAACAAACAAATCATCTTTCCGAGTACCCATTTGGGGCTTTCATCTCATGTAAATTTTCATAGGGACTTCCTTCCCAAAAATTCCTTCAAATTCACTATTTCAGACTTTTAATTAGGTCTTGATGCCTTTCTACAAGTCTGTAGGTACTTTGACACAAATTGCATGAAGTTGGGAGCTTGGAAAGGGTTAAAACTTCTAAAATATCTTTTAGTACTCCATTTACATACTTACCAATTTGAGAACTTAATTCACTATAGAAACCTTATAAACACAAAATACATCAAACCCTAGTGAGGGTTTACAAAATGATCTTGAGAATCTTAAAACTCTCAACAAACAAAATTTTCTCAATGCACATCCTTGCCACTTCTCATCGTAGGTTTGTTTCCAATTATTTTCCTCCTTAAAATAACTTTACTCCTTAAAAACTTCAATACACCTTAAATTTAATACTTTCCTACTTTCTTATTTGTTATAACAGGGTTTAGGGTATCTTGAAGACACAAAACAAAGTATTTATGCTAGGTTTACATTTTAACTCTTCGAATGACCTTTTTCACATATTTTCAAAGGTACTAAACTAGTAAAATTTTCTTCTTACTTCATAAAAAGGTTGTGAAATTCAACAAACACTTAACCTTCACAAGGAGTTAACCTTCCTTCCTACTCATTGTATATAAGGGTTTTCATACAAATATCTTTCAAAATTTCTCTTGTGAAGTCTCTGTATATAAAATGAAAGACTAAGAATGGGCCTTATTCACATACCTTATTTACTGTTTCCTCCTTTTGGACCAGGTTTACCCTTCAATATCTTACTCTTGTATGGACCACACTGCTTGTAAAACATAGTTTCTACACGAGTTTTCCTTTATTGTCAAAGTGATAACCTTTACTATAACAATAAATGCACCTCAAAACCAAAAAAATAGTGACTATGAGTTCTTACTAATCTTCAAATTCTTTCTCGGTTTGAAATCACTGGATTCAATGAATACCAAATGCACACTCACAGATGTTGATAACTAACTACACCCTTGTTTGCAAACAAGAAATTCTTCTTTCAACAATTCTTGAGTTCCTATAATTCTTCCTCATTCTAATGAATTGAATGATAGTTAGTTACATTTTTCATTTAATAGCCCTCCAATCAGTTTTTAACCGACTAGAAGCCCTTAAGACCTCTTGGTCACATGATTAGCTCTTGACATAACATTAATATTTTTAGCTAGAACTCCAAATCATTAACTGCTAATCACTAATTATGACTTCTAGTCCTCTATATGTTTTTACATACATGAAAATCCATAAAGTAAATTAAAACTCCTAAATCAAGCCAAAAAGGCCTTTAAAATTCAAATTTGTACTTTTGGAGGGAAAATGCACAATTCATATTTGTGAAGGACTAAATCAAGACTAACAATACTAAATAACTCTAAATGACCCCCTAAACTTACAAACACATTGTCAAACCAAAATTTGATGTTGTAAACCAAAATTTCATGCTAGGAGAGATGCTCCTTACGTATCAAAAATGATTAAAAAGACACATTTGGATACCCTTAAAAATACCAAATCTTCTACATAAATTTGTAAAAGAACATGTTGATGTGTCACCCAACAAGAAAAATATTTATAAGGATGGTTCATGTGTTAACATGAAGTTACTTCCATCGATATTGACCCAAAAGTGCTATAAAAATCTCATCAAGACATGCATTTATTAGGAATGACAAGTATTTAATAGTCACATTTTTGAAATACATGAAATAATGATTTTACAAATATGGAATTTGCAACAAAAATGACCATTAAAAATACATAGTCTATTGTAACTTAAAAATAAATAGTGTTATGGAAAATTGAAAATTGAATAAGAATTAATAATTGATAAAGATATAATAAACCATATGAATGATATAGTGGTATCAAGATTTTTATACCAAACACACAAGATAATTTCCACTTTTCATCCAAACTAATACATAAGTACTATTCATGATAAGGTTAATAAAAGGAAGAAATTTGTACCTCAAATGGAAAAAGGTTAAAATTGGTCATTGGAAGGTCTGTTGAGGTATCATTTTTAGGAGTGCTTACACATGCTCACAATAAATGTGAGGTTGGGAATTATATTTTTCCACATGTTCTAGGTGGGTCAAACTTCACTATAATGTCTCTAAAAAAATTTCTAAGGGACTTGGAGACCACACAAGAAAATAAATATATAAACATACAATACATTTGGAGGACATCTAAGTACCCTTTATATGATTTTTTTCTTGATAATTCAATATATCCTCCATGTAGGATGTACCAATTTTATAATCCTTGACATGGTGAATATAATAATCTCCCACCTCTAGTGTCATACTAGTCTCGGGTCTCTCAAGTGATGTCGAATGATGGGGTGTTGGATTACGGGTCACTAGTTAAATCGCTTTCTAGATACTAACCATAATAATAATAATAATAAAATGGAAAGTTGAAGGACGTTGGATGTAATACACTCCCATTTCTATGTTGTTGACTCCTCTCATAGGAACTCAAGCTCGGATTTATTTCGATGATAGACGTAGATCCATGATCACAATTATTCCTCATTTTAGAATAATACTGACATTAATTGAATAATTAAATTAAAAAAGAAAAGAACCTATAAATTTTAAATTAGATAGAAAGAAGAAAAAAGGAGTACATATTATTTTGTTTTAACTCGTGGTTGAGGGTGTAGTTGAAGTGGCGTTGGAGAGTTTTGGTGAGAGAAATTATGATGGGCAAGTGGAGATTAATGGAGGCGTATGGGTGAGGACCGAGTCCACATAACAAGCATGTGAACGAGGCATGGGCATTCAAAAGCATGAAAACCTATCATTTTACTTGCATAATAATTCAAGCACTTTGTTTGAGACACAACGATGTTAACCACGTAGAAACCCAAGTTAATGTTGTAAATTTAGTAGTATTTAGTAGTTGTAGTGAATAAATAGAAGGGTGTCCATGATAGGAATTAAAGGATTTTCAAGAAATTCCTAAGCCAGATGTTATCTCATGGAGTGTCAAGGTTGCAGATATGTGCAAATGGGTTGGTCTAAAATACCGCATAGGGATTAAAAAATTTATAGATAAAATTTAAAACTTTTGTGAGCCTCATTCCTACTTGTGCAAATGGGAGCTTCAAAATAGGGTATGGACTCCCATCAAACAATAAGGACAGTGAAAATTTGTAGATTTAGATGTGGTTGTCTTGGTAGTCATATATTCAAAGCATGTGAGCATAGGAAAAACACATAAAACATTTGACAAAATGTCGGGAAGAGGGATGAAGCTCTTGCGGAATGCTTGGTGAACCCACATAGATTACCTCACATCTGCAGATGCTAATATTTTCTAGACATGGTCTCCATTAACTTCATCTTCCATAATTTTTGTACTTTTGGTTCTTCATTTGTGACAAAATATAAAAATACAAACCCTTGATTCATTTTATAATTGATTATTTTAAACCAACTTGTTTCTGCAAACAATAAAACATCACCTTGAACTTGAACAATGCAAATAACCATTGGTGTAAACCATATACTTAAACCCTTGTTCGAGATGATCTAAACAATTTATAACCAAACCAATTAGCTACAAACCACCCCCATTTATTGACAAGTTGAGTTGAGTAGCTTGTAAATCTACCAACCGGCTCCTTGTAAAGGCCAGTAAATCACAATTTTTGGAGACTCGCAAAACAACCTTCCAAACCCCGGGAAAGAGACGTCAAGTTTCATCTGTATTCCTTATTATGTGGGGAGTCATATTAAGCCTTAGATCGATCCCGATTTACCATTTGTGCTCTTTTCTCTTCCCCTCTAGGAGCCCTATTACCCTGTTTTACAGTTTTAGGAAGTTGCTAAAAGTGAAAAGTTGAGTTTCGTTTCAGCTTTCCATTTGGACATTGAGTAAAGAAATGCTTATTCTCCAAAAAAACTCTAGTATTTTTACTAGAAAATTTCATGTAACCTTCAACTTAGGGAAAAATACATTTCTAGCTAGTTTGGAAAAGGGGTTTTGTAGCCCTCCGGTTGTTGTTTGACTACGTCATACTCGGACCGATTGACAAACTAGTGGCTTCAAAACCAGTCACCATTCATAACCCGTTTTCCATTTCTCATTTCTGTCAAATTCATTAAATTATTGATATATAGAGAGCATGTAGAAATTTTTCCATTGAGTGTTCATCCATTAGAAGATATTTTTGGACGTAGTTTGTTAGTCCTCGAGCTAAAATCAATTTTTGTAACTAGTCCAATTATGATCGATGGACCCAATAAACTAGCTGCCATTTGTAAACCATTCACCAGTTTCTAAATTATGTCAGTTCTTATGAATTCTTGGTATATAGGAGGACACATAATAATTTACCCATTGTGCACTTTCCCATCGAAGACAATTTTTGAATGCGGTTTCTTAGCCTTTGAGCCAAAATTGGACGTTTTCTAACTAGTAGGAAAATGTAAAAGAAGACCGTATGACCCCAATCAAGTTAGAAAACCATCATAAAAAATTATTGACACTAATAAATAGCTATATGAAACTCTATCTTATGGCTTGTTGTGTGAAATTTTACCTTTGGAAAAAATATTTTTCTCTCTCCTCTCTCCTCTCTCTCTTTCTCTCTCCTCACGTAGTTAAGAAATGAAGTGCAATAAAATGATTATATATATCTCTAACCCTCTATGGTTATGTGTGAATTATTATGATTATGCAAATGAAAAACTAATAATGTTAATTATGCTATATTTAGGTGGATGTCATGCCAACATTTTGCTAACCATGCGGTGGTTGTAGGTACCGAGACATGGAAGAAGTGAAGTGTCACTAAAAATATAATTTTTGCATGCTATTTGAAACAATGAAATTATAGAGGCTAAACCAACATTATGTGATGTATTGAAATGTTTTTTATTGAAATTTTGTAATATTTATGATTTTCTATAGTTTAGGGGTGTTTGGGTAAATGTGCATCTAACCATGGGTTTCATTTGATTCAAAATTATGTATTGTAAAAGGTTGGGTATTTATGTTAACTGAAATTGAATTTGACATCTTATAGTGCATTCTCAATGTGAAATCAATGATTAAATATCTAGTGTGTTGTGCTATTTACCTTGAAAATGTAAAAATGAAATATAAATAAAACAGTCAGCCTTAGTATAAAATTCTTTTATGACTACCCTTCTCGTGTGATCCTACATAACGTAGAAAACTAAAACCTTAGGGTGAACCTAAATCATTATACTCGATGACACCTTATAGCTTAAGGAAATGAGATCCCAAGTTTGAGATTATCATCATAGTCACGTATGCTTAGTGACATGGTCACGAACCCGACAGTTAGGAACGATAATGGTTAAACTTTGTCTAGAGTATGTGGCTTCCTCATAGGATTGGTATTCGTGTGTGTAACAAGGAGAATGTTTCTTCTTAAGATAGTACTCCATAGGAAACCAAATTTAAATCTAATGCAAAACCCCTTGGACCGACACATGTGTAGAATGAAGGGATTATGTAGAAAAGATCATCAATTACCCTTTGAAAGTCATCTTTAGGAGTTGGGGTTATAAATGAATTTCATACCCAATTTCTAGAGTTATTATTGAAATTTTGTAATATGTTTAATTTTCTAGAGTTTAGGGTGTATGGGGAAATGTGCATCTAACCATGGGTTTCATTTGATTCAAAATTATGTATTGTAAAAGGTTGGGTATTTATGTTAACTAAAATTGAATTTGACATCTTATGGTGCATTCTCAGTGTGAAATTAATGATTAAATCTCTAGTGTGTTGTGCTATTTACCTTGAAAATGTAGAAATGAAATATAAATAAAATATTCAGCCTTAGTATAAAATTCTTTTATGACTACATGTGTAGAATGAAGGGCTTATGTGGAAAAGATCACCAACTACCCTTTGAAATTCATCTTTAGGAGTTGGGGTTATAAATGAATTCCATACCAAATTTCAATTATCGTTTGGGTTCTATAATACAATACTAAGAGTTAATTGTGGAACTTAAATTTTTTAATTTATGATTAGTTTGTGAAAATGTAACCATGAGATGATGTGCTAGGAGAAAAGAGAAATTTAGATCTTTCATGTAACATGTTTAAACCATCTTGTTGTGAGAAACAAAATCCATGACATGTAAAATTTAATGTGAACCTTAATCTTTTAAATGAAGGACTATTCCCTCTTGTTATCCCACTTGTCCTATTGTGTAATGAATGTATGATGTGAAACCATGTAATCATGTTCTTAGAGATGAACCCCTAGGACAAGAACTAGTAGTCTCATGAGCATACAAATGTCCCTATTAACAAATGGGTTACACAATTAATTACAAAAGGCATATGAACCTAATTAAGAAAACCCTTTTTAAGTTGAATATAAAATGATACTAAGGAAATATAGTCTAGAAATAAAAGGAGGAAGTATTTTTCTATGTTAAGAGCCTTTGAATCCTGAAACTAATTTTTGGAACATAACTATAATAAAATTATAATTAGCGTCGGCCTTCGGAAGTGTAATAAGGAGACATTAAGAAAACCATTTTTAAGTTGAATGTAAAATGATACTAAGGAAATATAGTCTAGAGATAAAAGGAGGAAGTATTTTTCCATGTTAAGTGCCTTTGATTCCTGAAACTAATTTTTGGAACATAATCGTACTAAAATTGTAATTAGCATCGACCTTTAGAAGTGTAATAAGGAGACGTGGTTCGACGAGAAAACTTGATCTTCCTTGAAACATGATTAAGCCTTCTTATGTTGTGAATACGAAACCCATGTCATATAATAGTTAATGTGGACCAAATCAATTATTAAAGTCTAAATGAAAGAAAGAATCATGACCTTAATCCTTAAAACTACGAACTTCTCCTCTTTTGGTCTTACACTTGTCCCTATTGTGTAACGAAGGTATGATACAAAACCAAGTAAGCGTGCCTTTAAAAATGAATCCTATGGATATGATCTCGTATCCTTGAGTGTAAATAAATACCCTTTTTAACAAATGAGTTAAACAAGTAATTGCAACAATGTATATGATCTAGATTAAATGAAAAACACCTTAAGTTAAATGTTAAACGATATAAATGAAATTTAGTGAAAGGAAAAAAGAATGTATGTTCAAGTTGTTGAACCACAGTGCATTGGTGTCATCATTTATGTTAGGTGGCATTGATGGAAAAGGTGTGAGTTGTGAAGTGAGGCTCAATTCAGGGACATGAAGGTTGATTGGTAGTTCCTTATCAAGATGGTTTCAAGTGTGTTGTAGGCTTGGTCAGTGAGGTAGGAGCTCACTAGAGGTATGGAGATAGTTGGTAATCTTTGATAAGGTTTTATACAAGTCATACATGAATATTATAACATGTATAAGAAATTTTGTGATGAGAAACATGTCAAATGTTGGGAGTCACAATTGTAACTGAGTTCATTTAGGCCTAGTTCTAGAGCCTAATGAGGTGTAAGAGCTCAATTCAGGTCATGAAAATCATATTTAAGCATGTAAGGATCCTAGGAACATTTCCTAGGGAATGTATGAGCATCCACAAGGCTTATTTTAGCTCCTGGAGGTAAAATTCAAATTTTCACCAAAACTACCTTTGAGAACTGACAATGAATGCTTTGAGGTAAATGAGATTGGTATGAGATATAAAATATTATTTATGAGAAACCAACCTATGGATCACATATATGGGTGTGTTTTAGTTCTTCATTACAATTTTCATAAAATTTTCAAGAAAATTGTGGAAGTTACTCAAGTTTTGCTAAAACTAGTTTCTTAAGAAATGTAATCCGAGTACACTATATTCTTAGCATCCAAAAAATTTATTGATCCTCCTTTGAATAAATCATAGAAGAAATTTTTAAATATCACTCCAAGCTTTAAATTTTTCAAATTTTTTGAGGAAATTGGACATGAAACAAAGAATTTCTAATCATTTTTCTAACAATGTTTCTCTCTCCTGAAGCTTCCTTCTTGAAGTGTTAGGCATAAGATGAATTTTATTGAATCCAAATGACTTTTGAAAGTTGTGGAAACAATAATGGTTGCATTAATATTCTCCTAGGCCAAGATGGTGTCATTCTTACTAAGCCATGCATAATTACAGCATTTGTCTGAACTACTATGTTTTTGCAAGTCTTGCATTTTCGGTATGTTTTTGAAAATTTAAAGGTGAAACACCAGATGGGAAAGCTTGTGTTTGGTGTCAAATAAATTATATTAAGGATTCTCAAGAATTTTCCTTGGTTATTTTATGTAAACTTAGGTGCTCTTACCTCTTACCACCAAAGTGCACTCATACAAATCAAGATATGAAGGATTTGAAGTTTGAAGGTTTTGTAGAACATCTTAGTGATTTGACCTAAGGATTGAGAAAATAAATGGTGATATTCACCCTCTACAAGGACTAAGCTTACTTTATGGAGATTGAAATTTTTATGATGAAGTGTTAGAATGCTATAGTTTGATGGATTTTCAAATGACTTGTATGTTGTTCTCAAGAAGGTTGGAAACAAAGATGTTCTTGTGAGTTTTTATTTTCAACCACTTCTCACAAGCTTGTGAATATGATTTACCAGTTCCCCTTGAAGCCCTTCTTCCATGTATAGACCTGAGAATGAAGATAATTTAGAAATAAGGTTAAAATACAAGATTATCATGTGTTTCCTAGAAAGAAAGTGCATATTGTTCTATATCCGCATGCTTCTTATGAATACATTATTTGTTATGGTGAGTGCACATGGTAATGTGATCTACGAAAGGGTTAAGGGTTTCTCATAGATATTCCTTAGATGAAGTGGACATGGGTTTTCACTAATAAGAATATTTCTTCTTGAATATTGTATCTATACTCTCGTGATAGTCAAAGGACTATACTCTCGATCGAAATTATGAAAAATATTCAATCATAAAGTGCAAGAGAAGGACTGGAAATAGTTTTAGGGAGCTTTGATGATGTTACTCCTTAAGTGTAATGACAATAAAATGAGGCACAAAGTGATGGAAAACTGGTAACGATTGAATAGGGTTTGAGTGTCAAAACATTGACTAAGCTAAACCTAGAAGTTTGAGCTAGTTATCTCAATGTCGATTCTAATTGATCTTAGAGAAGCTACTTACCACCGAGTTATCATCTAGAAAATGATTATAAAGTCATAAATAACTAAGTTTGGGGAAAATTTTGGTTTAACTCTTGAAGACATGACATTCTCATACAAATTAATGTTATCTTTCCAAAGAACACATTCCATGATGAAGAACTCTATGACTCATGAAGCTAAAAGTGACTAAAGAAATAGTGAATAAAGTGTTCCATGCTCTATTTGATCGCTTGAAATCATTTGAAATTAAATGCATAGATTAGGAGTGCTATCAAGTTATTTAATTTCTCATGATCAAGGTTGAGCTTCTTCTAATCTGTGAAAAGAGATTGAATGGAATGTTCATGCTTCAAATACTTGTATTTGTTATATATATATATATATATATATATATATATATATATATATATATATATATATACACAGGTTATGAGCATCCGTATGACCATTTAAATGTATTCTTCCTTCAAGTTTCGAGTTTGAGATAGTTAAACTATGCATCTAATGTGCCTTCACATGCTCAAATGAATTTTTAACTCAAATGGCATAGGTTGAGTTATGTTTAAGGGTTGGAAGGGATTTGAGAAACTTAGGATGTAACATTCCTTGAGATTGTTACATGTATAAGAGTCCATTTCATGCAAGAAGACAAAATTTATACGTTGAAGAATGTGGAAAAGGTTTAGTATACATTACAAATTAGTGAAAGGAAGTCAGAGGAGGTGCTTGTTAGTTCATGACAAAAGTAGAAATGAAGTTTGCGGGCTCCACATGTCCTCTTTTGGTATTCGAGAGCATCATGAATATATATATACGACTCTGAGAAGATGACATCCTTTTGTGAGATGCATTTATAAATCTATGCATAGGTTTTAGTTGAAACCCTTGATCTCCCTTGTATGTGCCATGAAGTGTAGAAAGTGAATATTCTTGGAAAGGGAAGTTGAAAGCACAAACAAATGAAAAATTTGAAGAGTATTTGGAAAGGAAAGGTAAAAGGTTATGCCTAGTCAGCTTTTACTAAAAATATAGAAAGCTAAATGTTTTAAAATGATAGGTGTTGAAGCTTATGTGAGTGGTAAATGTCTCTTAGAAGACACATGAATATATATCAGATCTATATGGTCAAGGTAATATAAAATAGGAAGTTAAAAAGACAATGATAATCCTTATCTCACCGAATTCATCCAATGAAAGATGTGAAGAGTCAAGAATGTGAAGGTGAAAGGACATAGATAGGAGCAGTATCGTAAAGTATCTTTTGAAGTCAAATTGATGTATTTGAAGGTTTTTATGAGCCAGATGTGTGAGAATAAGTAGATTCAAAATGTGTTGAAACTATGACTATATAGATGTCGATAAGGAAAGATTAAAGCAGAAAAGACATAGATATGTGAGAATACACTGAGGTATATAGGGGTTTTGATGAAATGAAAGAGTGTTTTCTGAACAAAGAGAAATACAGAGAAGGATAAGGTGGTGATGAAAATGCCTTAGATGTGATTGAATTCACGTAACACATAAGGATTAAGGTGAATATTAATTTGCAGCACGGTGAATATAGATGAGGTGAAAATTTAGGTGAAATGAACTTTTTATAACAAAGTCTTGATGCTAATTAGGTAATCTAAAGAGAGGGAAATTAGGATTAGAACTTGAGAAAAGAGTGAGATGATCTAGTGGTCACTATCAGTTTTAGAAGAAAACAAATGGGTTTGATCATAATCTTGACAAATTATCAGTTGTAGCTTAGTAGGAGGGAGTGGTGGATTCCTCATGCAGTTGTTTCTTGCAGAAGAAATAGGTAGAAGCTTTGATTGCTTTAGGAGTTGAAGCTTCCAGAAATTTGAAGATTGTCAAAGATTGAGTAACAAATTGGTCAAGAATTTTGGAGTTGTAGCTCCATGTTGAGTTGAATCTCAACTATGAAATCAATGTAACATTAACATGCCATTTTTTTCCTAAGTTAGTTCTTGGTTTCATGGTTTTTTTCCTAGTTTTGGTTTCCCACATTAAATATCATGTCTTTGTGCATGATATCTTGTTATTTAATTGTGTATGGTTTTGTGTGTTCATCATAACAAGATTAAGGAAATGGAAATGTCTATAAAAATTTGAACAAACATTGATTCACCCCCCTCTCAGTTCTAGAAGTTCCAACACAATTATCAAGTACTCTTCAAAATGTTAAGATCGATTATTGAAACATGATTGTAATAAATGTGTAATCATAAAAATTTCATGTCATGGGAAGATCCTATCTATAAGTTTGTAATGTGGTTAGATTGTTGTTGTGCTTCGTCATTTTGGGAAATGTGATCATTATTTGTTCCTTATCATTTGGAAATGTAGTTATGATTTGCATCATGTGTATTATGTGGTTTTTTTGTCTTCTTATTGGGGTGAGGTTTCATCATTGTTTATTGGAGGAATAAGGTGTAGCTAGTGAAGGGAGGAATAAGGGAGAAGTGTGTGTTGTTTTGGAGGAAACAAGGGGATTCATGGCTAGTATTAGTGGAGGTATACGAGTGTGTGTACTTTGGAGGAACCAAAGGCTAGCTAGGATCCCTTTTTGGAGGGATAAGGGGTAGTTGCAATGATGACCTCTCCCTATGTAAGCATCTTAGGTAGGCTTGGTTATGTGTGTTGTCTTCCCTTGTAGAACCAATCAATTCTCACCTTGTGATACGTGTGGGTCCATGTTTGTATAAATTTCTTATGTGATGTTGAATTACCCAAATCATTCCCATGTGGTGTCGTGTATATAACAATGTAAGTAAAAAAATCGGTATTTTTACTGTTGTATTTGTGTGCCTATTTTATGGGTGTTACACCACCAATCTTGATAGCTTAATAAGACAATTACACAAGCATAAAATAAAATATTTATATGTTTAATAAATAGTTAAATTATATTATTTTACTTTAATTTACTTATAATACATCATTTTTTATTATTACCCACGTTTATAAAGTTTGGTTTTAAATGTTACGTAAATGTTAAATCAATTATATATATATATATATATATATATATATATATATATATATATATATATATACATTTCTATGAGACTTTCTAAATTAATGATATCAAATTTGAAATAAGAAGTTATTAGGTATGGTAAATTATTAAAATAAATGTCAATTATTCAATACTACATACTGATCATTTCAAAATCCCACAAATATCACCATTTTATAATTTGGGGTCTCGCATGGAAAAGCACCCACTGACCATGAGGGGCCCAAATTTTGGGACCTACCATGATAAAATGCCCACTTGACATGTGGATAGGAGACCTAATTTAGGAGTAAGTCTAGAGATGAAATAATTTGAAGCTGATTTTCAATACTAATTTTGAATGGTGATTGTGGGAATTGAAATATTCCTGAACTCAATTTTTAGTACTCCATGGTCAAGCAAACACTTGACCATGAGATGGAAAATATTTTATATCCATTTATGGTCAAGTGGGTGTATGACCATGGGAGGGTATAATAAAGGGCCACATATTTGATCATAATACCATGGTTAATCACTTTCTTAACCATGAGACACTAATTTTGTTTGCAGTCTAGTAAGTCAAAACCCAGTCACAAGTAACACATATACAAACCTAGTTTTTTTTAAGCATTGTTCTTTAATAAAGATCAACATTTTGTATGGCTACTCTAAAATTGTTTCTAAAAAACCATTCTTGAGCATAAATACTATAGAGCTGATTGGTCATTTTGAGATGAAATACTCTTAAACTTAAATTTTTGTAACCCTTAATGGTCAAACACCCTCTTGACCATGGGATAAATTTTGAAATAGATTATAATATTTAAAGTGATTAATTTTGGAATATTGTAAATTTTAAAATTTGTATGCATATTTGTATTTCACTATGGAGATCAAATACTTCCAGGCCATTTTTAAATGCAAAATTTTAATGGTCATTGTGGAGTTGAAACACTCCCGAGATAAAATTTGTTTAACACTCCATGGTCAAGCACTTGCTTAACCATGGATGGTATCGCTTCCCCCTCCATATTCAAGTGTCCACTTGACCATGAAAGGCTTAGTTTTTTTCCCTTCATGGTTAAGTGTCCACTTGGCCATTAAGGATATAATATTTGGCCATATCATGGTAATTTTTAATGCTATTTTTTTAATGGTCACTATACAAATGAAATAATCCCAAGATAAAATTTATTTAGCCCTCCATGGTCAATTGCCTATTTAACCATGGAGGTTAAATTTTTTTCGTCTAAGGTCAAGTGCCCACTTGACCATGAGAGCGACATTATTTTTCCCTTCATAGTTAAGAGTCCACATTTCCAATAAAGGTACAAGTTTTGGCCCTCTAATGGTCAAACACCCACTTGAACACGAAAGGTCAAATACCCACTTCACCATAAGAGGTCAAACACCCATTGGATATATAATTGGACAAGTGTCAACTTTACCATTAATGACTAATTTTATTTTCTCTTTGATAACTTAAAACCCAAATATGAAATACCACCTGAGCTAATTTTTAATGGTCATTATTAAGTTGCATACTCCAAAGCTAATTTTTAAATCCCTCAATGGTAAAATATATTCTTGAGTATGGAGGAATAAAAAAATTTCCCTCAAACACGTGTTTCCCCATGAGAGGGATTTTGAAATAGATTATAATATTCAAAGTGATAAATTTTGAAATTTTTAAAGCATTTTGGTACTTCACTCGAGCTAAAATACTATGGAGCCGATTTTAATGCTAATTTTGAATGGTTATTGTGGAGATAATTCATCCAAGTGTTTTATAGGATTTAAATCAATTTTAAAAGATCTGATCATGTTGGCTAATATTTTTATTTTTTTGTATAGAAAATATTTTTGAAAGTCTAACTTTTTTTTTTTTTTTTTCTATTTTTACATTTTGATCATGATTTGTCATCCTCCACTAGTGAATAAAAAGATTTGTGATCTAGTACTTGTCACTTATAACATACAAAGGTGTATTTAAAGAAATCAAATTGTGATTCCTTTTAGTAGGTCATAGTTATTAGTATGTAGATGAAAAATTTGGAAATTTAACTAAAAATTTAAAGGGATGAGATGTGTGGAACTTCCCTAAATGATGAACATATATAGAATCTACTAGACCAAAAGGATGTTTACTCCATATCTTATCGAAGGGGTTCCAATTTTAAAATGATTCATAAAACCCTATCATCTCAAGGGTAAGGATAAGATAAGTGGTTTGACAAAGATTAAATATTTCCTCTACTAAGAGAGAAGGATGGATTTCCAATTTTTCGCTTCTAGTGCATAGCTCATGATCATGAGTGGTTTGCACCACTAAAGTTGTGGAGGATATTAGAGGATGGTAGGCGTGATGTACCACAAGATTCTACAAAGTATACATTTTCAAATATTTAAAACAAATAAGGATAAAGGTCCAAGTTAAATTTGAATATATGAAAATTGAAGATGATTTGAGCTTGGAAAATACTTTCTTATGATGATTACAATAATAAATTAAATGTTAGTGGGCTTAAGTAATAAATTGGTAGATTCATTTCTTTGTTCCATGAATCACATGTAGAGGGTTATAACTTTTTGAGATGGCCTAGGAAAATATTATAAGGATGTTAATGATGCCTTAAAAATATATGTTTCCTAAAATGAAAAATTAAATAGGGGAATTTTGGCCAAAGACCAAACAAGATATTAATGTTAGATACACTACATACAAAGGAAATTTCAGAAGAAACTAGAAACCTTGAAGAGGCATAAAATTGATATGAGATTGAACAATTTATTGGACATGTCGATTAAAAGGAAAAAGTGGCATTAAATCCTAGGTTGGATATAAAGCAAGGCCATATGTGTTTGATATGTCCCGATGACACTTCAGGATACATTACATGATATATACATATATATGTGTATATAATATATACATATATGTGTATATATACACATATGTATATTTGTATATACACACACATTGTATACACACACACACATATAGAGTATATATTTACGCGTATACATTTATGTATACAATATATAAACATATATGTGTGTATATAAATATAATTAAGGCATGGTATTTATTGAACTTACCAATTCTCTCTTCACATTGATGTTAATATTTTTATGCATGTCTTCCAATCTTGGAATTCACCATTTTTTCTGCTTAATATTTACCAAACAACACAAGAAGATCATTTTCCCTTCTAAACAACCATGAAAAATATCATCCACTCACATTTCACTTATGCAACCATTTAAATTTCATTTCATTTACACCTCCTTCAACAACTTTAAAAATTTATGTTGGAGGATATGCTAGAATGTAAATTTATAAGATTATATCTTTTTTCAATGTATAGCTAGATTGAATTATGTACCTTTCCTTTATTTGATTGAAGATGTATAAATGTAGAAGCTACATGTTGTCAACATGTGAGTTCCATCATGTTAAGTTTCATAATCATATATAATAAGTTCCTCTATGTTTGTGTAATGTAGAATTATTCAAACTATACTCTATCTTAAATTTCATCAATCATAGTAATCTAATAACACAAATTATATCGCTTTTTAAAACTAAAAACCAACATAGAGAAAATATAAAGAAGTATCAATATAATATTGTATAGAAAATAAATAATTACGTGCATATGTCATTCATCCAACTATCAATCCTTAATATACATTTAAATAAATTTGTCTATTAATTTTATCTCATAAGAAACCGAGCTAGGGTTTTGTAAATAAATGACTTAAAAAAGCACATAGATATAAATATTGCTTTATCTCATCTATTGTCAAAAAAATAATATTCCTCTATCAATTCCATCAAATTTATATTGTGTTTACTTTCAAAAAATTAAAAATTTGGATTTTATTGGTGTCATTCATATTTCTTTCTCATTATTTTATTTTTTTATGAAATGAAATTTTATTGATTTAAATAACTTTTATAGAATATTCACAAAAAAATGGCTTGATAAGGTTGTAAAATTTGATAAAGATAGTGGTAATGTAAAATAATATATGAAATAACATACATGAATGATTCACATGATCATCACTTGGAAGAATATGCATAGTGGAAAAAGTCATAAAAAGAAAATAATATACTCAAGAAACTATTATATGAATGATATGAACGATCTAGGGGTGTGGAATTTACATATTTTAAATTTTTTATATATTTTTAACAAATAAAGAGAACAATAATATGATAATGAATAACATGGCCAAAATTGTAGGATGCATTGCAACGTCAATCTTATCCTTTATATTATTTCTCCTCTTAAAGTATTTTCATAAATCCACTAAATATGAGAATCTTATGTCAATTGGGACTCTATTTTCCCAACTACATATCACATTAAACCAATCTATTATTTGGTTTAATGAGGTATAGAAAGGGGTCTAATTGAGCCCAAACTTTCCAAATGCAATAATCTCGTGTTTTCTAGGGCTTGATTAGAACCAATTACCATTAAATTATCAAAATTAACCGATTTTGGGTCGATCAAACTCTAATATAATATTTATCATAGTTACCTATGTATTAGGGATTGGGGATAAAACTTTGAGATGGAAAATAATTCCATATTTTTGGGATGGTGGTGGAAAACTATTGAAACAATAAATAAAAATCAATATTTAAATATTTTAACTTTATTTAAAAGAATTTATGGGATATTTAATGCTTTTAGGTTTCTTTAGAGATTAGAATTCAATGTCTTCTTGTAAAAAAAACTAATAATGAATTTTTTTACAAAAATTTCAAAACATTAAAAAAATAGGGGACACATCCTATGACTCCCCAAAATGTCCGGGCATCACGAAAATCTAGGGGACATGTATTCATGTAATATTATAATATAATATAGTCACATTACTATTGATGTATTGTAATTAAATGTTATGAACTTCGCACAAATATATCATGAAATATATTACATATTTTTATATAAAAATAATAGTATAATATAAATAAAATTAATTTTATTTTTGTGGGTGATGGAAACCTAGTGCAAGGTACATTGGTTTCTATTGGTAAACCCCAAAACATAAAACATAAAGTGGGAGGTCCCAAAATCCCTCTCACTTTATATTTTTTTGAAAACAACTGAGAGAGGATAAAAATAGAGGGGGATGATAAAAAGGATATGTTAAATGGAGAAAGGGACAACATGAGGTCAATGAGGAGAAAGAGATAATAAGATATTGTAGATATGATATTTCGTAAGAAAAATCCTAAGAAGTAAAATGTAAACCCTAGAAGTAATACCCTATATTTTTAGTATAAAATTCAATTTTCCATTTTTCCATAATACATTTGGGTGAACCCATGCTCTTACACACCACTCTAGGGTTATAAGATATTTCTAAAAATTATGATGGATCTGATTTTTATATAGATAATTGGCATTTTCCCTCCCTTAAGATTATATCTTGTTTCATATAATGTGAAATCTAAATATATCTATTTTTAGCGTTTTCTTCCATTGAATTATCATATATCTCATAGCTTTATCTCAGTAAATATACTTGAATCAGTCCCTAATTCATTTAAAACTTATTAAATTATGATTCAAATCCAATGGTGCTTTCTAAAATATAATCTAGCATCAAAATTTTCAAACTCTAGTTATTGATTATAAAAATAGCGTTGAATCTATATGCAATATATTTACCAAACTAATAGATTAAAGAGGTTAAATTTTCATAAATAAATATGATAATAAGATTAAGAACTATTAAGTTATATTTCAAAAATAGAATGAAGTAAAATTAATATATTCATACATTCTTGAAAAATTATTATCAAATAAAATTAAGGAAGGAAAAATAAATTATTAGGGGAGAATTTGAGTTCATGAACAATGTTGTATCAACCAAAAGTTTGTTTAGGTTTTGTTCATACTTGTGCACATTTACTTTGTGTATATCTATATTTTTCATGTTAATTACAATATTCTGGATGTGGAGGAAGCTCATACATAGTCTTAAAATATCAATAGAATATTATATCGATGTCAAAGATAAGGAAAATATGTAAGGAAATGGTTTCATCCATTTCCCGAGGTCGAGTGACCTCTTTTCGGGGACAATGGATCAACCATGTTTTTCCTAGCATAATGATTTTAGTAACTATCACAATATTTAAGTAAAAATAATATTGTGTGGGAGGATATGTATCTATAATAGTGGTTGTTGATTTATTGATATGATCAACTGGAGGTTTCATCAACGACATAGGAAAACCAAGAGTAATGCCCTAAATACCAAATTTTGACACATGGGTTGTGTTGGTAGAAAATTATGTGTACCCTTCCTATTTAGGAATATATTCAAGTATCTGAAGGTATCTTCAAAAAATGGGAGTATCTATAATGTGAGGGACCTTAACCCTTGAGATAAACCTTTAGAATAAAGCTGACTCCATCCCTTAAAAGCTCTAGATTAACCACTACTATAATATAACTAAAAAAACACTACAAAGTTAAAGGATAAATAGTACAAAAATTTGGTAAGAATCATGATACACTAGAGTATGAATGGTTCGATATCCCCAAGATAAAGTAAGAATGGAAGAAAACGTGATAAAGGGAAAAATATGAATCACAATCCATAGGACATTCTATCAACCTTTAATCTTTTATATAAATGACACAATGGGATCAAATTATGAAAATGTAATTCATACAAATCATACAATAATAATAGATAAATGTAAGATGAAATAACACAATCCAAAGGATATATATGAATAAAAATCAACTAGATATTATTTATTAAGAAATACACAATCTCTCACAATCAATGTCGAAAGTAGGGAATTCATTACACATTCAACAAAAGTGTCTCGCATAGAATCGTAACACTTAGAAAATAATTGGGTAGAGTTTCTTTTAATTCAAGATAGCATACTTTAATTTATAAAACTCATTACATTTATAGAAGGAGAAGAGAGGATAAGGAATTTGAAGATGCCATGGGAGATGCTTAACTGTGACCTTTCTCAACCGCCCCAAAATCGGCTCGAAAAAATATCATGATGATCCATCACATTTGAGGTTCCTTGGATTGAAATAAAACCTTAATATATATTATATTTGGATGATATCTAACTTAGATTGATGAATTTCCGTGAAATCATGGGAGATAGATAAAAGTGAGTTGCCAAATGTCCATTTTTGGTCATAATCATGCTTTGGACAAATGATAACAACTAATTTCTTGTTAAATATACCACTCAACCCATTATATTCATTTTTATGGGGGCGTGAGGATAATATACCATCAAATATGCATCATGAAATAAAGATAATCAACCAAAAACATATATAATCGATTTCGGGCATCAATTGATTAATAAAACATCTTAAAATGACCTAAAATTTTTTCATTAAAATATCCCAAGTATCTCCACCATTCCATTTAAAAATGATATTTGAGTGCATACCTATAAAAAAACTTCCAATGAGATTGGTCTCGTGTCAAATGGAGCTTTGGGTAAAAATATATGAGGCAAAAAATAGTCCCATGCTTGAGTCACAAAATTAGATCCAAAAACAGATGAGGGACCTTAAATAAATAATTTGATCAAAAAATAGGATTTATCATGGCCCAAAACCACCTCCAATGTGTATTTAGTTTCAATATCTTTCCAAAATACGAAATTTTCTTGATTTTATGGTCCCAATCAAAGTTACAAAGACTTTGAACATTCCCATCACAAAATTGAGAAATCCTTTGTAGTGTAAATTTTGTTTTCTTCACCGAGGGGATCCACTTTTATTCATTTTGTGGATCCACTTTTATCGATTGTGTAAATCCAATTTTTTCATTATGCGGATCCAATTTTAATCATTGTGCAGATCCACTTTTTTCATTGTGCAGATCCACTTTTCTTCATTGTGTTGATCCACTTTTCTTCATTATGTAGATCCACTTTTATTTTTTATGTGGATCCAATTTTATTTAGAAAATAAAAATAAAAAGGAAAAATCCTTGTCCATTTGAAATATAGAACCCTATTTATAATCCACACAAGTAATTCAATTTTTTTTTGAGGCATCAAGGATCAAGAATGGATTAATAACACCGATCAAGGCCCACAAGTCTTCATCTTTTTGTAACTAGTTATTTAAGCGGGAGGTACTTATTTTGGAAATAGGTTGGTTTTTTCAAGATACTTGGGAGTCCAATATATACATATTATTAATTTTACACTATATATTTAAATTTATAGGTGGTAAAAGAGTTACAAGTGGTTTTCAAAAATGGGAAATGAGGAAAAAGCTTCAATTTATAAATGACTCCGTGTAAAGGAAGCATAAAATTGAGAATCAAAAGAGACTATCTCAAAGAGGAATAAAGGTAGAGTTGATGCCTACAAATATGATGTTCATGATTTTTAATAAATCATTGGATTGAAAGTGTGATTTATTTATAGTTTATAGGGGTAGGGTAAGTATGTGTGTGTGTACTTTTTCATCTATATAATATTGTTAAATATCAATTAAAAAATTGTTGTTCTAAAACTATTCCGAATGTTTGTGTCTATTATTTGAGTGTTCTTGTGAGTCCAAATATAGGGAGGTTTGTAACTATTTACTTGGACCTATCTTTCCGATTTGCATCGCTTGGTATCATAAAAATTATTTCCTTGATAAGTTCATGTATGAGGCTCTTATTGATTTGTTTACAAATAGAGAAAGATAAGATTCATTAATGTGAGGATATAACACACATATGATTACCTATTACTATAGGAATCAAAAGGAAACCAAGATAACCTAGATTTGTAAACATGGTAGTGATGTTGGAAATAATCCAAGTGAAATTGGATGAAATAGAGATTATACAAAGGGGAGTATAAATAGTTCTTAATAAAAGCGATGATAAATGAGAAATACCATAGATTTAAGAGAGAGAGGTAATGGATAATAAAGAGGGAATACTTATGAGAGAATTTAAAGGGATATAAGGTAAACAAAAATGATACCCCAATCCATAATTAAATCTTGAGCCCTAGTTATCTTATTGATTAGATTATAAAGTTAGCTAAGTACTTAAAAGTGATTATATAGAGGATTCAATAAGGTGAAGTTTAATCAATGAAGATGAATGTTAGATCATATAAATTTGGAAAGAAAAATAAGATATATTTTTGGATAGAATTTTTATAAATTTGAAAGGAAATTTTTGCCTTCGATTATGAATTGAATTTATTCAAGAAGTTACAAAATTTGAGGTAGGAGGAGATAAAGTTGAAAGACTACTTAAAAGAGTTTTGAACTTAGGATTAAATTTCTTCATGCTAAATAAGATTAAAATAATACATCAAGGTATGTTTTTTCACTTGAAGTTGTACCCTTTTATGAAGACAAGCTTAGTAACTCAATGAAACATAGAAAGACCTCCAAAGTGTGGGGTAATGCCGCCTTTGAGATGAGTCTCCAATAAAGGATGAACTCCTTCTATCATAGCTCATTATGATTAACCAACACTACACATAAACTATCTAATCCTATCCAAAGTATTCCAAGGGACCACGGTTGAAAGAGGGAAAGTCTAAAAATAAAGAAAGGTGATGCACTAAACTAGAATAGGGTTTGATCCTTTCTCTAGGGACACAAATATAACATAACATGCAAAGACCTAAGAAAATACACACATAAGTTTGGAATAAATAAAAATAATAATACTAAAGGCCGAAAGAGGATAGAAATATTGACATTAAACACCAAATTATTGAAAGGAAATAAATCAAACTTGCATTAAACATCAAGAAATTATCAATTTATTATCTAATAGAATCAAGTCATGTAAAATATTTATAGGCATGTCATAGAGTTCTATGAGCATAATATTTGAGCTCAAAAGGGAAGAATTATCGCAGAAAATCAAACCTTTTTATATTATTTTGCAATTATATCTATAGAATTTTAGAGAGAGAGAAGAGGTAAAGGATCACAACTAACAATCAATTAATTTAACCACCCTATCAACACCAAGGACCAATCACCATTGATTTATAGGCTAGGTATGGGTGTCTGAAATTTATTCAATTGACACGCCATTAAATCAAAAGTGCGAGGATGGTGATGTTTAAAATTAAATTTTTGTTTTTGGTGTGGTTGAGCACCTAGTTTGAATTAGGAATGGATGTGTTGTTATTTTTAGACTTCTGATGTTCGACACCTTGATCTTGTCTTTCATGGTTTTTAAATGTTTCCATTTTGATCCGTGGACTTGTTTTGGAAGCTTCGATGATCCATAAACTACCACCGACTCTTTAATTCTTTTCACTATCTACATCCTTATTTTTCTTCAACCCACAAATTATGCTTCTTTTTGTGTAGTAGTTTATATCCCATGGAATTTTTCCTTACATCACGAAATCTTGTTCTATGGCTTTGTTTTTTCCTTGTTTCACCAATGACAATTCCTTCATTCCATTTTATATGTGGATTTATTTTGTTTCAAGAAGTTTTTTTTTTTATGTTCCACAACATTGTTTTTTTCTCATAGTTCACCAAATTGCACATATTTTTGCAAGCTACTCCAATACTTCACACTTTAATTTTATCATTTTACAATGTTGTATGGTCTTTTCCCTTTATTCCATAACATATTTCCCGTGGTGATGCTCCTTTATCCTTCGAGTCAAGTAAACCCACAAAACACTAATTTCATAATATCCGTAGAATACTAATTTCTTGATATCCACGTAACACTAAGTTTCATTGCTCTTTTGTTTTTAAAATAAAAGACGCCTATGTCTTTAAACTAAATGAAGTTGTCAAAATAGTAAGTTGGAAAATAGTTTGGAAACTTTCAAGGAACATATTCCTACTACATGGGTCAATCAATAGCCTTTGACATATCCATTAGGCATGGAGTCAACATATAACCTATATTTTTGTGAGATCAATTCGCTCCTTTATCCACATAATTTTAATTTTACTTGCCACTTATTTTGTGGAACACTATTTTGTCATTATTTCTCACTTTTCTTCGCAACATCCAACCCAAGAATGAAAATGGAACCAACACTTGTGTAAAAATCACTTATATAAATGACCACCACATGGATTGAGGAAAAGGCACTCAATCAGTGATCACCAAACAAAAAAATGGAGGAATCCTATAATAAAAAGGAAATGAAAACAACAAAAACTATTTACAAGATGCAATAAACATAATCAATAAGAAGGTTTAAGATAAATTTGATTAACCAGATTTGAAGTTCCTCCCCTTAAAAATTAGACAACTCAAAAGAGTTGGTCTGATTATAAGAAATGATGATATGTGGCCCACTCCATAGTGCATCAAACTTAGAGTTTTGCCCTAGTTTATCTCTACCGCATACCATTTTAGGACCATATATCTTGTTTTAAAAGCCAATTATTTGGATTTCTTATCAAAGCATCGCTTAGTTGACCATTGATGTTCTTATAACCTGATCATGATAGATTTCCTCATCTACTCAAGTTCTACCATATATACCATTCGATTGTTTTCATCTTTGCCCTCCAATTACAACTACCATGCCATATCCAATGAAGGAAACTCAAGAGATAAAAAAATCCCGACCTTTTACCATATACAAGGATGGAAGGAGAATTATTGATTTCTAATTTAGATGTGATCCTATCAACCCAAATAGCATTTTTGATATTTGTATGCCATTGTCTCTAATTCATTTCCATCATCCACTTCATTATTCTGATCAATTTTTTTGTTAGTAGATTCAACTAAGCCATTAAACAAAGGGTAATAATTAGAATAAGTCTTTAGGTATATGCAATGCTTTTGGGCCTAGTCAAAAATTTAATAGACTAAAAAGATTTAGAATGATCATAAATGATAGTTTGGGAACCCCAAATCTTATTATGATATCCTATAAGAAATTACGGGTAGATGATTCAATTTCTTCCTTAAGTGCCACAACTTCGTCCACTTGGTAAAGTAATCAATCATTATTATGACCCATTTGTGATATGTAATCGACATTGGATTGATCATGCCAATAAATCAACTCCCCACTGAGAAAAGGGTTCATCTGTCTGAATTGGATGAAGTGGAAGGGATGTCATATTTTTACCGATGAAAAGAGCACACTCTTCGAATTTCCTAACCCATTGATGAGAATCCACATAAAAAATGGGATAAAAGTATTTTTAATTTAAGATTTTTATTATTGTAGCCTTTGAGAGAAATGTTCTCTAGAGAAGCCATCACGAATTCTTCCAGGATCTTGTTCACTTTCTCTCCTTCAATGCACCTTATCAACATTCCATCCAGTTATTTCTAAAAGAAATACACATATTAATGCATAAGAAATGGATTGAAATCTTAAATGTCATATTTTATCTTTTCTCAAATAAGGATGATATTCACCAAAGAGATAAGAATCTATCCATGTTGTTTATCTATTTGTCATCATTAGGTAGATCCATGAACAAATTGTTCATACTTTTCCTCTAAAAGGTAGGAGTTTTCTTGATCATTTTAACATCTAAAGCTAGCTTCTCACACATACAATTATCTTCCTCTAACCAAATTAGTGGCCTTCTGCTAGTCACATCATACTCCATGATGTTTTTCATCCATCCAAATCTCTTCTCATTGATTTCTTCTCATATGATTAAGTATCTCATACTTTGGGATAGGAGACTAATACTATGATGCAGGTTGGTTGTGAGCATACACTTGAATTTTATAAGACATCTCATGATGGAAAATACTTATTTATCAACATGACTATATTTCAACTCATAATCCTTCAATGTATGACCAAAGAAGGCCACTGACTATTCTAAACC
This sequence comes from Taxus wallichiana var. yunnanensis, assembly GCA_018340775.1. Classification (NCBI taxonomy): domain Eukaryota; kingdom Viridiplantae; phylum Streptophyta; class Pinopsida; order Cupressales; family Taxaceae; genus Taxus; species Taxus wallichiana. Next base: position 458,646,847 of record CM031237.1, read on the forward strand.
TTTTTCACCTTGTTGCATTAATACCACAACAATACTAGCTTTAACCGTATAGGTGTATAGGTTGAATTCCTTTAAATAAATTTCATTTATGAGAGTGGAAAATTGTGCAATTTACTCCTTGATGTTGGAAAATATTTCATTTCCTTACTTGGTCTATTTAAAATATGCATCCTTCTTGAGCATTAAAGTAATGGGATTGATAATTCATGAAAAATTAGGAATAAACCTTTTAAAGAAATCAATATTTCCCAGAAATAGTGTAATATTTTCTTGTGATTTGTAAATGAGAGAGGGAATGGTCGAGATACTTTCTAGGTCAAGAAAATACCTTCTTTTGAGACGAAATGACCTAGAGCCTACCTTACAGAACCAAAAGATACATTTATTTTGGTTTAGTGATACTCCAAACTCTCTACATATTTCAAACACTTTACAAAGATGTATCAAATGATTCCCACACTCTCCTGAGAAAATTGTAATATCCTCCAGGTAGATGAGAATAAACTTGTTTATATAACCCCTGAATACAATATCCATGGCTATTTAGAAAGTAGCACTAGATTTGGTAAGGCCAAATGACATCTTTTCATAATAATGTGTTCCTTATTTGGTTTTGAAATATTTCTTATACATGCTTTCACTTTAACTCGATTTGGTTAAAGCTAGAATAACCATTTAGAAGAGAAAATATTTCAACTTCTGTAATTGTTTTTAAAATTTGTTCCATGGAAGAAAGAAGATAGTGATCATTTAAGGAGGCCCTATTCAAGTATTTGAAATCCACACATAGCCTAATTTCTCCTTTCTTCTTCCTAATAGGGACTAAATTAGTAACCCAAGAGGAATACTTGACGGGAATATGATTTTAGTCTCTATGATTTTAGACAATTCTTTTCTCACGAGGGCCTCTATTTTGGTATTAATAGGACTTTGTTTTTGTCTAATTGGCTTGGCATTAGGGTTAATATATATAGCATGGTGGGAAATATTTGGATCAAAACCTCTAAGATATTTATGGCTCCATGAAAATCCATCAACGTGCTTGACACAAGGAAATGAAAGCTTTATTTTAAGTTTCATCACATACTTTTCCAAGTAATAACTCATTGTCTTGAGTGATGATAGTGATAGTAGTAGTCATCGTCCTTTACTATTAGGTTCTTCCTTTCACATTTTAATTCATCGTCGTGGATGAAGATATATTCAATTGTAACTAATCCTCTAGGAAATTTATTCATCCTCAACTGGATGATTTGATCACCATAACTTTATTGTAGTTAATATTGCAAGTTTGAAAAAAATCAACATTATTTTGATAAATTGGATAGTTTTACCATCAATGTCAAAAATATGCTAGTTGAATTCATTATCTCGTAATTGATGGTCTCACTACCATCTTAACATTTTGGTTTTTACCTTAGACGAGCAGGCCTTTAGATGGAAAGAATTGTGATCTAAAAGCTACCATATGATCTACTTCTACATTCAACTTCCTTGGCACCACTTGTAAGTTGATGACATCAAAGTTTTCCATGAGATTCAAAACTCTATGTTTATAATATTTTAAAATTTTATTCTTGGCAAAAGACATATTTCTCTTCTTTGGATGAATAACCAACTCAAGATTCTCAATTAATTGTAAGGCATTAATATGCCTCTTTTTGCTAATAACAATCCATAAATCAAGGAATCATATAATGCTACATTATTAGAGCATGAAAATTACATCCTATGATAAAATAAGAACTTATTATCCACCGGAGATAAAATAAATACACCTAGCTGATCTCTATTTCTACTTCTGAGGCATCAAAGAACATTTTCCATAAACTAGAAGCATCATTTTATTCTTTATGTGACATGGGGGATGTGAATTCTTATTCATGGATGTAATAAGTACCCATAACCGTTTCTTGAGCTATGTCATAAAGGTAAAATTCATAATTATCCTTGTCCCATTCATCTAGTCAAAGATTAGGAACTAAACTAGAAGGAATAAATTGTTGTACTAAATTGATTCATTTTCTTCCTCTTATTAGATAATGCAATTAAAATTGAGAGGAACGGGTCATAAGATTCAACATGGTAATAATAGTTTGAATTCTCTAATGGTAAATATTGTGGCATATCTAATTCTTAATAGCATGTGGGACCAATCAGAAGAAAAATATCCCCCACTTTGGTTGTGAAATCTCTTGACAAGAATATGGAAAAGAAAGGAGGCAAGTCAATATTTGAGATGTCTTTCAGGTTATGTTTAAGATTGGACAAACTTGAAAGGTTAACTCAAGATTTTTATCACTCCTATTGTTTTGAAATTTTGACCATCAAGGTGTAAGACTCACCTAAAAGCATGGATGTAATCAATGCTTAAAATGTCTACTATTTTCTTAAGCATTATAGAAGTACTAGCACTTAAATCTATCATATAATTATGCATTGGGTTATTTCCGATAATAAAAGACATGTAGAAGGGTGGAGGCTTATAAAATTTACTTATTTTTTCATCCTTTGGTTAGCATAGGTTTTCCACGGAGTTTGGATTTTGTGTAACTAGCTCATATTGCAGAATTTACTTCAAAGCTTATCGTAGGAGATCCCTATGAGATGGAATACATAATGCATCCCACATAAAATACAAGAGAAATTATATATAAAAGGTGAAAAGGATTCTCTTCTTGTCTACTTTTTCGGTAGAATTGGCACTTTATATGGTGGAATTTCTTTAATCCATGGGTTTTCAGCATACCAAATTTTTTATTCCATAAAGGTGGAACTTATAGATAAAGCCACTTGCGTGCTTTTGCTGAAGTCTACAAATTATTTTTTTGAGATGAAAAATTTGCATTGAAGGGGATGGAGTAGCCATATATATCTACCTATTATTTGACCTTGTATTATTTGTGACATGAAGATTTGGTATGTTTAAGTTGTCAATGGCTTGATTAACCACACAAAATTCTTCAAGAGTGTAGAGCATGAGATTAGAATCCACGATGGTTTGTTACGTTGTTGATTGAGATAAATTTGAACCATAATGGCCTAAATGAATTGTATACCATTTGTATAAGTGTTCTTATTATGTGGTTTATTGCATGGAGAACACCATTTAACCTTATTTGTATTTCATTGTTTTGCACTAGGACACAAGCTTTGTTAATTCTTTTGGTAGGAAGTAGATTCATAGGAGTAACTATTTGAAGACATAAATTTGGATTATGGTCATGGAATCTATTTGTCTAATTATTTTTGCCATATATTTGATTAAGATACTTTGAACTCTCTATTATTTATAACCTTGATTAAACGTATGACCAGAAGACTACCCTTGATTTAAACTAGGTTAGTTCCTAAGTATATGAGTTTGTTTCCTATTTACAAAGATAATCTCATTAAATATGTTCTTTTCCCAAGCTCTACGGTCATCACTATCATCTTTCTTATGAGATGAATAATATGAGGTAGATGATGAGGCATTTGGCTCATGGATAGGAGAAAGGGAATGTTGAATATTCTAAGGTAGTTAAGGAAATAGATGTGTAGGTAATCTAGGAGCTATTTTTCCATCTTGGATCAAATATTTTTCAGCCCTAATGGCTATTACATATGCATTAGGTAATGTTATATCTCCCATAGAATGAATCATTATTGTAATACCAGAATTTAGAGCTCTTAAAAGTATAAGAAAACACCTTGAGGGCTGGTATCAGAAGATCTAGAATTCTATCCCAAGTTTTCTTAAATATGAATTTTGAATATGTCATGAGCTCATTGGGGGCCCTTTTAATGGATGTTATCTATTATATTATTACAGGAAATATTATCTACCTTGTCTTCAAACTAACTAAAACTTACATCACCAATCTCATCCCATAAATGGATTGAAGTAGGTCTTATACTTCTATACCATTGAAGTGATTTTCCTTTGAAAGATGAGGCTAAGATCCTAATTACTACACTATCTTCAGTGACAAGATAGATTGAACAAACATTAGCAACATCTAAGACATGCTTTATAGGGGTAGTTAAATTTTCACCGGTAAAGAATGGAATGCTCTTTAGGGAAGATACTGGTATGTCATGTTGGGAATTCAAATCCAAGGGACTACCACCATTAAAGGTTACAAAGGGTAAATTTATTTAATAGGCCATAAGGAAAATATGTCTTAAATTTCTAATGGAGATAGAGAAAGGTCTACCAAGAGGTGAAAGATACCTCTAAATTGATATTTCTCCTTTTCTTCTAGGTGAGAGTTATAGGTATTCAAAAAATCTCCACTTAATATGCTTCGTCTTGTTTGTATCCTTCTCATGAAAATGGGCACTAGACTACTTGAAAATAGTAGATATAAACTTGGAAGTTGCCAGATGTGTAGAAATATTCCCCCAAAGGTTTGACTACAATAAGATACACACCAATAGAGGGAAATAAGACTAAAAATGAGATATAAGTGACTCAAACTATCCCATCGAGTGTGCCAAAAATGTTGTCACTTGAATTTTTACCATTTTTTAAAGCTAGGCTCAACACCTTAGTGAAACATGGAAATATATCCAAAGTGTGGGACAATGGCACCTTTGAGGTTAGTCTTCGAGAAGGCCGGATTCCTTGAATCCTAGCTCACCACAACTAACTAACTAGTTCTACACTACAACTATCTTATTCTATCCTAAGTATTCCAAGGGACTAGCGTTTAAAGAGGGAAATGATAAAAATAAAGAAAGGTGATCCACTAAAATAGAATAGGGTTTGATACTAGCTCCACGAGACACATATGTAACAACACATGTAAAGACCCAAGATAAAGCACACATAACTTTGGAATAAATAAATAGAATAAGATTGAAGGCCATTAAGAGGATATAAATAATCATATCAAACACAAAAGTATTCAAAGGAAACAAATCAAACTTGAATTAAATATAAAGAAATTATCCATTCACATTATAATAGAGTCAAGGAATGTGAAATATTTACAAGAACGTCATAGAGGTCTTCAAGCAAAAGCTTTGATCTTAAAAAGGTATAATTCTCACAATTAGTAGAAAAGTGAACCATTTTTATTTGCTTTTGCACTTACATTTATAGGATTTTACAAAGAGAAGAGGGAAAGGATCATAACCATTTATCAATGAATTCAACCACCCTATTAACACCAAGGACCAATTACCATTGATTTTTCATGCCATGTATGGGCACTGACATTGCTCAATTCACACACCGAAAATCACTAGTGTAGGAGGATGATGTTGTTTAAAATTAAATTTTAGTTGTTGGAGTGGTTGAGCACTTAGTTTGAATTAGGCATGGATATTTTTTTCATCACAAACTTATGATGTTACGCCACCTTTATTCCATCTTTTTGACTTTATGATGTTTCCATTATGATTTACAACCTTGTTTTGGAAGCTTTCACATGATCTATAGACCACGTCGATTCCTAAATTATTTTCACTATTAATAGCCTTGTTTTTCTTCATCCCATGGATTATGATTAGATTCACGCATAGTCCTTTATATCCCATGGAATTTTTCCTTGCATCATGAATTCTTATTCAACAACTTTATTTTTACCTTGTTCAGCGCGCATGACCATTATTTCATTGTGCGGTTCCTTTTGATATGAATTTTTTTGTTCAACGAGTCTTTTATGTTCCATGAAATTGTTTTGTTTCTCGTAGTCCACTAGCGTGAGAGTATTTATTTGCAAACTTATCTAAATATATGCAATTTAATTTTATTTCTTCACAATGCGGGATGATTTTTTACCTTTTTCATGTCATATTTCCCTACGGTGATGCTCGTTTGTTCTATGGGTTGAGTAAACCCATAGAGCACTAAGTTCCATATTTTTTGAAACACTAAATTCATGATTTCCATGGAACACTAAGTTAATTTTCTCTCTTTTTAAAACAAGAGTCACCTAAGTCTTTAACTTGAATGAAGTTTTCAAAACAGCAAGGGTTCTATTTTGGACAACAATATGTTAATAGAATCCATTTTTCAACTCATTATAATATTGGAATATTTCCATTGAATTTGGTAGAACATGCCTATTGATTTCCATTGAAGGTAGAAGAGAGGTTGGATTAAAGGTATCATAATTCCTCTATAGGTAGAAAAAGGTTCTTAAGAGGGTGAGGAAAAGTGATCATTGGTAAGGGATAACCTACTCATGAAGGATAAGCCAACATTTATCATAATTGGACTAAAAAAGAGGAAGAGTGGAGATTATTCTAGAGGATGGGGTTATTGTGATAGAGGAATAGATAGAGGATTATAGGAAAGTGTTTTGAATGTATAGAATATGATGGTCATAAAGTAATTTATAATAGTAGCAAGAGGGTTGTGTATACACCTAATTTTTGTGCTTTCTATTTTCATACATGTTACTAACAATTTGTTTTCAAGTTAGAGGTTGTTAATGCACCTATCTCTCGGAACAAATTCTGTAAGGAGATTGTTCTAGGATATGGGTATGGTTATTCACATAACCATTAGGTTAGGGATGATACATGGAGAGAGAATAGATTTTTGCCCTATTCATCCATTCCTTTTTCTTTTATCATATTTTACTTTCATTCACATTCTTCGACACCTAGCTTTCTCATGACCATATTATTTTTCCTTGCAATCCTTTTATCCATCACATTACACACACCATTTCTCATTTCCCCTCCCTAGCCAATGCCATCTCTCGTGGGTGATTGCATCGATGCATTTTGCAAATTATTGGTTGACACCTTCACATGCGAGCGATGGCATCGAGTATAAAATCCAAAAAGACATCTTCACCACATATTGAAAATTACACATGAACTCGCCATTAGCTCTACTATTTTTCACAAAATTGCATCTTCTCGCTCAAATTTTGGATTTCTTACATCTTGACTCTTGGCTTGGATATTATTCTTGATTGGATTGGTTTACTTGAACTTTTGGGTCACCTATAGTGAGTTAGGACTGGATTATTTCCCCTTCTCCGCGCAAAATCTATTATCTCTTGGTGTATGGTCCTTTAGGAAATAGATGCATCAATGACCGCCCCCAACAAGTAAGTGCTCTAACCAAACTTGTCATTTTGTATAGAATAGTCTCATATCTTTGTTTGTTACTTTATGTTAGCTTAGTATTTTATGCACATGTAGGTTAGCGTATTGTATTCAGTTCCTTTATGTTACGTGTTTTACCTTGGTTAACATAGAATTTTTATGTTCATTTCATTCTTAATCACATCCATAGTGTTGATACCTTAATAGGGTTCCTTCCTCTTTTTTCGAATTAGGGCGTTAGAAACCTTAGGTTGTCCTAGTGTATGGGTTACTTCCCTTTTGGTATGTGATCTTAGTGGTCCTTGCACACCCTTTGAATTCTATTTGTTGTGTGCTAGTTTTGGCGTGTCCATTACTCATTGCCTCAATACCCTAGTTGAATGGATGATAAGATTGCATGTTGTCTAGAAACATTTTTACCCATCGTACATCCTCGATGAACTTTGTGTGAAGATTTCTTTTGTACCTTATGATTGAGCACAACTCGTTAAAGGCATCCATGTTTAGTTTTACCTTGTTCTAGCCCTTAAATATCTAGAAAGCCATAAAAAACAATTTTATCAAATGCCTTCTACCCCTATGTCAATTCTATGTAGGGCCAATCCTATCTGTTCTATCTAAACTTTTTTTCAGACACCTTCAAACGCTATCTCAATTACATGCAGGTTGATCCTGTTTGTTCTATCCAAAAAATTATCTAAATGCCTATGGCCCCTGTGTACTCCTTTTTATAGGGTTGATTGTGTCGGTAGCCTATAGGTACAAGATTATTTTGGCCCGATCATCACTTCATCATGGAATATTTGGGCTTAAGGCTCTCCAACCTTGATGTGGAGTCATTTCAAATCAATCACCTAGATTCCGGTTTTCTTTTCTACTCGGATTATTTTGTGATAAGAGTTAATAAAAAGAAGTACAATAGTCACAAAAATAAAATCTTAGGTGATGAATAGGAAGAGGATAAAATCGATGACACCTTTGATATTCCACGTAAGATTCAAAATTTCCTTGACAAGTTTCCTCAATACAAGGGGAACTTGAATCAAGTAATCCACCAACATCTCCTTAATTTTGTAGGAGTGAGTAACTTGAAAGTGGGGTAGATATCGGAAGGATACCATGATAGGATCATCTAAGAATGCCTCTAGTTCTAATCCTACTAATCTTATCCTTCAACTCATGGACAAAATGAGCCAACCATAAAATTTTACCATAATTCAACTTCTCCAAATGCAAGCTAACATGGCTCAAATGGTTAACTGTTCAAATTTGAGATCTTGGGGTGCATTTCCCCCTCTTTACCCACTTGGAACTAATGGGGCACCTATGTACTATCCTCTTATTCATAATAAAGTTTTGCAAGAATTCCAACAAGAGATTCTAGTTCCCTATATTACTAACAAGGATATTGGATGCATTGCCCCTTCCATTTCTTATGATGGATCGATCGATCCCACTCTCCACATCAAAGCATTTGGTAATATTTATAAAGAATGGATTAAATTTAACTCTTACACTACCACTAAGATTTTGGATAAGACTCTTACTAGGGATGCCTTAGATTGGTATCATACTTTACCCCCTAACTCCATTGTGGAGCTAGAATCTTTGGTAACATCCCTAGTCAATGAATTCCAATATCATGATTTACTTGAAAATAATATCAATGCTTTTATTAATTGTCAACAACATGAGAATGAATCAGCGCAAGCATTCATCAAATGTTGGAAGACTTTGTCCACTAAAGTAGAACATAATATGCCAAATGATAGCTTATTCCAAATTTTCCTTTGAGCTCTAGAACCTCGCCTTCAATATAAGGTTAGGTATTTCTCTCCCACTTCCTTAGATGAAGATTTTGAACAAGCTAAAAGAAAATAATACCTCATGAGGGAGTTCAAGAAGGTTCCTCCTCCTAAGGCACAAACAACTAAACAAGTACAAATCCTCCAAAATACAAAGAATAAGAATGTCATGGATAACAAAATCTCGATACTCTTCCTTCCATGGCTTCTTCAAGTAGGAATGTCTTTAAAATTGATTAAAAAGCTAATAGAAATAAAAACCATCCTGTTTATTATCAACCATTGACCAAGGATGAGTTGAGATGACACATTCCTAAGCCATTTAGTCAAATCCTCGATCCTTCTTTACCTATCCCTCAATGACATGATCAGAATAAATTTTTTTGGTGACACACTAATTGGGGCCATTCTCATGATAATTTTCATTTCCTTCACATGGCTACCATCACATTCTTCCTAGGTCCTCAATTTGACCATGACACCATCACTAAAGAGTGTTTGACCAAAGATGTCAAGGATTTTGACACCCAAAAATAAAAGGATTGCCATAATGCTATCAATCAATCTAATGAGGATCTCAAAGTATTCTATGATCCTATTCCCAACCATAGTATGGGAGAAAGCTATAAGAAATTAGAAAACACTCCAACAAATGTGGATGATCAAATGATCCTCTTAAGAACACGCTTTCCATAAATTATGTGAGGTGTGTTATAACGTACATCGAATCTAAATATCCTACATCATTTCAGCCTTGGACTCACAGATCCATCAACCCTTCTTTCTTCAAAATCAAACTCTCAAAGGAAAAGTACCATCTTTTACATACGCCATCAACCCCTATGATAAAAATGCTACAAAAATGATGTTGTTCAAACCCTTCCTCCAAGTACAAATGCCTTTAGCCGGGCCGATGACGCGAGCCTAAAAAAAAAACTAGTTTATGAAGTATCCCTAATCATGCCTCCTCCTTCTAATCGTATTTCTGAATATCCTCACACTCTCAGCCTACTACTCAGTCCAACCATAATGAGTGGAATCGCCTATAAGCAATTTCTCAAATTCTTGGCCTAATCCCACTCTTAAAACACATGTACATGTCACCTCATCATCGTGAACGTCTCATGATTGCGTTGTTTGACATGAACATCCCTTTCCCTCCTACTTTGGGGCAGTCTCCTACATTGCATGGATAAGAAGAAAGCATCCACCGTAATTATGAGGAGATTTCCATTTGTGCGGACCATACCACCGAAACTCAAACATGTATTTGTTTCCCGTAGTTGTTATGATTCCAAATGAACTCTTGCTTCGGGTAAATGATCCTCCATTTTTCATCTCCATATAAATACGCTAAAACACAGCTTAAACGCACCCTCATCAATGAAGGTTATGACACATGTGTGGCCTCATTATATTTGATCAAGGTTGTTAGTTACTCAATAAAAACCTAAAAACTATAGGTACTAATTTCTAGGGATATGATCATCGGCAGATGCATCCCATGGGTTGCATTTGGCTGTCAATCACTATTCCTCCTAGGACCGTACATGTAAAATTCATGGTATTCAACTTTCCCTTATCTTATAATATCCTCTTAGGTTGACCTTGGACCCATTGTATGTGTGCAGTTGCTTCCTTTGCATATCAATGTGTCAATTTTTCTCATCAAGGGGATATCTATAAGATTCAAGGTGACCCAAATCCTTGGAACTACGAAAATCTTTAACAAAAAGGGACATATAAATTCCCAACCCTTGAATAATTGTCTCCTATCCCATTTCATGAATATTAGTGCTTCAAATATCCTATTGAATCTCTTTGTGGAAATGTAGGTCATCCAGAATTGGTTAGGTTGACACATCCCAATCTCTTGGATTTTGATGATAATGAGCCTGATGAGATTACCGTTAGGATCAATACCTCTGATCTACTAGATATTTTCATATCCCAACTTCCTCCTAACTTGTAGCCTCATAAGAAGGAGATGTCCATTCTCGCTACCATTTCACGTACACCCCAACCCCCATAAGAGAAAATGGTTCAATTAGAAACCACATTTGACTCTTGTGTGATAAATATCTCTACCCCTGACTACGACGATGGTTATGCTTTGGATGATCCCCATTTGGCTAGTTATGCCTAAATTTGGGATAGAGAAGTCTAGTGTTACCAAAAATTCCTTCAATCAACGCTTTCTTGTGATTAGAACATTAGTATTATATAAGAAGACTCCTCAAAATCGGTTGAGCCCCTTCTTCTAGTAGACTAGTTCCTATGCCTTAGAAATCTCCACTAGCCTCACCCTCTCCCCATGATGCCACTACCATATCACGTGATATACCTACTCATCTGAATGAAGGGGAATGTATATCCATTTTTGACTATGAAGTTGATGTCCTTATGGATGAAAAATCACTATATGTTCTAACATCATTTGTGCCAACCCATAACAACCATTTGCATCCTTCCCTACCTCTTTCCCTTGTGGATCCTCAACCCTAGGGGGAAGATCCATATTTTACATGACATGATACTTCTAGGAATGATGTAATTGATTTCAAAGCCTATAAAATACCTATGAAAAATATTAAAGTTGAGGTTAAACAAGATCAAGATCGGAAGGCTACACAACCTTCCGCCTCAACCCCACATTATTGTTCACACTTTGGTTACTTCTTGCATAAGTACCTAGCTTTGTTAGGTCATGTGTAGCAGGTGCCCAGTTCTTGAGTCCTCTTCACATAGATGAAATCATAGAAGTGGTTCCTCTCAAAAATTCCATCCTTCTCCTAGACCAATGTGACCTCAACCAACTTATGGACCACCACCTCATCTTGATCCTCATCCCACCATGGATCATATTTGGCATGACATTATCACTTGATTAGAGGATTGGATAGATAAAACTATATTCTCCATGAGATAAGAGGTACATTGACAGGTTTACGCCACATAACACACCATAGAGGACCTCATGACTTGTTCCCAAATCCATATTATGAACCAAGTTGACGATATTATTAGTGACACTCTGTGATCATTCACCTTGCGCATGGCTAGACATCATCTTTATAAATATCTTGACAATGTTTTTTCCTTTATCTTGGGATCTCACCTCTGCTTGGGATGTCATCTGTTTTTGGTTTTTTCACACATATCCAAATCTCTTATCCTTTCTTGGGATCTTCACCTCGATTGGGTTTATCATTACCTCTATTTTCCCTGACGTATCCTACCGTTGGAATGTCATGATCTTGATTCACTTTTTTGGCTTCGATTCGCCTTCACGTTTCCTAGTGGATTTATGTGGTCTTGTGTATCCTCACTTAGGTCCTTGACCTTGCTTGGATTTATCTTCCTTCTTACTAGATTTCTTTCTTAAATATCATTATCGTTCTTCCTAAGTACCATGAGTATTACCACATACATACATGAGAAAAGAAAGGAAAATGATAAGTAAAGAATCATTCATATCACTATTAACAAAATCATAATCCTCAAAATCATCATCATCATCATCATCATATATATATATATATATATATATAATTAGTTTTATACATCGACAAAAATAAGCTAAATGAAAATTTAAAAGCAAATCCCTCCTGCACCCACTTGAATTTTTCCTAACCTTTCTAATGACACAAGTTTTACTCAACATGATGCTATAATATCTTTGTAATCCTAAAAAGACCAAATTACTACTAATTTACCTAATGAAATATCATGTATCGACTTACCCATGGTTGAGTGTCACGGCATGCTCCTCCTCATCATCCTCCATCTTCACCATGTAATCATGCCATTTCATCTAAAGTTCACCCAAATTTAAAATTCCAGTCAATTCTCTTAATTCCTGAAATAATAATAAGAAAATAAATTTAAAAAACCTATTTAAGCCTAATATTTCTATTCAAATTTAGTTGCGATGGTCCTCAATCTTCAAATACCCACCATTTTAATTCCCCGTATCCAAAAATATGGCGTCGATTGCATTGGGATCGTGATCTTCTCCCAATTCTATTGACATTTTATATGCCTTGTCCCACTCTTTGGCTAAAAATCACATCTTTCAAACATAAGACATCCATTCTATGGGCCCCTAGCTAGGTGATTTATGTCTTATTTTATTGATGAACCTCTAGTGTTTCCTTTTATTTTTCCTTCTCCGGGGTTCTACAGGTATGGATTGTGCTTGTACATCACAAGATGACTAACACCATTAGGTACAAATTTGTGGTATATTTCGTTTCACTTATTCCTTTCTTTACTTTCAACATTTACTTTAGGTTTCGATGTTTATATCATTCTTTCCATTGACTACCCCATGTTTCATTATTGCATGACATGTGGTAATCAATAACTGGGGCATATGTATACACCTAATTTTCACGCTTTCTATTTTTATACATTTACTAAAAATTTTCTTTTTAGGTTAGAGGTCACTAATGCATCTATTTATGGGAACAAGTACCTTAAGGAGATCTTTCTCGGGATAGGGGTATGGTTTTTCGCGTAACTATTGGGTTAGGGATGATACATAGAGAGACAAAATAAATTTTAGTCCTATTTATCCACTTCTTTTCTCTTATTCTATTTTACTTTCCTTCACATTCTTCTCGACACCTAGCTTTCTCGATGACCATATTATTTTTTCCTTGCATTCCCTTTGTCCATCACATTACACACTATTGCTCATTTCCCATCCCTAGTGACACCATCGCCAATGAGTGATTGCATTAGAGAATTTGCAAGTTTACGGATGATGCCTTCACCCACGGGTGATGGTGTTGGTATAAATACCAAAAAGACATCTTCACCACATATCACAAATTGCACAAAAATCATCACTAGCTCTACTCTTTTTGCACTAACTTGCATCTCGCTAGCTTAGCTCTTGGATTTCTTACATCTTGACTCTTGGCTTGGAGATTCTTCTTGATTGGATTAGTTTTCTTACACTTTTGGGTCACCTATAGTGAGTTAGGACTAGATTGTTTCCCCTTCTCTACCTAAAATCTATTCTCTCTTGGTGTATGGTCCTTTGGGAAATAGATGCATCAGTGACCGCCCCCCAATAGGTAAGTGCTCTAACCTAACTTGTCATTTTGTATAGAGTAGTATCCTATCTTTACTTGTTACTTTATGTTAGCTTAGTATTTTATGCACATGTTAGGTTAGCATATTTTATTCAATTCCTTTATGTTACACGTTTTACCTTAGTTAGCATAAAATTTATATGTTCATTTAATTCTTAATCATCCCTATAGTGTCGATACTTTAATAGGGTTCCTTCCTCTATTTTAACCTAGGACCTTGGAAAATTTAGGTTGACATAGTGTAAGGGTGAATTACCTTTGGGTATAAAATCTTAGTGATCCCCTGTACCCCTTTTTAATTATATCCATTGTGTTCGGTCTTGGTGTGTCCCTTACCCATTTCCTTGATACCCTAGTTGAATGGATGATAAGATTGCATGTTGTCTAGACACATATTTTCCCGGTATACGAGGTTGAAGCAAGAAATCATGTTTATCTTATGGATGAAGAGAAATTTGGATCTCCAAAACATACAAAATAAATAGAGCATGGTAAAGATATATTGATGAAAATAGTGTTAAAAATTCCAACCAAGGAGTTGAATGAACTAGTAAAAAGAAAGAATATTTTTGAACTATATACAATGCCAAAGGTAAGTGTGGTAGGGTTATTGATAGAAATAACATGGATATTATAGTTAATGATATGGTAGGAAATATTATAATTTAAATATTATCACATCTCAATCTATATCGGGTCTCTTAGTTGCTTAAAGGACATCAAGATGTTGTAAAGGAGGAATCTAAAGATAATTTTCAGATCGGGTCCTACAAAAATGAAGTAATGTGTGAAATAATCCACATGGATGTTTATCATGTGTTATTGGGTAAAACATAGAAGTATGATGTAAATTTCATGCATGGTGGAATGGATGAGCGGCTTGTTATGCCATCTAGGTTGTCAAAATATCCAAGAAAACTCATGATACAAATGAATGAAGTGCTAAAACCTTATTGTAGGAAAAAAATTAATTGTGTACTTTAATAATATTTTTATTTTTAGTAGGAGAAAATAAAAGAATTTTTACATTTATGTTTGGTATTGCAAAGGATGAAAGAGGAAGAGAGTTAAAGAAGTGTAGCTTCATGAAGGAGAAGTTGATATATTTGGGATTTGTTATCTTAAGTGAATGGTTGAATAGGGATGCAAAATATTAAAAGCAATAAATGAATGCCAATTGTATAGAAAATTATTTGAGGCTACAAGATTTCATGTATTAACAAGTATTTATAGGAAATTCATTAAAAACTTAGGCATTATATGTGTGCTCGTTATGGATATCATGAGAGATGATAAGAAGTTTGAATGGATTGTTGCATCAAAGAAGAAATTTATTTTTTGGATAAAAAAGTAATGAATTAAATTTTTATTATCATTGTGAACTTCAATAAAGTCCTCCAAGTAATTTTTATGTAAGTGGGACAACCATAAGAGTGGTTTTGATCCAATAAGATAAGCCCATTACTTTAGTGAAAATGCAATGAATTAAATAATATGTATTCCATATATGACAAATAATTTTATACTATGATAAAATATTTTAAGAAGTGGAGGAACTATTTTTTTCTAGAAGAGTTCATGGTATACCACCAAACAATGTATTTTATAAAAAAACCAAGGTAATTTAAACTAAAAATATGAAGCGGGTTGATTTTCTTCATATATATATTTTTAGGACTGGCCAATAAAATAAGACTAACATGCTTTGAGTAGGACATTCATTTGATGAATTATATTGTAATTACTTTGTTTTTTTATTATTGGTAAATAGTTTTAAAGGGACAACACTCAGTTACGTAAAGGGCTCACCAAATTTGATATAACTATGAAGATTCAACAAAAAGGATCAAAATCCAGATAGAACAATATTTCTAAAAGTAACCAAGAGTTAGTTACAACTAGAAGCAAAAAAAGGACAAAGACTACAACAAAACCGCAAAAAAGTAGCAAAGTCACAACAAAAAGATTGCAAAAGAACAACATCTTCAATGAATCCCGCCAGCCCAAGTGAGTCTATTTCTTGGATGCTCTTTCAATTGTGGATTGGATCGTTTTGCGAGTGAGTTAAACAACGCCAGTGTGGTTATGTACGTTGAGTCTAAAGAATCCAGCTGTGATATGGTCAGACTCCTCTCTTTATCATTCCCCCAAATAGTTGTAGGGATCCCACTGAGCATGGCAATGCTCCAAACTTTCTGCTCTAAAAAGTCACTTATGGCTTTGAAGATAGCCATGTTGTGATCATGTCTATCTTTAGCTCTCCCCAGTCTGGTGTCTAGAGAGTTCAACTTCTTATATATATCAGTAAACTGATCCTTGCCATTGTCATTCTCTTCATCAAATTTTCTTTTCCCTTTCTACTTTTCCATACGTTGAAGTCCTTCTTCAGCTACTTCATCTCTTTCTCCAAGGATTCCAATCTATGAGGTACTTGAGACTCCTCTTGATGCAAGGCCATTCAATACCAGCATTGCTGATATGCAACAAGTTTTGAGCAACCTCCATCTCTTTGGAGCTTCTGAGAATCCTAGCAGTGTGAGTGTCCATTTTCTTAGGGTTCTTGGTTTTGGATTTGGAAGGGGTGGAAAGAATGGGAGTGGGAGTAGAGGAGGTGGTAGCAAGTGGATCACTAGGAGCAATCGGGAAGCTAGGGAACTTGGCAACACAAAGCTTGTGCAATAGAAAGATAAGGCCCTGATGCAAAGGAATAGCAGGAGTGCTTTTGAAAATCTAGAACAGAGTGCTGAAGGGAATTGAGAAGGTAGTGCGGGAAGAAAACCACAAAATTCCTTCTAAAATGGTTTTAAAAGACAAGGTGTTTAATAGGGACCATTTTATAATGCCCTTCCAAAGAAATATATCTAACCATCATATTCGTCACTTCATCATATGGTGTGGGAATAGAACTTACCCTTATGCCCGCAACAAAAACTCAAGCTCCTCGCCCTCATCGAAGAATTTCTTGGCCTTGGTGACCTGTCAATCCTCTTACTAAAAATGGTAGCCCTCCAGTTCTAGGCCTGTAGCCTCAGCAATCAACTCCTCATTGACAGTAACCCCTGGTGGCCACCATACTTGACCCTTCTATCCTTCCAATCCGTAGCAAAGTGAACCGAAATGTTTAGGTCATGACCCTGAATGCGTTCAATGAAATTTGAGATGCCTCCCTTGTGCAAGAGGTTCCAAAGTACCTCATTATTCTTCCAGGCTGGATCACAACATGGTTCTAATTGACACACCCCTCCCATTTTCTCCTTCTTTCTATAAATCCTACGAATTTCCTACTCAAAACCCTCGTAAGAGTCTGTTTCTTTCTTATGTTTGTCCTATTTTTGAAATACCTCCCACCTGTGCGAGGTTCTATTATCACCAATCCGGCACTATGATAATTCTCCACTGGGAACTCCTCATGCTATGATTATTTACTAATGCACAACTTTTAGTTTGGTGGATGTAATCTGGAAACACAACAACAAACATAACACAAGAATACCATAGACTATGATATGAAGGAATGATGAAAAATCTGAAATATAAGTGTAAATTATAATATCAACATGAAATTGTTACAATCTCACCCATGAGGTACTTCAAGTGTTACTAACTTCACTTGCCTTCCAACAATAACTATGGGAGAAACTTCACAATTACACCTCTTAATGGCTTCTTTAACACACTTACTCATACAATATTTCTCACTACTTCCTTCTATGCTAAATGAGGGGGGTGGCCTCTCTATTTATAGAACTTTTAGGCTTATCCACCTTATCTCTAAGATAGGATAAGAAATCTACTCTGACAAATCATATTCCATACCTTAACTCTTATCTTTACATGTAAGCTTATCTTTTAAGATAAGATAAACCTTATCATTTCACATGGGTTCCACCTTTTTAGAATTTTTACAAATAAAATACACAAAATATTTATGACATCACTCCTTTTCCTTATTACTAATATAACATTTCTAATTCCTAATCATGTAGATCCTACTTCTCTACTTACCCTAAATTTGACATTTTAACATTACCAACCACTTACGACAAATATTTAATTTTTTCCACAACATTCCTATTGTACTTTGACTATTACCATACTATACATTATTGGCGGCGTCGTGCCGACAAGGCCGTTATTTTCTATCGACGCTACTACTAAGTATACTTAGAACATCCTATTCCTAATACATACATTAATGAAATATAAATTACGAAGGAAAATTTTAGTGTCGACAGGTTGAATAGCTTTAATGTGGCCGTAATAAGGAGGATAATTCACACATGTGTGATCTTTCATCTCCATTAAGGCCCGCTCCATGTCATAATTAAAATTACTCCACATATTGTAATTACTTTGTCACTAGACGTGGAATAACTCTTTTTTTTTTTTAACAATATTATTTACCCATATAATTGAATGGCATAGTCATCATAGTGTATAAATTCATTAAACAATAAAGAATAATAAATTACAAGTCTCACTTTGGATATGCACTTTCAATTTAAAAATCTACATCACTTTAATCATCAAAAACATTACAATGAGGAGACCAATTGTTGTTTTACATTAGTACTAAAATCAAAAGTTTCCTATGATGAAATGTTTCAATTTTCTACGTTTTAGTTTAAGATTTCACATTTTAGTTTTCAAGAAATAATAAAATAGGACAAAAATACCATCCCATTGTGTAATATAGTGCCAAAATCATTCAAATAATTTACTTTGTAGTCTACGTGTATTTGATTTAGATCAGTGTAGTTGAGGGAGAATATCATCGAGACATTTTATCCTCTAACCAAAAACCTTATAGGATCCCCTTCATGTCCATAATTGGGTGGTTTTCATTCCTCTTAATCAAGGTAATAAATAAGGTCATTCACCTCTCGAATAGATAAGTATAGAGAACCATTTGTACATAGAATAAATGTTGCCTCTACCACACGTAAATCAGCCAAATGAACAAGGTAATCCATTATCGAATGGTTTTCGACAAATATGTAGCTCTAGGAAATCATTTAATAGACAATGATAAAAATAAGCACACTACTTTAGCCAAAACAACCTTAACTATGTTGGTAGTTTAGTATCTCATTGTTTTCACAAAAACGAGATAGGGCTATATTCATGCATAATTATCTCACAACATGAATACGTAAATAGGAGAAAAGTGTAGCCTCAAGAGTGGTAAACCCATACCTAAGGCCAACATCACCTCTAGATATTTAAAAGAAAATAATACAAAAAATCATACAAAGAAGTGTATAGGGTAAAATATCCATCTTAAACACTTGTATTCATTTCTATATAAAATCACTATATGTTCTCTACACTCCATGTAAAATATATCACAAAAAGAGTTTTCAATAGATTGAATAACTAAAATTTAAATTAACGGATAACCACAAAACTCCCATATTGGAAGGATGATGTGACCCTATGGACTTATCTACAAATGGGTGGGGTCTCAAACCTCATTGAAAAAATGTAGGGTCACGATCAAGACATTTCTCTTCAATTCATGGCTGGGTGGAAGCAAAGAACAATTGAATATGGGAGATAAGCATTAAAATCACTGAAGAGCTTATTGCTAAGGTCAAAGGGTTGAGTCTCGAAGGTGTTAAATTATTCAGCAAGAGGGTTGAAAAGAAAATTGAAGCCAATAAATTCCTAGTAGACAGAGAAAATTTTGAGTTTGTTACGACAGGCATAAAGTGACCTCCATTCCAGAGCCATTCGATGAAATTGCAAGGATGATTGTCAGGTATGTCACTTTAGAAGGCAGATATGTGACGGTTCCTCTCAAACATTTGGTTTTCCTAAATCATTTTAGAAGGAATTTTCATGTTAGCTTTCCACATTATCTTTTAAATTCACTGAACACTCTGTTCTTGAGTTTCAAAACCACACCCATGCCACCCCCTTCACCAAGGCCTCATTCTGTTACTTCACCGCCATTTCCTTTCTCAACATCATTCAATTCCCGCTGCCCTTGCCCCTCCTTACCCTGACTCCACTACCCCCACCACTACTACTGGTCGAAGGAAAATTAGAACCAAAAATCCACTTTACCCCTTAATCATCCCTTCCCCTCCCAAATAATCCTTCGTAGTAGCAAAGAAATTGAGTTTGCTAAAAATCTGCTTCATATCAACAATCCAACTAGTGCTTCTACTATGGAAGGGGAGGATGTCCTTCTCAATAGAATTGTCAATCTGGAAAAGGAGGTTGGGGCTTTGAAAGAAGAGCTCAAATAGGTCTGTAAGAGAGAAGGAAAAGGAAGATGCACAATGACCTTGAGGATAATGATCAAATTATTGAAATTTACAAGAAGCTTAACTCACTGGATAACAAGATGGGAAATGCAAAAGGAAGGCATGACTATACCATGTCTGTGCTTAAGGCTATTTACAATTTTTGGAGTAGCATGTCAAAAGTGTATGTGTGCTTAGCGACATTCCTGCTGCCATTTGGGAGCCGGAACCAGTAAGGAACTTGACTCTCTCACAGTTGGATAAGAAGGATCCCACCCATGTCACTACCTTAGCACTCTTCACCTCTCTGCAGAAGGTAAGGACAAAGATTGAAAAAGTAGACAAGTGAAGAGGACGGTCCTTACTATAGGTTTTTTTATTTTGATGCTATCAGGAGGTTGTTTTCATGTTGTTTAGTTACAATTTTGTTACTATTTTGATCCTTTGGTATAGTTCCTCGGTTAACTATAGTTGGACATACATGTATATTCTGGATGCTGATCCAAACTTGATGTTTTTACTGCATTATCTGGCTATGGAGCCTTTTTTGTAAGAGGGTATAGTCCCTTCAAAACTATTTACCCCTAATAAAAAAACCATAAAACTTTGCACATGAAAGTTAGCAATATTTGGATTTACTCCTTTGATCCACTTGGGTTTGATTTTGAAAAATAGTTGCCAAAAATTATAGTAAAGGGTTATTCATAACAACAAATTAATAATTCTTTATTGAGTTTTACATATATTATAATATAAAATAATCACATGCAAATCCCATTCTAATGTTACTTATTAACACCCCGATTTAAAAATGGTTGCTTGTTAAAAAGACGAACTCTCTTTACTTTAAAATGCAGATAAGTGATACTTAGGTATTTACCTTTGATCTTTAAAAAATGTTCCTTATTTTCCTGAATCATTATTTAGTACCCTCATTTTAAAATTTCTCAGTACTCACATTAATTAAACTAAGCCTTTATGATTAGATTTTCTTGGGTACTCGAACTTTGAAAATTTGTTACTCATACTTCATGTTTGTGAGGGCTTACACTGGTTATTTCATAATACTCACCCTCGTATTTCAAATTTTTCTTGTATTTGGAAAACTTAAATCTCACACTATTTTAGTCATCCACACTTTGGATTCATTAAAGAGATTGCATTTATGTTTTCTTTAATGACACCAATTTATTTTACTCGCATTTATTAAAGTATAAAATCACACTTCACATTTTCTAGAATTTATTAAAATATTTTTCTAAGTTAAAGTTTGACATTTTCTAGAAGTCGAAGGAGTGAGAACTTGCAATTTTCAAGTGCGAAAATTCAAAGGAGACATCACATAGATGCGAGTACTAAAAATTTCACTTCACAAGTGTAAGGATTCAAAGGTCACACTCAAATGATGTAAGTAATCAAAACTTATGTCTCGCAAATTTGAGAGGTGAAAATCTAATGTTCACACCTCGCACTCCATGGTTGTAGGGACTCACACTTTGCAAATGCAAGAATGGAAAAAGTCAAAGAAAAAGGCAAGGAAACTTAGACATCTAATGAACAATGAGCCAATACTAGTATTACAAGTGGTCCATTAGATGACATATATTTGGCATCCAAAATTAGGTGGCTAATTAAGATTGACAACTATGATTAGATTTGACATGTCCAGGTGTATGGCTCACATTCAAAAGGCTGAGCATTTCAAAAATTAATGTTCCTTAGGCGAAAAACATCAAGTCATGCATTATGCGCCATTAATGCAGAGCATGCCAATTTGGATGAAAGATTGCCCAATCTAAAAGGCTAGTGCAAGATTTTTCAAAAAAATCTTAATTCAATGAGTCATTTGGAAGAATTGAATCTACAAAGTTCACAATAAGAAATATTTTCTATAGTTTTATAGTGATCTTACAAGTTGAGTTCCATAAATAATGGTAGTTGAACTAGGGTTATCAAATGTGGATGCTTTTCTATATTCCTATGCCTACCAAAGGATGTTGATGGATAAAAAGTTTGACCCCATCAGATTAGATCATGACTTCCCCCACTATTCTACCTTATTATCAATAGTCTAATGGGAGATAATTTCAATAGATGCCATCAATTAAGCAGGAATGCTTGCGTGCCAAACACAAAGAGATGTCAATATTACGACATTGAAAAGAAATATGGTAAAAAAAATTGGACCTAAACCAAAGGTATTTCTATGTCTAGAGATACTCTCCCCAATTCTTTTTCATGCTGAAGCAAAAGATTAGACATTATATTCATGGATTGAAAAGATAAGCTAGCTCTTATTGCTATTTATGATTTCAAGGCCTATTATAAGTTACCCGATGCTGAAACTATTTATAATTCAAAAACCATTCAATCATATATGGCCATAAGTGAGGACCATTTGACATAATTGGGCTAAAGACCCAAGTGAAAACATGGTTGATGAAGGCTTAAAAACATTATCATCAAAAGATTCAGGCTTGGAGTAAGGATTGACATGACCTTAATGAAACAATTATATGGAAACCCTTCCATTACAAAGTTAGATGTTTCCTAGATTCCCTTACTTTACATGATCATAGATGAAGGTAAGATCCCTACATTAGGGATTGTACTTGTACATTGAATCTATTATTATAGAGGGAATTTTATGTCAATGGTAATAAATCATTCTCTATGGATTCTTATCTCACCGTATACAATATGTGGATTCCTACTGTGTCTTAAGTTCTGCCCCCCTTGGAAACCCACGTTCCCTAGGGAAGTGAATGATGAGTATTTAGATCTATATGCTCATAGATTTAGGGATCATATTGAGGATATTTGCACCTCCTTCTACTCCTTAGTATATAGAATAATGTTGGAAATACCTGTAGACACTTTGAAAATTGGGACAAATTCCCTTAACCCCCCTCAATTAAATAAATTCATACTATACCCACTCATGTCCCTAGTGTACACATGTTAATTAAATTCATTACTGCAATTATAAAATTAATTACTTACCTCACCCATCCACCTCACCTACAACCAACTCACCTATCCACCTTACTCAAAGACTCATTCACAACCTATTAATTAATTAAGACTAATTCTATACCAATCCTAGCCAAGTAAGAATTAGTCTAAACCTAGCAATAACTCCCACCACCTCTCCTAAAGAACTCATACTTATATGGGTGGACTCTATCACTGAGACTTGAATTAAGGATATCAATCACACCAAAATAGGAAAGATCAGGCCATTTTTGGCAAACCTAGACTTATCCGCCTTAACCGAAACCGGATATTCCTCGATCGGCACTCTGGTTACCTAACCACCATCGGTTACTTTATATACAAATTTGCAACCTTTTACCCAGGGTTGGTCATTTTTCAATTTTTAGAAAACTATTGGATTCAAGCATGAATCCAAAACCTCTCAACATCTAGATAACACAAAATAATCAACCATAGACCCAAGCAAGCATCTGGTTCTCCTTCCAGAGCATTGGAATACTCATGGGAACATTACAGGAGTACTGTCATGGCATTGAATCTAGAATCTCTTCACGGATCAACTACCCTCCATGGATCAACTACCCTCCACCTTCACCTACTAGATCTATAAATGTAAGTAAGTATACGTGATTTCAATCATATTGTGCTTGCTTAAAGTATAGATTCCTTACCTCTTTCATTATAATTTATTTCTTCTTGTATTCCTTTATCTCCACCTCCTCACCAATCTACCAACCAAACCACCTATAGCCTTGTTATCCCTTCTATAAATTCCCCCTTTATATCCTTGAGCCTTCTTAGAAATACCACGAACCTAACCACACCCTTCTTACTCTATGCAATCACAGAGAATCCCAAAACCCACTTTTATCAAATTATTGTCAATTTCCCCTACCAACATCGTTTTTGACCAACATCGGTTTCACCTCCATACCGACATCGGTCACCTGACCGATATCGGTCTCTATGTCATTTCATTCCTTTTGACCAAAGAGCCTCTCGATCAACAAAACTAACCCAGACCTCACCTAATCAACCCCAGACCCCTATCAGACCTGTAAAAACCCATAATAACCTACCAAACCTCCATATTTAATCATAACCTTTCATGTTAGATTAGATTTTCTTATTGTATTTGCATGAGATACCTAAATTGTATAACTACAATAGGATTTCCTTACTTCATGATATTTACATTAAATTGTATTTGAAAGTGGATTGATAGCCTTCTAGGAAGCACCTCGCTTCCTAGATCTAGCACTCGTTAGGCAGTCCACTAACCTATATTATTAATACTATTTGGTGGTCTTATTTTGTTTCTTATACAGGTCATTCCTCCTAGCCAAAGGGAAGTTCTTCACGATCATCTTGGATCAAAAAGTCAGTAATGCACACATTCAACCTTCAACCTACATATCACAGGTATTCCTCCTAACATATTTCCTATTCCATTTTAACCAAATCAAAAATTAGGTGAAACATCTTGCACGCCCAAAGGGGACCCATCAAGGTTCTTTGAGTTGTTCATTCCTAGGGAAAATATTGTGTGTCTATTTTCATCCGATTCACATTAAGCTTCTTCTCTAGAAATATTCTTTTCTTATGATTATCTCAGTGACACTTGTTTTTTGGGATTAAAAGGAATTCTTCTTTCTTTTCTTGTATTGCATTTAGTGAAAGTCATACCCTTAACCTCTTAATATTTTTTTCTCATCGAATATAATTTGTGGATTTGGGTTTTAAATCTTGTGCACTTGCATTGTTAAGTTTATTAAATTATAGATAATCTAAAATTGTGGGTAACCTATATGCTGGAAGTCATGCCCAGCTAATGGTTGAAAAATTGAACTGTAGCTCACATTTTGCACATTCTCTATACCAAATCATTAAAACCAAATTAAACAATTCTTAAACAACATCTTTCCCAGAAGAAGTTGTCAACAATCACACAATCAGAGGATTGGCAGTGGGCTCCATCTGGTTTCTCTGTCTAGTCATCATTTCAGAGAAGGATCTCCCACATAAAAACTTACCTGGGCAAACTAGCCAAAGTTGTCATATTTTATAGGGCACCCTTTTAACCAAAAATTATACTATGCTTACATCGGTCTAAATGGCATAAGCCACAACATAAAATATATAGTGTAAAATTTCATGTTTGTTAGCTTTTTATCTCGCCGAGTATCCTTTACGCCCCATCATGACCGGTGTATTACGGTTTTATTAGGACTCCTTGTAGCCATACTCGATGTCTCAGGTTGGCCCTTTTATTTGATCTAAATCACCAAAATTTATTTTTTTATTCTCTTCCCGATTTCATAAGAATCGGTATCGGTCCAACGATCAAAACCGGTTATATCATTTTACCGCATCGGTTAATTAACCGACATAAATTTATATACTTTTTGGATATTTTTTCCAAAATAGTATTCTCCACCTTCATGTTCTTTTTGTGGTTTGTTCTACCATTTTTATCCCACTCTTGAGTCTCTAATATCATTTTTAGGATCCAGGTTAACCCATTTTCACTTTTCATTGCCAAATATTTGAATCCCTTATTCTTCACAAAGATGGTGACATTGGTCTGAGCCAACTAACGTTGGTTACCATACCAGCATCGGTTACCATAAGCGACATTAGTCTACGTATTTTGAATTATATTCGATGAAAAAAAAATATGAAGAGGTTAAGGGTATGAATTTCACTAAATGCAATACAAGATTTAATCGATGGTTGACAAATTGAACTGTAGCTCACATTTTGCACATTCTCTATACCAAATCATTAAAACAAAATTAAACAATTCTTAAACAACATCTTTCCTGAAGAAGTTGTCAACAATCACACAATCGGGGTTTGACAAGGCTCCATCTGGTTTCTCTGTCCAGTCATCATTTTATAGAAGGATCTCCCACGTAAAAAATTACACCAAACCAAACCACGCTTGTCATATTTTATAGGGCACCCTTTTTAACCAAAAATTATATTATGCTTACAAATAATACTAAATGGCATAAGCCAAAACATAAAATATACAAAGTGTCGATTTCCTATTTGTTAGCTTTTATCGCCTAAGTTTTGAGGTGTGAGTTTTGTTTCCTCATTCATTTTTATCCTTTTACGCCCCACATCATGATTGGTGTATTACAATTTTATTAGGAATCCTTGTAGCCATACTCGATTCAAGGTTGGCCCTTTTATTTGATCTAAATCACCAAAATTTATTTTTTTCTTCTCTTCCTGATTTCACACCAACCGGTATCGGTCCTAAAGAACCGAAATCGGTTGTACCATTTTACCGCATCGGTTAATCGGCCGACATTAGTTTATATAATTTTTGGATATTTTTTCCAGAATATTATTCTCCACCTTCATGTTCTTTTCATGGTTTTTTCTACCATTTTTTTATCCCACTCTTGAGTCTCTAATATCATTTTCGGATCCGAGTTGACCCATTTTAACTTTTCATTGCCAAATATTTGAATCACTTATTCTTCACACTTTGGCCGACACTTTGATGAGCCGGTGACGTTGGTTACCATACCAGCATTGGTTACCCTAACTGACATTAGTCTCTATATTCGACTTATATTCGATGAAAAAATATGAAGAGGTTAAGGGTATGACTTTCACTAAATGCAATACAAGATTTAATCGATGGTTGACAAATTGAACTGTAGCTCACATTTTGCACATTCTCTATACCAAATCATTAAAACCAAATTAAATAATTCTTAAACAACATCTTTCCCGGAAGAAGTTGTCAACAATCACATAATCGGGGATTGACAGTGGGCTCCATCTGGTTTTGTGTCTAGTCATCATTTCGAGAAGAATATCCCACATAAAAACATACCAAACCAGCCATAGTTGTTGTATTTTATAGGGCACCCTTTTAGCGAAAAATTATATTATGGTTACAGTTATTCCTAAATGGCATAAGCCACAACATAAAATATACAAGGTAGGATTTCATGTTTGTTAGCTTTTTATCTCTGCCGAGTTTTGAGGTGTGAGTTGTGTTTCCTCATTCATTCTTATCCTTTTACGCCCACATCATGGTGATGTATTAAAGTTTTATTAGGACTCCTTGTAGCCATACTCATTATCCGGGTTGGCCCTTTTATTTTATCTAAATCACCAAAATTTATTTTTTCCTTCTCTTCCCCTGTATTTCACACTAACCGAGGTATCGGTCCAAATGACCGAAATCGGTGTATCATTTTACCGCATCGGTTAACTGACCGACATCGGTTTATATACTTTTTGGATATTTTTTCCATAATAGTATTCTCCACCTTCATGTTCTTTTCATGGTTTGTTCTACCATTTTTATCCCACTCTTGAGTCTCTAATATCATTTTCAGGATCCAAGTTGACCCATTTTCACTTGTCATTGCCAAATATTTGAATCCCTTATTCTTCACAAGAGTGTAGCGACATTGTCTCGAGCCGATTGACGTTGGTTACCCTACCAAAGCATCGGTAACCTAACCGACATTATTCTCGTATTCTGATTTATATTCGATGAAAAAATATGAAGAGGTTAAGGGTATGACTTTCACTAAATGCAATACAAGATTTAATCGATGGTTGACAAATTGAATCAGTAGCTCACATTTTCCACATTCTCTATACCAAATCATTAAAACCAAATTAAAAATTCTTAAACAACATCTTTCCCGGAAGAAGTTGTCAATAATCACATAATCAGGGGATTGATAGTGGGCTCCATCTCGTTTCTCTGTCCGACTCATCATTTCGAGAAGAATCTCCCACGTAAAAACTTACTTGAAATCAGCCATAGTTGTCGTATTTTATAGGGCACCCTTTTTAGCCAAAAATTATATTATGCTTACAGTCAGTCCTAAATGGCATAAGCCACAACATAAAATATACAGTGTAGGATTTCATGTTTGTTAGCTTTTTATCTGCTTAGAGTTTTGAGGTGTGAGTTGTGTTTCCTCATTCATTCTTATCCTTTTACACCCCACATCATGACCGGTGTATTAAAATTTTATTAGGACTCCTTGTAGCCATACTCAGATTCTCGGGTTGGCCCTTTTATTTGATCTAAATCACCAAAATTTATTTTTCCTTCTCTTCCCAGTATTTCACACCAACCGTATCGAGTCCAATGATCGAAATCGTCAGGTTGTATCATTTACCGGCATCGGCATTAATCGACCGACATCGGTTTATATACTTTTTGGATATTTTTCTAGAATATTATTCTCCCCCTTCATGTTCTTTTCGTTATTTGTTCTACCATTTTTTATCCCACTCTTGAGTCTCTAATATCATTTTCGGGATCCAAGTTGACCCATTTTCACTTTTCATTGCCAAATATTTAAATCCCTTATTCTTCACAGTATGGTGACATTGGTTTGAGCCGACCGACGTTGGTTACCATACCAACATCGGTTACCCTATCCGACATTAGTCTCTCAGTATTTTGACTTATATTCGATGAAAAAATATGAAGAGGTTAAGGGTATGACTTTTACTAAATGCAATACAAGATTTAATTGATGGTTGACAAATTGAACGTAGCTCACATTTTGCACATTCTCTATACCAAATCATTAAAACCAAATTAAACAATTCTTAAACAACATCTTTCCTGAAGAAGTTGTCAACAATCACACAATCGGGGATTGGCGTGGGCTCCATTTGGTTTCTCTCGTTGAGTCATCATTTCGTAGAAGGATCTCCCCACGTAAAACTTACAGAAACTAGCCATAGTTCTCATATTTTATAGGGAACCCTTTTTAACTAAAAATTATACTATGCTTACAACATACGGTCCTAAATGGCATAAGCCACAACATAAAAATATACAAGTGTAGGATTTCTGTTTGTTAGCTTTTTATTTTCCCCGAGTATCCTTTTACACCCCACATTATGACCGTGTATTAAAGTTTTATTAGGACTCCTTGTATCCATACTCTCGTATCTGGGTTGGCCTTTTATTTGATCTAAATCACCAAAATTTATTTTTCCTTCTCTTCCCAGTATTTCACACTAACCTAGTATCGGTCCAAATGACCAAAATCGGTTGTATCATTTTACCGACATCGGTTACCCGACCGACATCGCTTTATATACTTGTTGGATATTTTTTCTAGAATAGTATTCTCCACCTTCATGTTCTTTTTGTTATTTGTTTTACCATTTTTTATCCCACTTTGAGTCTCTAATATCATTTTCAAGATCCAAAGTTGACCCATTTTCACTTTTCAATTCCAAATATTTAAATCCCTTATTCTTCACAAAGAGACATTGGTTTGAGTTGATGACGTTGGTTACCATACCAAAGATCGTTACCATAACTTACATTAGTCTCTCGTATTCTCGAATTATATTCGATGAAAAAAATATGAAGAGGTTAAGGGTATGAATTTCACTAAATGCAATACAAGATTTAACGATGGTTGACAAATTGAACCGTAGCTCACATTTTGCACATTCTCTATACCAAATCATTAAAACGAATTAATCAATTCTTAAACAACATATTTCCCGCAAGAAGTTGTCAACTATCACACAATCGGGGGATTTCTGAAGTGGGATCCATCCGGTTTCTCTGTCTGGTCATCATTTCGTAGAGAAGGATCTCCCACGTAAAAATTACCCAAACCAAATACATAGTTGTCATATTTTATAGACACCCTTTTTAACCAAAAATTATATTATGCTTACTGATCGATCCTAAATGGCATAAGCCAAAACATAAAATATACAAAGTTGTCGGGTTTCTTGTTTGTTAGCTTTTATCTGCCTAAGTTTTGAGGTGTGAGTTTTGTTTCCTCATTCATTTTTATCCTTTTACGCCCCACATCATGATTGGTGTATTGACGGCTTTATTAGGAATCCTTGTAGCCATACTCGTATCCGGGTTGGCCCTTTTATTTGATCTAAATCACCAAAATTTATTTTTTCTTCTCTTCCCAGATTTCACACTAAATCAACCGTTATCGATCTAGCGAATCAAAATCGGTTGTACCATTTACTGCAGGCATTGGTTAACCGGGATCGACATCGGTTTATATATTTTTGGATATTTTTTCCGTAATAGTATTCTCCACCTTCATGTTCTTTTCGTGGTTTGTTCTACCATTTTTTATCCCACTCTTTGAGTCTCTAATATCATTTTCAGATCCGTGTTGACCCATTTTCACTTTTTATCACCAAATATTTGAATGCCTTATTCTTCACAAGAGCTTGACATTGGTTTGAGCCGATCGACGTTGGTTACCATACCAAGATCGCATCATTACCCTAACCAACATTAGTCTCTATTCGACTTATATTTGATGAAAAAATATGAAGAGGTTAAGGGTATGAATTTCACTAAATGCAATACAAGATTTAACCGATGGTAGACAAATTGATCCTCGTATCTCACATTTTGCACATTCTCTATACCAAATCATTAAAACCAAATTAAACAATTCTTAAACCACATCTTTCCCGAGGAAGTTGTCAACAATCACATAATTAGGGATTGACAAAGGCTCCATCTGGTTTCTCTGTAGTCATCATTTCGAGAAGAATCTCCCACATAAAAACTTACCCGAAACCACCATATAGTTGTCGTATTTTATAGGGCACCCTTTTTAGCCAAAAATTATATCATGCTTACAACAATCCTAAATGGCATAAGTCACAACATAAAATATACAAGTGTAGGATTTCATGTTTGTTAGCTTTTTATCTACCTGATTTTTGAGGTGTGCGTTGTGTTTCCTCATTCATTCTTATCCTTTTACGTCCCACATCATGACTCGGTGTATTAAAGTTTTATTAGGAATCCTTGTAGCCATACTCAGTGATTCTGGGTTGGCCTTTTATTTGATCTAAATCACCAAAATTTATTTTTTCCTTCTCTTCCCGTATTTCACACTAACCAAGCATTATCCCAAATGACCGAAATCGGGTGTATCATTTTACCGCATCGGTTAAGCGACCGACATCGCTTTATATACTTTTGGTTATTTTTTCTAGAATAGTATTATCCAACTTCATGTTATTTTCATGGCTTGTTCCACCATTTTTTATCCCTCTCTTGAGTCTCTAATATCATTTTCGTGGATCCAGGTTGACCCATTTTCACCTTTCATTGCCAAATATTTGAATCCCTTATTCTTCACAAGATTTACATTGGTCCGAGCCGATTGACGTTGGTTACCCTACCAAAGCATCGATAACCCTAACCGACATTAGTCTCTCGTATTCTCGACTTATATTCGATGAAAAAATATTAAGAGGTTAAGGGTATGACTTTCACTAAATGCAATACAAGATTTAATCGATGGTTGAAAAATTGAACCGTAGCTC
This sequence comes from Taxus wallichiana var. yunnanensis, assembly GCA_018340775.1. Lineage (NCBI taxonomy): Eukaryota > Viridiplantae > Streptophyta > Pinopsida > Cupressales > Taxaceae > Taxus > Taxus wallichiana. Next base: position 458,678,395 of record CM031237.1, read on the forward strand.
ACATTTTGCACATTCTCTATACCAAATCATTAAAACCAAATTAAACAATTCTTAAACAACATCTTTCCTAGAAGAAGTTGTCAATAATCACATAATCGGGGATTGACAGTGGGCTCCATTTGGTTTCTCTCGTCCGGTCATCATTTCGGAGAAGAATCTCCACATAAAAACTTACCCGAAACCACCATAGTTGTTGTATTTTTATAGGGCACCCTTTTTAGCCAAACATTATATTATGCTTACAATCAATCCTAAATGGCCTAAGCCACAACATAAAATATACGGTGTAGGATTTCATGTTTGTTAGCTTTTTATCTCGCCCGAGTTTTGAGGTGTGAGTTGTGTTTCCTCATTCATTCTTATCCTTTTACTCCCCACATCATGACTCGTGTATTAAAGTTTTATTAGGACTCCTTGTAGCCATACTCGGTATCTGGGTTGGCCCTTTTATTTGATCTAAATCACCAAAATTTCTTTTTTTCTTCTCTTCCCAGATTTCACACTGAACCGTATCGGTCCAAATGACCGAAATCGGTTGTATCATTTGCTGACGACATCGGTTACACCGATCGACATCGCTTTATATACTTGTTGGATATTTTTCTAGAATAGTATTCTCCACCTTCATGTTCTTTTCATTATTTGTTTTACCATTTTTATCCCACTCTTGAGTCTCTAATATCATTTTCAAGATCCAGTGTTGACCCATTTTCACTTTTCAATTCCAAATATTTAAATCCCTTATTCTTCACAAGAATGATATCGACATTGGTTTGAGCCCAGTGACGTTGGTTACCATACCAGCATCGGTTACCTAACCGACATTAGTCTCTCGTATTCGACTTATATTCGATGAAAAAATATGAAGAGGTTAAGGGTATGACTTTCACTAAATGCAATACAAGATGTAATCGATGGTTGACAAATTGAACCGTAGCTCACATTTTGCACATTCTCTATACCAAATCATTAAAACCAAATTAAATAATTCTTAAACAACATCTTTCCCAAAAGAAGTTGTCAACAATCACATAATCGTGGATTGACAGTGGGCTGCATTTTTTCTATGTTCAGGTCATCATTTCGTAGAAGAATCTCCCACATAAAACATACCTCAAACCACCTTTTTAGTTGTCATATTTTATACGGCACCCTTTTTAGCCAAAAATTATATTATGCTTACAGTCAGTCCTAAATGGCATAAGCCACAACATAAAATATATAGTGTAGGATTTCATGTTTGTTAGCTTTTATCTCATTTGAGTTTTGAGGTGTGAGTTGTGTTTCCTCATTCATTCTTATCCTTTTACGTCCCACATCATGATTGGTGTATTAAAGTTTTTTAGGACTCCTTGTAGCCATACGCAGATTCGGGTTAGCCCTTTTATTTGATCTAAATCACCAAAATTTATTTTTTCCTTCTCTTCCTAGATTTCAAACCAACCGGTATCGGTCCAAAGAATGTAAATCGGTTGTATCATTTACTGCATCGGTTAATCGATCGACATCGCTTTATATAATTTTTGGATATTTTTTCTAGAATAGTATTCTCCACCTTCATGTTCTTTTCGTTATTTGTTCTACCATTTTTTATCCCACTCTTGAGTCTCTAATATCATTTTCGGATCCAGTTGACCCATTTTCACTTCTCATTGCCAAATATTTAAATTCCTTATTCTTCACAATAGTGACATTGGTCCGAGCCGACATTGACATTGGTTACCATACCAGCATCGTTTACCCTAACTCGACATTAGTCTCTATATTCTCGACTTATATTCGATGAAAAAAATATGAAGAGGTTAAGGGTATGACTTTCACTAAATGCAATACAAGATTTAACTCGATGGTTGACAAATTGAACAGTAGCTCACATTTTGCACATTCTCTATACCAAATCATTAAAACCAAATTAAACAATTCTTAAACAATTTCTTTCCTGTAAGAAGTTGTCAACAATCACATAATTAGGGATTGACAAGGGCTCCATCTGGTTTCTCTTTCCAGTCATCATTTCGAGAGAAGAATCTCCCACATAAAAACTTACCTCGAAACTAACCATAGTTGTCGTATTTTATAGGGCACACTTTTTAGCCAAAAATTATATTATGCTTAAATTCAGTCCTAAATGGCATAAGCCACAACATAAAAATACAAAGCAGGATTTCATGTTTGTTAGCTTTTTATCTCGCCTTTGAGTTTTGAGGTGTGAGGTGTGTTTCCTCATTCATTCTTATCCATTTACGCCCACATCATGACTGGTGTATTAAAGTTTTATTAGGACTCCTTGTAGCCATACTCAAAGATTCTGGGTTGGTGCTTTTATTTGATCTAAATCACCAAAATTTATTTTTCCTTCTCTTCTCGGATTTCATACCAACCTGTATCGATCCAACACCAAAATCAGTTGTATCATTTTACCGACATCGGTTAATCGATGACACATCGCTTTTATATACTTTTTGGATATTTTTTCTAGAATAGTATTCTCCACCTTCATGTTCTTTTTATGGTTTTTCTACCATTTTTTATCCCACTCTTGAGTCTCAGTAATATAATTTTCGTGATCCAGATTGACCCATTTTCACCTTTCATTGCCAAATATTTGAATCCCTTATTCTTCACAATGAGTCGACATTGGTCTCGAGCCGACCGATGTTTGTTACCATACCAACATTAGTTACCCTAACTGACATTAGTCTATGTATTCGACTTATATTCGATGAAAAGAATATGAAGAGGTTAAGGGTATGAATTTCACTAAATGCAATACAAGATTTAACTGATGGTTGACAAATTGAATTGTACCTCACATTTTGCACATTCTCTATACAAAATAATTAAAACCAAATTAAAAAATTCTTAAACAACATCTTTCCCGTAAGAAGTTGTCAACAATCACACAATCAAGGGATTGACAAAGGGCTCCATCCGGTTTTTCTATCTAGTCATCATTTTAGAGAAGGATCTCCCACGTACAAAACTTAACTAAAACTAGCCATAGTTTTCGTATTTTATAGGGCAACCTTTTTAACCAAAAATTATATTATGCTTACAGATCGCCATCCTAAATGGCATAAGCCACAACATAAAATATACAAACACGGGATTTCTTGTTTGTTAGCTTTTATCTCACCTTCGAGTTTCGAGGTGTGAGTTGTGTTTTTCATTCATTCTTATCCTTTTACGCCCCACATCATGCGACCGGTGTATTACGCTTTTATTAGGACTCCTTGTAGCCATACTCGATTCGGGGTTGGCCTTTTATTTGATCTAAATCACCAAAATTTATTTTTTTCTTCTCTTCCCGATTTCATATCAACCGTAGATCGGTCCAATGACCGACATCGGTTGATCATTTACCTACATCGGTTAACTGACCGACATCAGTTTATATACTTTTTGGTTATTTTTTCTAGAATAGTATTCTCCACCTTCCTGTTCTTTTCGTGGTTTGTTCTACCATTTTTATCCCACTCTTGAGTCTCTAATATCATTTTCAGGATCCAGTTGACCCATTTTCACATGTCATTACCAAATATTTGAATCTCTTATTCTTCACAAGAAATGCGACATCGTCCGAGCCTACCGACGTTTGTTACCATACCAGCATAAGTTACCATAACCGACATTATTCTCTATATTCGACTTATATTTGATGAAAAAAATATGAAGACGTTAAGGGTATGACTTTCACTAAATGCAATACAAGATTTAACGATGGTTGACAAATTGAATCAGTAGCTCACATTTTGCACATTCTCTATACCAAATCATTAAAACCAAATTAAAAATTCTTAAACAACATCTTTCCCACAAGAAGTTGTCAACAATCACACAATCGGGATTGATGGTGGGCTCCTTCTCGTTTCTCTCGTCTACGGTCATTTCAAAGAAGGATCTCCCACGTAAAAACTTACCTTAAACCAACCATAGTTGTCATATTTTATAGGGCACCCTTTTAAACCAAAAATTATATTATGCTTACAACCATTCTAAATGGTATAAGCCACAACATAAAATATACAAAGTGTAGGATTTCCTATTTGTTAGCTTTTTATCTCGCCTAAGTTTTGAGGTGTGAGTTGTGGTTCCTCATTCATTCTTATCCTTTTATGCCCCACATCATGACTGGTGTATTAAAGTGTTATTAGGACTCCTTGTAGCCATACTCAGTATCTTGGTTGGCCCTTTTATTTGATCTAAATCACCAAAATTTATTGTTTTCTTCTCTTCCTAGATTTCACAAAGAACCGGTATTGGTCCAGTGACCGAAATCGGTTGTATCATTTTACTGGCATCGGTTAACTGACCAACATAAGTTTATATAATTTTGGTTATTTTTTCTAGAATAGTATTCTCCACCTTCATGTTCTTTTTGTGGTTTGTTCTACCATTTTTATCCCACTCTTGAGTCTCTGATATCATTTTTAGGATCCAGGTTGACCCATTTTCACCTTTCATTGCCAAATATTTGAATCTCTTATTTTTCACAAGAGTGTTACATTATCGTCCGAGCCGACCGACATTGGTTACCATACCAAAGATTTGGTTACCCTAACCAACATTAGTCTCAGTATTTTGACTTATATTCGTTGAAAAAATATGAATATGTTGAGGGTATGAATTTCACTAAATGCAATACAAGATTTAATCGATGGTTGACAAATTGAACTTGCACTCACATTTTGCACATTCTCATACCAAATCATTAAAACCAAATTAAACAATTCTTAAACAACATCTTTCCTAGAAGAAGTTGTCAACAATCACACAATCGGGGATTGATAGTGGGCTCCATCTGGTTTCTTTGTCTAGTCATCATTTCATGTAAGGATCTTCCATGTAAATACTTACTCCGAAACTAACCATAGTTGTCATATTTTATAGGGCACCCTTTTTAACCAAAAATTATATTATGCTTATAGTCGGTCTAAATGGCATAAGCCACAACATAAAATATATAGTGTAGGATTTCCTGTTTGTTAGCTTTTTATCTCGCCTAAGTTTTGAGGTGTGAGTTGTTTTTCCTCATTCATTCTTATCCTTTTATGCCCCACATCATGACCGGTGTATTACGCTTTATTAGGACTCTTGTAGCCATACTCAATATCCGGGTTGGCCCTTTTATTTGATCTAAATCACCAAAATTTATTTTTTTCTTCTCTTCCCAAATTTCACAACAACCGGTATCGGTCCAATGCGAAAAATCGGTTGTATCATTTTACCGGCATCGGTTAACGACTCGACATCGATCATATACTTTTTGGATATTTTTTCCAGAATAGTATTCTCCACCTTCATGTTCTTTTTGTGGTTTGTTCTACCATTTTTTATCCCACTCTTGAGTCTCTAATATCATTTTCAGGATCTAGGTTGACCCATTTTCACCTTTCATTACCAAATATTTGAATCTCTTATTCTTCATAGTAGCTAACATTGGTTTGAGCTGACCTGACATCAAGTTACCATACCAGCATCGGTTACCCTAACCGACATTAGTCTCTTTATTCTAACTTTCTAATCAAAACAATGATATAATCACTCATTTTAGACTGATTTCCCCATTACTTCCATGTTTCTGCATCATCAATGAAGCTCAAAAAACTTATTTTATCATGAGTCACATGGTTTTGACTCGTAAACAAGCTAATGTTCTTGTTTTTCACGCTAGCCACCAACCGCTCCCACCTATTCCATCACCCCTTCAATCTCATCACCCATGGACCCCAATCAGGCTCTTACCATACCCACTGGTGATGAGGAGTTCACGAGATTCTTGATCACAACCTTGATTCTCTACGATACTATTTCTCTCATTCATCTACTCACGATTCATCGGGTAACTTATATATGACATGCCCGTGTCCATTCATTCTACCCTCGTACCTACTTCTCGCATCATCTACTACTAGCTTGACCTTAACATCTTCCACCTTACCACTTGTGGTGTCCGAGCTTGACCTTACATCATCGATATCTCGCTGCATCTATAACATTTTTCACACCTTTGACATCTATTTCTCAAAAATTTCAACCATGCCTTTATCAACTGCCTTAAATGTAGGTCTATCTACACCCGCCACCTCTCATATACCTATTGCATCTCAACCACCAATGGTGTTAGAAACCCATACTCCCTTCCAAAACATTTTACTCTCCATACTGCAGTCTCTTCCTTTGATTTCTATGAGATTCTTTATGTCCACTCCACCTACCTACACTTATCACCAACATCCCCCTATTTCATTTATCACTTATTTAGGATGCTTGTCATCTACATCTATTCCGACCTAGATTCCTTTCTCATAATTTTTGCACTCGGCACCACCACATAGTGGGATGCGATCCATATCATACCCTCCTCATCTACCCCTTATACTCAAGTGGGGTTTCTAGTCTTCAAAACCTACCAATAATCTTATCAAAATGATGATGGATAATATGTAGACATTAGAAGCATCTTTCTTTGGCTCACGTAACTCTTTGACATATGACTAGATTTGAATTGATCCCATTCACTCATCCATTACAATCGTCCATACCCTAAAAATTGGGAAATACCTAAATTCAACCAATTTAATAACAAAGAAGACCCGTAACAACACTTGTGGTATTTTAAACATGGGTGTTATTTGATTGCTCATGATGACATTTTTCTCTTGTGAACATTCCCATTATCCTTGACAATACCTGCTTTGAATTGATATAGTGCTCTACCTAGGCATTCCATTTTATCATTCAACCAAGTAGCTCAAGATTTCCTATACCACTTTCCTATCAACATTGTCAAGAAGGTCACCATGACCGACTTGTACATGACATGCCAATATGAAGACAAATCTATTACAGACTTTGTCACTCATTGGCAGAGCCTGATCAACTAGCTCACATTCCAACTGCCTCAAACTGAGTTATTAGAGTTGTTCATCGGGGCTTGTGCTAGAGACATCTTGGAAAATATCCAAGTTCAAACTTTTCGCATGTTTGATGAGGCATTCACCATGGCCCGAAAACTTGAAATTCACACCATTGAAGATAAGAAGATACAACTACGTAACAAGAGAATTGTGTTTAAATCAAATGATACATGTACTTCCAAATTGAAAAATAATTAATCTAAAGCAAAAGGAGCTACCAACACAGTATTTTTGAAAGCCAGCCCATCTCACCCTTCCAACCAATCAAATCCTTCTTCCAATCTTTCTCATGTTCAGGATTTTCAGTTCAAGCAGAGAGTAATAAAAATATGCACCCATAGGATAACCCTACTCTTTAGTTTTAGAAAAATTCTAAAAGTCGAGCAATCACTCTTCCACCCATCAAACCACATACTAGTTTTGACCCCTCTCGTCCTGTGCCTACATGGTACAAAGAAAATGATTACTACAACTATCATCGCATTAGAGGTCATAACGACATGATAATTGTATAAATTTTAAAAATATTTTCCAAGAAATGTTAGATAATGGAGATCTCATCTTGGATAATCCTAATGCACTGGCTAATCATAACCTTCACATCTTCAAGAATTCGTTCCCAAATCACACCCTATTGTCTAACCAAACCGGTGAAACCTCGACCAATGACAATAACATTTATGAGGTTCATGTTGTTTTCGACATCATACTAGCTCTCCTGCTCAATTTCCTCCTACTCCATCTATCAAGGAGATTCTTGCACAAGCTCCTTCATCCACGGAGGGACTTGTTTCATTTGCTCCTTTACCCACAAAGGAGTCTCCCTTATTTCCTCCTCCTACGAAGAATCTCGCCATATCCACTGATGTAGTTTCCCCACTCACCTCTCAACCTAGCAAACAACTTGCATGTACTTACTTTTACCCACGGGAGAGTCATGCTTCCCTTCTTCTTCGCCAAAACATGAAGTTACCACATCCAACTTGTCATCTCCCCTACCCATAGAGGATCCATTAGCAATGTCCTTTCCTATTGGTGATAATTCTCCATTGGCTTTCAAGGATCATGTTGATTTTCTCTCATCTCTTTTACCCACAGATTCTGAAGCCAACCATTTCCTATCTCACATACATTTTTACAGGGATTACTACCAAATCAAAATCATCCCCCTACATCGTTGTCTTGCTCACGCTTGGCCGAACACTTGGATTATGTTTACGGTTTCATGATTTGGGGATGCCTTCGATTGCCTATCTCAACTTAAATGCAAATGTTGTCTGTTGATACTTCCATGATCTATCTAAAGGTATTTTAGAAAACCAAACCCACCATGCCCATGCTAGTTGTAGTAACCTCTTCTTCATCACCCTTGCCCACACCTAAACCTTTACCATCAAATGAAATTTTTCCTATGCCTAAAACCTTTCCTGCACCTATATCTTCCTCCGCGTCCAAACCCATTGCCACATTGGGAATCATGCGACATCAAGCCTGGTCCATCCTCCTGTCAAAATGGAATTAGCCACATCATCACAAGTCATTGCAAAGAATATTCCCCCACCTAAGAGGAAGACCCAACCTCTTAGGCTGCATACACCGGATTTTCCCACTACCCCTCTGTCACCTTCACCACTTCCATCTATCCTAGGACCCCACCCATCAACCTTGGTCAAGAAGCCTCCTACCCAAGGTAAACCAAAAACAAAACAACCCACCTCCTCGTCACGATCCTTTGTTCCATCCAAATTACCTACATAAATTATGCCTTTTCTATCACCTACATCATTTCTACCTCCTATACCTACACCACTTCCAATATCCTCATCATTACCTATGCCATTCCCTTCTCTTCAACTAGTACCTTCCACATTACCTCTTACTACAACCTTCACAGCACCTTCATTATCACCTTATCTAACTCAACCTCTTTTGCTATCTACCTTCCCTTATACATCACACACTTCTTCTTCACCTTTACCCAAGAAGGTGTAACCAAATCCCAAGAACCCATTACCCTCCAAAGAGGTAGTTAAACCTACACCACCTTCAACAACTAGTTCACTTACTACATCTTTACCCAAGAAGGTGCAATCCAAAAATAAAAACCGTACTATTTACCGAACATGTGGTAAAATTTACTCACCTTTGATTCCCACCTTCGGTGTCACCTCTCCCACCAAATTCATCCACACTTCTATCCAAACCCACACTTAATTCACATTATGATCCATTGGCGGGGTCTTATGCCAACATCTTAGATAAAATTTTGGAAATCTCTGTCATCACATTGCCACCACGTAGAACTTACAACCCACTCATACCTAAACAAGAAGGGTTTAACGATACCAAAAATTTTGCTTACCATCGTGTGTCAGGGCATGATGTGGAAAACTATAAGGCTCTTAAGACTATTCTTCTCCAAGTATGTCCTCTCGAAAATTTTTTTGATGACGATGATCTTTTAGATGAGGACCCTCTTCCACATGCACCTATCACCACACATCCTCATCCCATACCTATTATGTGACCTTCATCTCCCCCTCCACAACCCTTTTATTCTCCTCCAAAATTTAAGATCAATATGGTCCGCATAAGAGAGCTACTCAAACCTCTGCTAAAATTCCAATGTGCTGCATTATTTTCACAAAACTAGTATATGACCTTACCATATTTTTTCCCATCTTGTCACTACACCTATTACGACTCACTTTCTCCTTTACCATAGATTAACATGGTTCACATTTTCACTCGATCCTCGAAGGAAAAAGAAAAGGAGAAAACAATCAACTCATCTGCTACTCTTTTTTACCCAATATTCCATCTACACCTACACCAAAAATCACCATCCACACTCCACATACCCTATTTCTCGATGGGCTTTCCCATCATATAATGCTTAAACAATTGTACTAGTCTCCTCTCAAAATGTCTTTGCATTTAACCTCATCCAATCCTCTCTCCCGAGTCTCATCGCAAGAAGCCCTCATTAAAGTTCTGCAATCTATTGAGGTTTTACCTAATGACCCTACTCCTGTTGCATCCATTATCACTCCTCATCATGTGGCCTCTCTCACCACTTCATCCCCTTCCTCTACACCAGCTTACCACTCATCAAGTATTTTCTCTCGGTTTCTCTGAAGTTGAGATTTTACCTCTCAATCGGATGATCTGACCCTACCCTATTTGTTTCTTCCGACATATATAATATACGCATTCGACGTGTTGTGATTGATGGCGGTGCTATATTAACATCATTTCCTCCCATGCGTCAACCAAATGTGCATCCTCCAATTACATGCATAATAACCTAGTTATGTTGCATTCATTAAATGATGCCATGAATTTAACCTTGCACCATCATTCTTCACATTCGTGTGGGCCCCATACCATTCTTGAATTATTCTATGTCTTAGAGAGGGAATTCTAGTACAACATGCTAGCTTGGCGATATTGGATCTGCGTAAGTCATGGGTTGTGTTCCTTCAACCTTACACCATTGTTTAAAATTTGAACATGAAGGAAAAAACTATACCATTCCAGCCAACCCTTCACCATTCAAGACCTATAACATGTTGTATCAACCCAATGATGTTCTTATACCAGTTAAGGCATCTACCACTACTACCACTTCTTCTTCAGCCACTGCCTCATCCACCAATGCTACTGTTACATCTTCCACAACTAACTCCTCTATTCCCACTACTACCGTAGCTTTTATAACTAACCCATCTGGTTCTCAAACAAATGATGCTTCTTCTTCCCAACTATCTAGCGATTCATCCATTCCTGCTATCCACATATCAACCACTAATCCCTTAGAAGGTGTTTTTCAATGCCTCATTATGTGGGAGTACCACCTTTATAATATTGACACATTACTTACTCCTTAAGAGTATGGTAACCTTCACCAACATTCCCACTATGATCACTGCATAGGAAAGGTTTTCCCCTATGGTCCTCCCCACCTTTGTACCAAATTAACGTATGGGGGACCTGATGTTGTTACCTACTTGCCCGAGCCACCTTCCCAAACTCACCCATTTTCCTATGACCTTCAATCTCTCACCAACCGCTGCTTCACCTACACCTTCCTCCATTGTTGTGCTTGGAAGGGATTTGGCTTTTGTTTCTATGAACAAGGCCACCATACTATCATTCCTTGCACCACTCGTAAGCATAAAGACCACAATGGTATTGGATTTTTTCAACCAATTTCTAGAAAGGACTCGAGTCAAACTCATTGAGGATGATAAACATTCCCCACCCCATTCACTAACTTCACCACCTTCACCTACAGAGTCTATGGACCTAGAACCCATTCCTCCTAAAAATAAATCATAAACGCCATTTCCTTGGGACATTTGTCTTATCAACGAGATGGCGAGTCTCCCTTCTCTTCCCTTCTTGTATCCTAACATGATCAATGATGATACACCTTTTATTAACTTCATTCAATGTTAGGACGATGAGTCTATTCTCACCTACCTTGGTGTGGAAGATTCTTATATTCATTGGTCATTACCTTCGAGACACAAACCATGTTAAATTAATCAACCATCGAAATCAATATTCACACTTAGGACAACCCGCACATTCTAAAAATAGGCCAATCTTTAGATGCTACTTGAACAAGAAGCTTTCTCTTCTTTCCTTTAGGATCATAGCAACACTTTTCTTGGTCCTACGCCAATATGCCCGATATTGACCCAAACATTTTGGTCCACAATATCATAACCATTATTGATGCCAAACCCATGAAACATAAGCTACGAAAAATGTATCCACACATTTCCTTCTTGTGAAAGAAGAACTCCAAAGCCTTCTTTCGGTTTCCTTCATCCTATCCATTGATTATCCCTAATGGTTCTCTAACATATTTTCTATCACAAAAGTGACAAGGGATTCCTCATTTGCATGGATTTCCGCAACCTTAACTTAGCTTTCCCTAAAGAAAATTTTCCTCTGCCTAGTATTGACCAACTAGTTGATCTCACTGCTGGCCATGAGACGCTATCACTCATGGATGGTTTCTCAAGTTATAACCAAGTATTACTCGCTTACTTAGAAGATCAGCATAAAATTGCCTTCATTACTCCTTGGGGGACCTTATGCTATAATGTCATGCCCTTTGGCCTTAAAAATACCAGTGCTACATATCAGCGGCTATGAATTATATCTTTCATGAAATTATGCATCGCATATTGGAAGATTATGTTGACAATATTCTTGCCAAATCCAAACATTGGGCCAAACACCTTATAGTCCTCAAGGTTATCTTTGACCGTCTCATCAAATACTATGTTTTCCTTCAACCTAAGAAGTGTGTCTTTATTGTTCTCTCTAGAAAGATCCTTGGTTTTATTGTTTCTTTACATGGCATTGAAGTTGATCCCTCTAAAATCAATGATATTATCAAAATTCCTTCACCTAATAACCTTCATCAACTTCATAGTTTTCAAGGAAAGTTGTAATCTATTCGTAGCTTTCTGACTGCTTTCCATACATTTCATCATCTCCTCAAAAGGATGTCTCCTTCAAATGGGATGATGAATGCCACAAAGCCTTTGATGCCTTAAAACAATACCTCCTCCAACCACTTGTGCTCATTCCCCCAAGGATGACCAACCATTTTACCTTTAAATTTCTACTACTTGATCATTCCTTGGGTGTCATGCTCACTCATCGTGATGAGAAACACAGGGAGAAAGTGGTTTATTATATAAGTCGTATGCTTTTAGACTACAAAACTAGATATACTCACACCGAAAAACTCTTCTTAGCCTTATTTTTTTTTCGCCACTAAACTTCACCATTACCTACTCAACCACAAAATATTTGTTGTCACCAATACTGACCCCTTACATTACATGTATGCTAAGCCCTACCAATATCAACATACTTCACATTCGCTCATGCTTCTTACAAGTCTAGATATTGAATTCATCCATCAAAAATCTATTAGAGGACAAACAATTGCTTTGACCAAATCACGATACACACCTCTCTCGTGAAACCAATCTTCTAACTTTGATTTCCTTGATGAATCCATCGTTGCCCTCTCCTAGATGATACCATTTACCAGATGACCTTATTCTTTGATTGTTCCAAATGTCAGCATGGGGGTGGTGCTAGAGTTATCCTCATTCCTCTTGATGGTGATCGTATGTCATTATCTTTCAAACTATATTTTGATTATACTAACAATATCACTTAATATGAAGCACTCATGTTAGGTCTTAAAACAACCATAGCCTTATACATTAAATTAATTACTATATTTAGCGACTCTCAACTAGTTGTGAACCAAGTTAATGGTATATACTAGTGTGGTAATGAGATACTTCAAAAGTATAAGCATCATATTGACATAATTTTGAATACCTTTGACCATTATGAACTTCAAACCACCTCGCATTCCACTAATAAATTTGCAAATACCATGGCATGTCTTACTTCTCAAATCCTCGCCTCACCTTTCGACTCAAAATATTTGTCACAGTACAAAGGTTACAATCACCTTCTTATCTAATTTGAGATGTTAACCTTGTAGGAAACATTGAAACTGACCCACGTGACCTTTGGTATAAGCAGTTTGCTGACTATCTTTCCCTTTCAATTCTGCCTCCAAATCTTACTTGCAATGGACAACGAGCCTTTCTCAAAAGTGTCTCTCACTATGTCATCATGGGTGGTATTCTCTATAAACATGACTTTTATGCTATCCTCTTACGATGCCTTACGAGTTTTGAAATTCCATACACCATCAAGGAAGTTCACAATGGGATTTGTGGGGGTCACTTCAGTGGCTTATCTATCGCTAAGTGCATCCTTCACTTGGGCTATTACTGGCCAACCCTAAACCATGATTTTGTGACTATGTCAAGCATTGTGTAAAGTTTTAGCAACATGATAATCTTCATCACACCCCTAGTCACACCTTATAGGTCACACAAGACCTTTTTCCTTTCTCTCAATGGGGTTTAGATCTTGTTGGAGAGATCAACCCTCATTCTTCCCAATGTCATCAATGGATTATTACCGCTATTGAATATTACACTAAATGGGTGGAAGTTGTACCTCTTATTTATAAAAATGTGTAGAAAATTTGTGAATTCGTCAATCATCACATCATTTGTCGCTTTGGTTTTCCTCACCGCCTCATCACTGATAACAAAAACAATTCAAAAACAAAACCCTACGGAAAATATGTGACGCCTTTGGAATTCAACTCAATTTTTCTTCATGTTATTATCCTTAAATAAACAACCAATCTTATCAACCAACAAAACCTTAAACAAAATTCTTATGAAAGTGGTTGATGATACTGGTAAGGATTGGCATACGCACATTCCTTTCACCTTATGGGCTTATCGCACTAGTATTTGCACCTCAACTATTGCCACACCTTTCTCTTTGGTCTATGGTATAGAAGTTGTCTTGCCTCTTGAAGTCCAAATTCCATCTCTTCATATCTCACTCAAAGATATGCTCAACGATGATGATTTTCTCTAAGACCGTTTGGCACAACTTGATTTATTAGATGAACATTGTCTAAATTCTCTCAATCACCTCAAAATCTACCAAAACGTATCAAACAAGCCTATGATAAACATTTCCAAGAATGAACCTTCCGTGCCTAGTGACCTCTTCCCCGAAGGAAAATCAACATGTAACAAAAGCGAAGAAAAGTAAACAGGCAATTTTTCTCCTAATTGGCTTGGACCCTATATTGTTAATCATGCCTATGGATTAGGTACTTATCGTTTGTCTTCACTCAAAGGTAAACCCGAACCTGATCCCCTCAATGCATTGCATCTTCGACCATTCTATTGTTGAATCAAGTCCTAGATCATCTTCTATCTATTAAATGCTTGTCCCTTGAGCAACATTCACCTTCCACTTACCTATTTTAAGGATCAACAACTAAACAAGAATCATGTGATTACCCATCACCTTTTAGCCTTATCTTCAATATGAGTACCACAACTCTACTCATGGTATGATTCTCATGGATACTTTTCATCTTTTTCAAGATGGAATCCCATGGTCATTCATCACTTAAAACCTCTCTTTCATAGCTACCCTCGTGTGCTATGGTTTTGTCTTCATAAAATAATCCTATACTTCTCTATAGTCTTTTCCATGACCTAAAAGTCCACAAAAATTCAAAAGTAATATACGGGATTTTCAAATTCAAACTCCTTGAGTCAAAATTCTAGAAAAATATGACTCCCTCAAAAAGACATCTATCTTTCTATCTTTCTATTATAAATAGACTTTGCTCCCTCGAAGGATAGCTATACAAAGCTATCCATACTGTACATAGTCTATCACAAAAAGAAGACTATTCCTGTAAAAATAAAATAAAAATATTTTGAAGCTTCCCGCATTGATCAGCTTCATAAAGACCTCAAGGAGATATTCTACTCATCCCACCTAGAATTCCCACATCGACTAGTCTATAAAACAAAAGAAAAATAAAAATATAACTTTTTCATCATGGACTCACCTATTTTGATCTTGGGTATCTTCTAAAGAGGCATGTTGTCTCACACTAGGTTACGCTAAAAAAAATCTATTTCACCTCACCACCTTTCCTTTCTAATATTTTACCTACTCAAGGGATGTGCTGTAAATGTGACATTTCATGATCATGTGACCTTCTTCACCCTAGAAAATTCAATCATGTAATGCCTTTAAGGTATTACATTCATAAGCCAAATATTTGGTATAATAGAATCGTAATGGTTCTTACCAATTAGGTGAATTTTTATCTCCTCTTACCCTTCACCTCTTTTCTTACTTATTGATCCTCCTTCATAGGTTTAGAACCTCTACACCTACATTCTAGGAATTCCTATTCCATCAAAATCACCTATACATATTTGACCTAAACTCAACCATGCTTATTCGACCTATACTCAACCATGCCTAAATGACCTCAACTCTATCATGCCTAAAACATACCAACCCATTCATCTACCTCATCATATTCTTCCCTAGCTTATGGGAGAACTACATTGGCCTAAGGCCCCTTTTTCATTGGGGCTATGTAGGTAGCACTTCGAGGGCATGTGGCCTGAAGGTTAGCTCGACCACTTTTTCCCCTAACCAATTGCCCTCCCTCTTTTAATTCACATTTTATCTTATTTAGTTTCCATTTTACACAAAACTTGGAAATTAAACAATCATAAAAACATACATACCTACCATTTTATAACATCAACCATATCATACATCAATCATTTAACATTTCCATGATATAAAATATTTGGAAATTTAAACCACAACATACATATACATCATTATTTATTTTCCATAATACCAATAACTTGGAAATTAAATCAAACGCAAAAAATATGACCAAACCATGCCTATACCTAGACTCCACCATGCCTAAATCACCTAAACTCCACCATGCCTATACCTGACCAAACCATGCCTATACCTAACTCCACCATGCCTATACCTAAATCCATCATGCCTATATGACCTCGACTCCATCATGCCTAAATCACCTAAAATCCACCATGCCTATACCTGAATCCATCATGCCTACATGACCTCAACTCAATCATGCCTAATTCAACTAGTTTCCATAATACACAATAACAATGGAAATTAAAACAAGTACATCATCCATCCAGTAAACATCATCAACTATATAAGGAGAGTGTTCGTGGTATCAATATATATATATATATATATATATATCAGTATCTCAAAAATCTCATGTACAATCTCACGTCTTCGGCATGCAAGCTAGTATATATATCAAAAATTAAAATAATGGTACAATATCACATATGGATATCAATCATCTCCCCACCTGATACCCTCCTCTCTGGTCTCACATGTCTCCTCCTCCCTACCTGTCACGGGCCACCGCCAACATCTCACCACCCTCTACTTGACTCCGCTCATGACTTGGCACTATCGTTTTCCACTTTCACACCTCTTGCGTGTCATTTTCTATAAATGACAATCAACAAATGAATCCGTAAAAAGTGGATTTTTCCTTTTTCAGCCCCAAATCAACATGACCAAAATTGGTCAAGTCGTGCCCTAGTTAACCGATATCATTTCACCTATAACCGACATCAGTCACCTCAATTAACCATATGGCCTCAAAATGTTTGTTTTTTCTAAAAGTTGTCATTCTTACACCTTTCACCCTTCCCAACACCTATTAAAAACTCACCCACAAGCCTACATTACCTATACATTTCCTTGCATTTAGGAACATGTTATTTACCTATACCTCACCTTACTTGTGCTCTCCGACCTACATACCCTGACCAAAATTTCCTTTTATGACATTTGAATTTGTATACTCGCTATAACTTGTGATGTTGCTACCCATGTTGTTCAGCCTAATTACCTTACCTTTCCTAATGTCATGATGTTTATCCCGACCAAACCTTCGGTGCCTTAGAACAAAACCCAATACCCATTCCTCCACCTTTCCTAGTTTTGATTCACGAACATATCCTATACCTCGGATACCTAAACCACTTCAACCTCATTTGGATAAACCTACCGACCTTTGACAAAGTAGAGTTTGTACATTCTTCAACATGGTACCTTATCACAATCGATATGTGTGTCTGTGTGTTTGATTTCCATTACCTATTACCCGACTCACCATTATCCTTACCTACAACCCATCCACCCTTGTTTTTATTAATAACCTATTTATCAAACCACTCACCGCTTCGCCTTTCAACTTCAATAGTTCTGGTTTAAGGGGGATCACCTTCACTCCTACCGGCCAACCCCACTCTCACCTATATTTGGAGCAACCACTTCTATTTTTGTTAAGCATCACTTACCAAATACAAGCTACGTGACAAAAAGGGGAAAATGTAGACACTGAAAATTGAGACAAATTCCTTTAACCCCTGTCAATTAAATAAATTCATACTATACCCACTCATGTCCCTAGTGCACACATGTTAATTAATTTCATTGCAATAATAAAATTAATTAATTACCTCACCCATCCACCTCACCTACAGCTAACTCACCTATCCACCTCACTCAAATACCCATTCATAGCCTATTAATTAATTAAGACTAATTCTATACCAATCCTAACCAACTAAGACTTAGTCTAAACCTAGCATTAACTCCCACTACCTCTCCTAGAAGAAATCATACTTATCTGGGCAGAATATATCACTTGAACTAGATTAAGGATATCAATCACGCCAAAAATAACAAATATCATGCCATTTTTAGCAAACCTAGACTTATCCACCTTAACTAACGTTGGTTATTCCTCAACCGATGCTGGTCACCTAACCATCATTGGTTACTTTATATACAACTTTGCAACCTTTTACCTAGGTTGGTAATTTTTCAATTTTAGGAGAACTATTTCATTCTAACACAAATCCAAAACCTCTTAGCATTCGACAACAAAAATACTCAACCACAAACCTAAGCAAGCATCTGGTTCTCCTTCTAGAGAATTGGAATACTCATGGGAACATTACGGGAGTAATGCCCATACACTAACTCCAGAATATCTTCATGGATCAACTACCCTCCACCTTCACCTACCAGATATATAAATGCAAGTAAGTATACATGATTTCAATCATATTGTGCTTGCTTAAAGTATAGATTCCTTACCTCTTTCATTATACTTTATTTCTAGCATGTATTCCTTTATCTCCACCTCCTCACCAATCTACCAACCCAACCACCTATAGAATTTTTTATCTTCAGAATTCCCCCTTTGTATCCCCTGAGCCTTATCGCAATATCATGAACATAACCACACCGTTCATACTCTTTATGTAATCACGAGAAACCCAAAACCCACTTTTATAAAATTATTGTCAATTTCCCCTACCGACATCGGTTTCCTGACCACCATCGGTTTCACCTCCATACCGACATCGGTCACCTAACCGATATTGGTCTCTATGTCATTTCATTCCTTTTGACCAAAGAAGCCTCTCGATAAAAAAAAAAATAACCCAAACTTCACGCACAACCCCAACCCCTGTCGACTTGCAAAATCTAGAATAACCTACCAAACCTCCATATTTAATCATAACCTTTCCTATTAGATTAGATTTTCTTATTATATTTACACGAGATACCTAAATCATATAACTACAATAAGATTTCCTTACTTCATGATATTTGCATTAAATTATATTTGAAATTGGATTAAAAGCCTTCTAGGAATCACCTCGCTTCTCGAATCTAGTAGTCACTAGGCAATCCACTAACCTATATTATTAATATTATTTGGTGGTCTTGTTTTGCTTCTTACACAGTCGCTCCTCCTAGTGCAAAAGGTAAGTTCTTCACGATCGGTTTGGATCAAAAATTTAATAACGCGCATATTCAACCTTTGACCTACATATCATAGATATTTCTCTTAACATATTTCCTATTCCATTTTAACCTCCTATTCCATTTTAACCAAATCAAAAATTCGGTGAAACAACACCAATGCCCAAAATTTCTATGGGAGTGCTCAAGTATATCGAAATATGGGGAATAATTTATTCTACCATAAATACACAAAGTGATTATGATTGAGGTATTACAAAATCCACCATTATAGTTTCCTTACTATGTGCCCGATAAATTGTCCAAATAAGAAATTGTATTCCAAATCTATAATGACATTTCTAATAAATGTAAATAGAATAAAATCATGACTCATGATTCTTTGTATTTGGTAGTATGATGTAGGGAATTTAAGAGGTGTCTATATCTCAAGGATATAGATGCCTACAAAAACTCCTTTAACTTTCCAAAGCATTTTGCAAGAAAATATGACCCAAGAAAAGAGTGGCAAAACACTTGGAGTTATTTAAGGGGAAAATGAATTTTACATATACATATAAAGAAGATGTAAATGATTGGGTGTGGGTTAGTCAAGAGGATGAAAATATTATCTAACAGAACATGAAAACCATAGGTTTAGTTCCTCCACCAAGAGGAATAATCATAAGGGAATTCACAATAAAAGGGGCACCTATATACATGGAACCACCCAGAAATCCTCAAAGTCATGCTTCTCCCACTCCTTCCCCAAGGACAATTGAGCAAGAAACCACCATAGAAGTACAATAATTAATTCTTGAACAATTCATATGGTCCTCCCTTATTTATTGTGAGGTATCTTCTTTAGATGATGAAAAAACGATTAAGAAAGCTACAATTGAGGGATTTGTAGTCTAAAAGTCAAAGAGGTAGAGCAAGGTCATATTGGAAAAGAACAAACAACTAATGTTAGCTCACATCTTCATTAATTTCAATAGGAATGGATTGAAAAATATTTAATTGTATAGAGGGAACAACCAGATTAGGTTACCCAAGAGGAACCTCTAAATAAAATAGAGTTTAACCCAAAAATAGTACTATGAAAATGGTTACATCAACTCATTAGGACCTTATATGGCATGAAACCTTTAAGGATATTTCTCTCTTACCAAGAAGAGAAAGACAAAATTTTCTCAAGTAGCTATATATCAAGAATATCCAGCTTTCCTTTATCCAAGTCTCTGACATAAGTTGAAGTGGAAATGGTTTACGTAATGAAGGTAAGGAACAAAAATCAAAAACATAGGGTGAATTAACAACTCCCGAGAAAATTTCCAATGATGTAGAAGAGGCCTTTCTTTCCCTCTTTGATGTTATAAATGAGATCATTGAAATGAAAAAGGAAGGACAGCTTTCTCAAGAGAATAAATATAATCATAAAAAAATGTCCTACAATATATGCTCCAAGTCATAAATAAATCCTTGGATGGAGGAGTTTTCCAATATCCTAATATGCTCACAATTAATGATATTGGCTTATGAAAGACATATGAAAATTTTACTAAAAATTTACTAGAAGAATGAGAAGAACAAATGAGTAGGATTCCCTCACAATTAGATGATATCATCTTCTGGTGAAATATTTTGTTAGGGACAAATGTGGTTTCATCAATTCTCGTAGGAAAAGTCCTCTACTTAAGGATGGGGTGTCTCCCATTTATTGAAATCTAGAATTTATGTATACTATTCAATCTTTGAGGGTATTCGAGACTGGAAAATGTGTAGAAACACCCTTTTTGTGAATACAACAATATATTAAAGAGGGTAGAATTTATAAGATGGAGAGGAGAAAATGTGTGAGGAAATAGTAGGAAAATGGGGAGGGAGTTATGTTGATGGTAGCATGATAGATTTTATTAACAAATAAATCAATGAAATATCTAGTTCAACTAAAATAAATAAGAAAGCACATATTACCATGCAAGAATAAAGAAACAACAACAAAATTTATCACAAAGTTCAATTGATAATTCTCATTCCATTATACAAAGTTCAAACACTTTCATTCATTATAAAAATTTTCATACATTCAATTAAGTACAATGATGGAAAATGGAGGAAAGTGTTTATGAGAGAAGCGAGAAAAAATGACATGCCAATGAGGAAAAAATATGGTCATTTAGAGTGGAGGAGCCATCCCTTTATATAGATTTTTAGAATGAATTTTCGTATTCCAAATGTGACTCTTCATATTCCATGAAGAAATAGAAAATAAATTAATTGGATCCTGAAACTAGAAAAAGTGAATTCTCAACAAAGAAATAGAATTCAATTAAGTGCACTTTTTCACTTGAGTGAGTTCCCAACAAAGAAATATAAACACTTTAGTTACTTTTTTGAAAAGTACATCCTTAACAAATAATTATAAATACTTGGATCCTTTTTTAGAGAATAATTTCATGGAGAGAGAGAGAAGAATTGAATTAGATGAAAGAGGAGATCATTATGCCGATGAAGACCTAGTGGAAGGAGATATCTTAATATTCTTCTTTGAAGAAAATTTGGCATGTGGAATTTGAAATCGGAAGTGAGATACTACTTAACTTACTTCCTTCTCTTTCTAAATCTTATTTTCTCATCTAAATAGATTTGGGATCTCTATGGTTGTTTTAGAAATGGTTTTAAAAATATTTCCATATTCTAGTTGTAATGATGGAATACATAAGTTATGAAGTCATATAAAACTCACTTTGCTGGAAGTTGTCACTAATTATCTCGACACAAATCAATCCATTGAGATCCTTCACAAATAACATTCATAAATTCTACCATCCATGGTTTTAATTATTTTATGGTAGGCTCTCCCATGACTTAGATCAAGAGGACAATTATATCCAAGAGTTCTTATCAAAATTCAGCGCTTACTACTAATCCTCGGAAGATTTGATGGGTCTTTCCTATATACCTTCAACCAATATCTTGCCACCATATTTTGGAGCTTAGAATCCTAGTTATTCCACTCCATTAAATCATTCTCATTGGTTAGGATAATTGAGTTCTTGTGCCTCTCCAATTTCTAAAGTTAGTTATAATGTGAACAAGGCTAAGTTGAGATAATAATGAATTTTTAGTACCTTTGATTTCCTAAATTATGGGGTCATAGTGGTTTGAAAAATCTAGAACCAAGTTTACACATTGAATATATAATGATAATCTTGCAACATGATATACACCTTTTCGAATATGTGATCCACCATCACTATTCTATTACCATCTAGCATTCTTATCTTTAGGTCATCAAAATCCATGAAATCCACGTTGTTGTCTTCAATGTTTAATAAGTCAGTAAGCATAATGGAAAGAGGTTGGTATCCTAAATACTTAAAATTCATTTTTGGAATATGAAAGTTTATGGGAAACTAATATTTTGACAAGGTAAAATTTGAGCTTCTTTTTGAAGGTTTCCACGATATTTTACCCGGTTAACATCTGAAAAATGAGTTCAATCAATTTAGGAGAATAAAAAAAAGCCCAAGGGAATATTTCATGTATAGAATCTAATGAAAGTTATCATGGAGGAGAATACTTGTTCCAAATTTGAGGAAACTCCTTCATAAAAATCAATATTAAATGACAAAGAGGGTCAGCATTTAACAACTTGCTCATTTTAATGAAATGTGGGATAAAGTATTATTTTATCATTTTGGGAGAAATACACATCCAAATTATGTGAAACTTGATTCATTAGAAAGGTATGGTTGATGAGACAAATTTATATGAATTTTATGATGATATCTCATGGGGTTTTAAGAAAATGGAACAACAATTTTCAGTTGTAATGTGGGATTTTAAGTGGGTTTACAAGTGAAAATGAATTAAATAATATCTAATGAATGACTTAACCTCAAAAAGTTATCAATAGATAAAAATAAATGTATTTTAAAGGAGATATTATTGTCAAAGTTCCAATAGATTCCTCTATGTGGTTTAAACAATGATCAATCAATTTTTGAGTGGTTTATGGAAAACAAGGGTTCAACAACTATAATTTTCAGATGGAGAGAAAACATAAACCAAAAAAATAATATATAAAAATTGAATGAATTTTCAAGGAGAGAGTGCATGCAAAGTTTGAAGGAATTTCATTCATGGGAGCTCAAGATATAAGAAAACAAGATCTAGCATACCTAGGGCATAAACATGGTATCATGGAGTTTGAGAGGAAGAATGAAGATTTAATTGAGTTCGTCTCATGAAAATTATGTTATAAAATTGCATTGAGGTTCTTGATAATTTTTTAATTCATTAGGCTTGGATGTTTTGGAGGAAATCACGCTTTTGAATGTTCGAAGGATCTACAGGGTGCACTTTTCAACTTCATTTGGATCTCCAAGGTTCTTGGGAATATTTTGGAGTGAAAATTGAAACTAAAATGTTCTTAGGTGAATTTTATACCTTATTGTAGAACCTCTAATGTTCTTGGGTGGACTTGGGACCTTTAATTGGAACTTGGAACTTAAACAGTGCAAGCCTAATAAAAATTAGAACATAAGAACTAATAAAGTGCAAACCCAAAGAATGAATAAAATTCATGACTTCCCAAATCAAAGTTTTAATCAATTTTTGGAAATTTGGCACACTTGTTACCATATTTTGTAACCTCTAAGGTTATTGGGAACACTTTGGGTGAAACTTGGAACTATCTTGTTCCCAAAAGTGCACCTAGAGGCTTGTGCCAAATCTAGATTGTGGAACATTCATTCTTAGAGCAAGATAAGGGATTCTATGGGCGTATAATATATTAAATTGAATGGAAACTAAAAATGAATAAATTAACAAAAATTGGATACCTGCAAATATTTTCATCTCAAGTTATGAGAAAAATCCCAAAAAATCAGCAAAGTTGGAATAATGGGAGAACAAGCAATTTTTTTGTTGTTGAGAAAATTGTCATGACCAAAACCAAAACCAATGATAGGTAATATGGAGGAATAAATAAGATTTAATTTTACCACTAGAATATTTACCGTATAAAATTGATGCTTCTAAAACATTATGTTCAAGTTACTTCTTTAATATAGCCAAGGATTTATGGTGTTTGAAAGGTTTCCATTTCTGATGCCTCCAAAATTTTATCTTAAACATACTAGCATGTAGTAGGATCCAAAAATTTGCAATGGATATGGTAAAGGTTCCTAAAACCATCTGAGTCTCTTGAAACCTTTCACACAAATTTAATTTCTTTAATGGCTAAGGACACTTATTATTCAAAAGTTCTAGAGATGAATATGTTCCCAAAACTACTCCAAAGATCACAAAATATTTCCTGAACCATATTTTTCATGAAGTAAACTTAGAGACCTTTTTGATAACTAAAATTTGGGATTTTAAAACCACCTATATTTATGAAAAATTCTACGCAAGTTGATATTTGTAAATGGGGAAATTTGACAATTTTAACCAACTTTCTTAAGAAGTGACAAAAATTCCGTATGGTTGTCATAGTAAAATTCATGAACATTTTACATGCCAACATTTGGATCTACTATGGGG
This sequence comes from Taxus wallichiana var. yunnanensis, assembly GCA_018340775.1. Classification (NCBI taxonomy): domain Eukaryota; kingdom Viridiplantae; phylum Streptophyta; class Pinopsida; order Cupressales; family Taxaceae; genus Taxus; species Taxus wallichiana. The sequence continues at coordinate 458,703,159 of CM031237.1, forward strand.
AATTATTTTGGATTACATGAAATAAAAATGAAACAAGTAAGAATCTTAGAATATAGTGATACAAAGTAGACCAACTCCTTACCCATTGGGCTATAGAGTCAAAATGCTACATGAATAAAATGAGACCAAACACACACACACACACACACACACACACACACACACACACAACAAGAAAAAAACACACAACTAAAGAAGGGAAACACACATTGGAAAATGTAAACAAATGAAGGAAAAACAACATAAATCACCCATGGTACATGCAAGGGACAACCAAATTTCAAGAATTCTATAGTTTAAATGGTATTTCCCACTACGAGGTTATTAAAGAGGGGTACCACAAAGGTATGATAGATAGAAGGTACTATATCCAAAAACATATTTGATTTCAAAAGGTCCCAACCAAAATGAATCAAAATTCCTGTGGATACCTTTTTCTTCTCTTCGTTTTTCCCACAATGGGACTAGGTATCCAATTTGGAATTCTCTCGACCAAAGCCTTCACAAATAAAATTTTCACTTTTATTTGATGTTATTTGATCTAATCTACCACCATGACTCTATCTTTGCAGATTTTCTCAAGGTATAAGATTATCTTATCTAGGAATATTAGAATTGGTGATCCTCACATGCTCTTACCAAATACAAGATAGGTATTTAAACCGATATATGAACTTACAAATTGATACCATAAAGTAATTGAAATGGAGACATTCCTCTGGATTTATTTTGAGCGATTTAATCAATACATAATGCATCATAAATATTTTTGTACCATTTTCTCTAACTTTGGTCTAAAGTAGCTTACAAATGATGGTCACAATATTCTTGTTACTAAATTTTGCTTTCCCATTTCCCTCGGTGGTAATGATGCATGAGATAAAGAAATGCCATATCCATAATAAAATTTAGTTAGCTCCATAAAATATAAGTAGGTGGCATTGTCAACAACAATATTATATTGTACACCAAAACATATTATAATATACTATTTGAGAAAGTTATAAATCGTTTCCATGTTGTCATGTTGACTTGAATAACCTGTACCCACTTAGTGAAATATTTTGTAGTTATGAGCATGTATGAGTGATTCACACTTGAATGTGGGTTGAGAACACTTATGAAATCCAAGCCCCATTGCTGGAAATGTTCTTAAATCACCACGAGTCCGAGAGGTAAAGTGTATAACTAAGGTTTTCCAAGAAGATGCTTGACGTGGCTCACATTTGGCTACCCATTATTGAGGATCTTGGAATAAGGTAGGCCAATTACGCCGAAGGCGTTCCCCCTTATGGGAAAGGCCCCTACAAATGTTTCTACAATTGTGTTAAATTTGATGGTTTGATGGTCATCTTGACGTTTGTGTTTTTCCTCCCTATTTTAGCTTTTCTCTACTATTTTTAATAATTAACAATTTTAGCTTTTGTTTTTAATTAACAACAATTTTAGCTTTTGTTTTTAATTAACAATTTTAGATTTTAATAATTTTTGTTGTGTTTTTCCTCCCTATTTTAGCTTTTCTCTACTATTTTTAATAATTTTGTTTTTAATAACCAACAATTTTAGATTTTAATAATTTTTGTTTTTAATAATTTTAAGCACATGCATGATCTAAGTATAAGAAGATAAGTGCAGTTAAGATAGTTGTTTGAGCTAAAAATAGAAAATCACTGAGCCGACCAAGCCCATATATACCCAGGTCAGAATGAATCAGCTATTGCAGATACACTAGAGTCATAGCATACAAAAATGAGGGCATGCAAGCGATGAACAAAACCAAGAAGTCAGATTGATGTTTTAGACACTTCTTCTAGATTAGTAAGTTATGCTCCAGATACCTTTACACAGTTCCTTTAAGAATTTGCGGATGATACTGTTAGGGTTTAATCTTTGTTGTTTAAAATAATTTATTTTTTGAAGCACACCAGCATGCTCAAAACCTCAACAGGACTTCCATGCTTGATACAACCACTCCAGAAAAAAAGGGCTTTTTGTTGGCTATAAGAAAACCATTTAATTTTGTAGTGCTTGCTAGCTTCAACCATACTATGGCCTCACAAAATCCATAGCACATAACTGCACCACGTGAACACAGCAAAGTAAGTCAAGTGATTTCCCACTTCAACCCAAGTACGCCCCTTTAATGCTCTTTGAGCACGGAAGCGAGAATGTTGTCACACATTCCAACCACACTTCATGATCGTCAAAACCATGGGGACTTTGGGTGTAACACAAAACACATGGTTTCCTCATCTACCCAAAAGCAAAGAGCACAAAAAGTGAAAACTCTAGAAACCCCAAATCTCTCGAATAAAAATCCAAGAAAATCCCCTTTTTAATTTGGGAGTGGTGGATCTAATATAGCGCATATCCATGAGATATTAGGAGCAAAATTGAAGTTGCATGATTCAAAGCCTGGTGGTACGGATAGGATTGTTGAAATTTTGGTACTCCAGAATAGAATAAAAAACATAGTTGGAATAGGATTGTTGAAATTTCCGGTACTCGAGATCTGCAATGTAACAAAAACATGGTCAAAGAAATCCGTGCTATCAATAGATCTTATCAACAATGAATATGAATTTATTACAAAAACCCCTTTCTATTATGCTTTGATACATTTGATACAATATTAGCTGCATCAATTTGGCCTTGGGCTAAATGTTTCTCTGCTTCATGTATCCAAATGGCCACCATTTTGCAACAATTATGCATAAAATTCTCTACCATTTCCTTCATCATTCGAGCATTCAAATGAAAACCAACGCCTTTAGAATCAACATAGCCACCCTGCAAGCCTTCCACAGGTGGGCTCTTGGGAGTGTAACCGCCGCTGCACTATCAGAGATCACTTTTTGTTGCAAACTAAGTCTTGGTAACCACAGGATTGCTCCCCACAGGACTTATAATGAAAATTGAAGAGAACATACTTGTCAAAAATGGTGAAGGATATCTTTATTCTCCTTGAATTGTTTTTTTGCTATAATTACAACATTAAATGGGCTCACTTTGAATTTATTGTCTCCATCCAAAAGTCTATTTCAAGAGAAAGCATAATGGGAGTGGAATGTCGGTGGCATGTAACATGGATAATGTTCAAGATATTTTGCATAAGCAACTTAAAGAAATATTTGACAAGTCGTTAATCCCTTTGTCTAGCCATATGTCCTCCCACTTTTCCTCATCATTGAATTCTCTCTTGCCTATGTCGGCATGCTTCCTTGTCTAAATCTTCATTTCAATGTTGTTAGGAATTAGAGAACAAATATGTGGAAACAATTCCTCAAATCAAAGCAATAGGAAACTATATAGCAGAATTATACATGCAAAAATATAACAACATAAATAAATAATGCACAAAAGAAGACAAGACAAGATTTAACGTGGTTCACCCAATGTGGGCTACGTCCACCAAGAACTTGCTCAGATTTTATTATCAACAAGATTAAAACAACTCTCACAGTCTTCTCTCAGTTATGAACTCACAACAAAATTCAAAAGATGTTAAACCACATCTAAACCACAATTGACACCTAATTGCTTAACCTTGATCACTCTTGATCACCTCTTGATCACTAAGACTCAAGACCTCTTGAACACACAAGATATCTTCAAGATACCCTAACACCTCTATTTATAGGATTACAATCCTTTAAGAAGTCCAAAAGCCGACCCTAGAAGTTTGAAAGTCATGACCTTTCATCTTCCCACAGCTAGAAAAGAAACTGTCATGACCTTTCATCTTCCCATGGCTGGAAAAGAAACGGTCATGACCTTTCATCTTCCTAATTCAAACTCCACACTTCAATACTGATTTGAGAAGACCAAAAATAGGCTCCACACCCCAACAATCTCCCACTTGGAGACTATTCCTACTGAGAAAAGTTCTCAACCCTTCATTATCAACCATGAAGGCCAATCAAAGTTGAACACAACTTCAACTTCTCCCTTGTGACCTCCTTGGTCATCATATCCGTAAGATTCTGATTGGTATGAATCTTTTCCAACTTCAACTTATCTTCTTCCAAAGTTTCCTTGATGAAATAATATCTCATCTAAATATGCTTCATCCTAGAGTGAAAAGCGGAGTTATTCGCTAAATGAATAATGCTCTGACTATCACTATGTAGTCTCCTAACTTCCTACTTATGACCCAACTCATCAAGCAACTATTTTAGCCAAATCATATCCTTGCTTGCCTCTATGATAGCAACATACTCAGCCTTTTTGGTTGACAAAGCCATAACCTTTTGTAACCATGAAATCCAAGTCACCGTTGTATCACCAACCATAAATACATAACCTATCATGCTCCTCTTGCTGTCCAAATCTCCTGCCATGTCTGAATCTACATAACCATGCAATGTAGTGTCTGATCCACTAAAAAAATGCTACTCCCATGGCCCTCTCGTATACCGAAGGATCCACTTCACTTCTGCTAGTTCTCTCTACCTGGATTTGTCATAAAATCGCTCATTGCTCCCACCGTATGGGAAATGTCAGGCCTAGTGCATACCATAGCATACATCAAGCTACCAACTATTGATGATTACTGCACCTAGACATTTGGATTTTATCCTCCTTAGTCTTGGGACTCTACTCCTTTGATAATTTAAAGTGATGTGTCAAAGGGGTACTAACCAGTTTAGCATCTTGCATACTAAACCTCTCCAAGACCTTATTTATGTACTCTTCTTGAGATAACACCAACTTCCTCTCTTTCTTGTTTTGAGTTATTCTCATACCAAGGATTTGTTTTTCTTCCCCAAATCCTTCATAGCAAAGGAGTCACCTAGTTGCTTCTTGAGTACCTTTATTTCCTGCATGTTCTTCCCTGCAACAAGCATATCATCCACATACATGCACATAATAATATAACTACCATCAAGAAACTTCTTGATGTACACACAATGGTCTAAGTGACACCTGGAGTAACCCTACTCCTACATAAAACTGTCAAACTTCTTGTACCACTACCATGGAGCTTGTTTCAAGCCATACAAGCTCTTCTTTAATTTGCACACTAACCTCTCCTTCCCTTTGACCTCATAACCATGTGGCTTTTAGCATATACAATTCCTCCTCCAACTCACCATGAAGCAATGTAGTCTTCAAATATAACTCGCTCTAAGTGCAGGTCTTCTACTACTACTAAACCAAGAATAGTTCTAATAGAAGTCATTTTAACAACAGGAGAAAAAAATTTCATCAAAGTCTATACCTTTCTTCTGTGCAAATCCCTTGACCATCAACTCGGGCCTTGTATCTTTTCCTTCCTCCATATTCCTTTGATTCTATACACCCACTTGTTCTCAGTAATTCTCTTTTCCCCTGGGTAGCTCCATCAAATCCCAAGTTTGGTTTTCCATAAGAGATCTATGCTCTTCATCCATGGCCTACTCCCACTTCTTCCTAGCATCCACCTGCACTGCTTCCTCAAAGCACTCTGGATCTCCACTATTAGTGAGCAATAAATAATTCAAAGATGGAGTAAATCGTTTAGGTTCCCTTCTTATCCTAGAAGACTTTCTCACCTCAAGAGTTTGGGGTTCCTGATGAGTAGGTTCCTCGAATTGGCTATGTCATAATATGTTGCACTAAACCGGCCCTCGACACCTTGTTGTCCGCAATGTCCTCTAACACTGTATTCTTTCTTTGATTCCTCTTTCTGTTTCTTGAAACTGATCTTTATACATGACTTTTTCATTAAAGACAACATCTCTAGACGAAAATATTTCCTTGTCCTTAAGACTCCAAACATGGAAACCAAATTCATCCTCACCATATCCAACAAAGGTGCATTTCTCAGACTTAGCCTCTAACTTGGTCCTATCATCTTTATCAATGTGAACAAATACCTCACATCCAAATACTCTAAGAAATGAGTAATCATTTTTCTTACTGCACTCAAGCCTCCCCAGTGTACCTCCATCCAAAGCCATAGAGGGTCCTCTATTAATCAAATAAATAGTTGTGCTCACCACTTCTACCTAAAACATGAGTGGCAGCCCCACATGTAACCTCATGCACCTAGCACACTCCATGATTTTCCCTGTTCATTCTCTCTCGATACTTCATTTTCCAAAGGAGTATTTGGACCGTTTTTATCTCGGATCCCATTTACCGAACAGTAATCAAGAAATTCATTACTGCAATACTCCCCTCCATTATCCAACCCGAGAAATTTCAACTTGAGACCGCTTTCATTCTCAACCAAGGCTTTCCATCTTTTGAAGGTTTCAAACACATCGATTTCTTTGCAATGCAATATACCCAAAATTTTCTAGTTATATCATCAATGAAAGTGACATAATAACATGAACCACCAATAGAGTTTACCTTAGCTAGCCCCCATACATCTATATGCACTAAATCCAACTTACCCTCCTTCGTGGTAGGTCTAACCTTGAGGAATATCACCCGCTTCGTTTTTCCATAAACACAAATCCTCACAGAAGTCTAAATCTAACTCCTTTAATGGGAAACCTATTGTTTATAATATGCATTCCCTTTTGACTCATATGACCGAGTCTTTGGTGCCACAAAGTTACATCTCCATCTACAAGAACTAAATTACGATAATTAATACCACTTGTTTAAATACAAAGTACCAGCTTTTCTTACCTCTTGCAACCACAAAGATCCTTGGTAAGCTTCCAAGAATCCCCAGTAAAATTGACCCGTACAACCATCACTTCTCAACCGACCCGTTGATATCAAGTTCCACCTCAACTTAGGCACATACCTGACATCCTTAAGTAGCCATGTGTTCCCATTCTCGCATTTTCACCCAAACACAACCTTTCCCTACTATTCTCGCATGGTTCATCATCACCAAGATATACATGTCCAAAATCTCCTCGAACAAAATCAAGTAAAGTAATGTCTCATGTGGGGTAGCATGGAAAGAAGCCCCTAAATCTAATACCCAAGACTCAACAATATTATATAAAGAAAGAATTAAGGCATCCTAAAAACATCACCTGCTGCCACATTTACCTCTTTAGTTTCCTCCTTCTTGTTCTTCTTATCCCGAAGAGCCCAGAAATATTTCTTAGCATGACCAACCTTCCCACAATGCCAAAGATTCTAACTTACTCTTGGACTTTGACCTTCCACGACCATTTGACTTCTTATGGTTACCTTTCCTCTCGTTCTTTTGTCTCCCTCTACTCTCCACCGTCAAAGCGTTTCCAGTAAGTAGAAGAATCTCGATGCTCTTCCTTCGCATTTCCTCACTTAGGATCACACCTATTACATCCTCAAACTTCAGCTTTGAATTATTAGAGACTGAATTACTTACAACCATAACCAAGTTGTCCCAACTATCTGGTAAGGAGCAAAAAATCAACAAAGCCCTGACCTCATCATAAAATTCAATTTTTACCAATTTTAACATACTCATAACCATATTAAATTCATTCAAATGAACAACAATAGAACCATTCTTAGACATCTTCATATTAAATAACTTTTTCATCAAAAATATTTTATTAGAGGTAGAGGGTTTTTCATATAACTTCCCCAATGCACTCATGAGACCTTCTATGGTCTTCTCTGCGATATGTTGAAAGCAACCGAAGATGCAAGGCATAACCAAATTGCCCCGAGTGCCTTTCTATCCAGCAACTCCCAATCCTCATCCGACATGGTTGTAGGTTTCTTTGCTTTTCCAGCCAAAGGAACATGGAGGTCCTTTTGATATAAGTAATCCTCCATTTGCATCTTCCACAAACCAAAGTTTTGCCCATTGAACTTCTCAACCCTTGATTTTCCCTCATCTGCCATAGCTCCCACTCAAGCTAAACTTTCCCTATGATTTACCACTTCAGAAAAAAACCTACCAAAGCTACTCGATACTAGTTGTTAGGATTTAGAGAACAAATATGCGAGAAACAATTCCTCAAATCACAACAAGAGGGAAACAATATAGCAAAATTATAAATACATAAATATAACAACAAAAATAAATAATACACAAAAGAAGACAAGACATAATTTAACGTGGTTCACCCAATGTGGGATACGTCCACTAAGAACTTGCTCAGATTTTATTATCAACAAGATTAAAAAAACTCTCACAGTATTCTCTCAGTTATGAACTCACAATAGAATTCCAAATATGTTAAACCACAATTGACACCCAATTGCTTAACCTTGATCACTCTTGATCACCTCTTGATCACTAAGACTCAAGACCTCTTGAACACACAAGATATCTTCAAGATACCCTAACACCTCTATTTATAGGATTACAATCCTTTAAGAAGTCCAAAAGCCAACCCTAGAAGTTTGAAAGTCATGACCTTTCATCTTCCCATGGCTGGAAAAGAAACTATCATGACCTTTCATCTTCCCATGGCTGGAAAATAAATGATCGTGACCTTTCATCTTCCCAATTTGAACTCCACACTTCAATACTGATTTGAGAAGACCAAAATAGGCTCCACACCCCAACACACGCAGAGACATGGAATTCTCCCCGAAGGTTAATTTTCATGGCTTTTGGTCCTCACACTGCTTATATTGAAGCTCCCGTGCTTGAGCCACAAACTATTTAATTCACTAAAGCCTTTTGAAGTCTTGCATCGACATTTGAAGATAGAATTGGGGTAGGGATATGAGCTTAAAGCCCTTATGTTCTGCACTCCATCTCACCAATTTTAGCTATAATCTTGTAATTGAAGCTAGACTGATTTGGGCACCTTTACAACCTCATGAAAAGTTAAAAGTCATTTATGTCCTCAAAGAGACAAAAAGGATTGTGATGTACCGATTTCTCGGTTAGTAGTAAATATACTACGAGCCTTCCAAATTCATGTAAATCTTCATACCTAATCTTCAATCTATCTAATTGTGACTATGTGTCACTTCAAAGCAATGAAGTCTCGATACATGGAAAGAAAGCTCGATTTTTATGGATTCAATGATTGGGGCATTTTTTTCTTGTTGATGCCTCCGACATTCATCTTTACCATATGTTGTTGCTTTTAGTTCCTTCATTGTTTGGGTTGATATATCTTCTATCAAGGTTGATTTGCACCTTGAATTCTTCCCATATTTATTTGGAAACCCCGCTACCCTTTAAGGCGTTTGCATTTGTGAGAAATTTTAACACAATTTTCAATTCCTACCATATATAATGTCTCTCATATTTCTGATACATTTGATGTGGCATGGATGCGTGATCATTTTTTGGCATCCAAGGCTTCCCATAAGACATTAAATTCTTAGGGATTCAGTGAACTTTTGAGGCAGTTTGTAATTTAGTCGTATGAATCCTAATTCAATACATTGTTAGGATTATGTCTGGCAACTCAAATTTGAAAATGAAAGAAAAGGAAGCACCAGAAACACATGCAAGCATGCCTTCATTTCCTGTCACATCATTTGGTTTACTGAAAGACTTTGACAACATAATTTGGTATAATTTTTCATGCTTGTATGTGGTATATGGGATTATAGAAATATATAATTAGGTATGGTGCTACATCACTGTTTAGAGGGTATTATTTTGTTTAGGGTCTTATTCATATTAAGTTTGATTATAGATAGAATATACACCTTGTGTTAGATAATAAGGTCTACACTCTTCTTATTACCGTTAACCGCATCCACCTTCCTCATGGATGGTACATTACATATAGAGAAGGGGTTTCAATGAACTTAGCCAAACATTCAGTCTTATACAATAATATGAGACAATTTTTAAAAGTTTAATATCTTTTGTACAATAATTTCTAGGATATACTTATTTATTTTTAGAAATTTTGTGGCTTTATATTGTTGTAATCAGAAGAGCACCTATGTTCATTCAATTGTTTATATTGATGAGTAATGGTCATGAAGTTTTATTTTTGTGTTTCTACCATTATTATATCTTGTATGCTTAGGTGTAATTATTTTACAGTAAAAATATCAAAAACTAAATGGGGAAATATTATTTTTGTAGAGAAACATTTGTGCAATTTCTTCTAAACCATAATAAAAAAATACAGTTTACTATCTTCTTATGTATGGCCTCTACTAATATACAATTTTTAATAACTCTTTATAATCTTTTTGGTTTTGTTGTATTATAACTGAGAATGAAATTGAAAATATAGATTAATCTTAATGGAGGAGTCCCTCCTTTTGAATTCGCAGATACATTTAGTTTTATTAACTTCCTATTTCGTTTTTTTGCAGGATATTTGTGATTCTCTTTCTTTGGCGGTAAAGAAAAGAGTGTTGTCTCTAGATGAACTTCAGGTGGGTTTCAATACACGATTCAAGTATTTATTCAATTGTTCTCAGTATATTGCATGTTATGGACTAAAAATTATCAGAGAGAGTTTTCATGTTATTTGGTTTGGATTGCTCCATTTATATTTGTAGTTGCCTCCAATCCTTTTTCCGAAGTGACATGTGGGGGCACATGCCTTCACAACGATAGGATTTGTTTTGTTTTGAGGGCTCATTCCCCAATGAGGCTATTTTGAAGTGTCCCAAGTCGGACGTTAGACTCGATCAACAACAAGGCTTTTAAAGTTGCCCATCATACTTAAGAACATCTTGGTGGACTAACATACTTATTTTCCTCTCTAGTTTAATATGATGCAAAATAGAAACACAATTCCTCCCCACAATGGGATTGACATTAACTACACCTCACTTGTAGAGGGAGGAAGAGTTTAAGCGTATTCAATGTTGTTAATGTTTTGCATTACAAAAAAGATTCTCGAGACGTGTCATTGAAAGTGACATCGATGCACAACAAACAACCACTTTCTTGGATGCATATAAAGTTTGCCCTATAACCATGGAACACCTACCACTTATTCAAGTTTCTCAAGATTAGAGATACATCAAGAACCGTAAAGGTGATAAATGGAAAAAGTGACCGACATAAGAAATTGTTCGGGTCCAATCAAGATTTGTGGATATCCTAACTCAGGATTCAACATCATATGACCTTTTATGTTGGTCAAAACTCCTTTTATACAAACCTTTCAGAAATATTGCCTCCAAATTTGGCTCAAGCCCACATGACATCAACGACACTTGGGACATGTTCAAGCACAATTCCGCATCAGTGGTATTTTTACACACTACTATGTATTACAAGACCATTACATGTATGTTAGTTATGACTCAAAGGCTGAATGCAATATTTAACACGAACCAATGCAAGAATGGCAGGTCTTTGCACAAATTTGTCAGGGAAACAACACGAGTCTTGATAGTCTTGATGTGTTTGCAGAAATGAGACTTCAATGTACACAATAATTGAACATACATGATGTTCCGCAAGATTTGAAACTAACTGGTTCATCATTCATCGAGAGAGAAAAGGAAAACACAATTAACAATAGCATGCAGGTCACACCACCATCTACAACACTTCCTTTGTCTTCAGAACAACAACTAGCTCTTGATACCATACTACACCATTCAACAAACAAAACCCATCTACCTCCACTAAGATTGATAATTCAAGGAATGACAGGCACAAGAAAATCATTTCGATAAATAAAATCTGGAATACATTCACAACATCAAGCACATCTCCCTCACCTCTACTTGTGCTCGCCCTCACCGGTGTTTTAGCTTTCAACATCTCCACATCCATAATCCATGCATCCCTACGTATTCCAATCAAAGAACTCGAAACCCTCAAGGTAGTGCATTATCAAGATTTCAAGAGTCACCAAACATATAGAATATGTTCTTATTGATGAAATGAGTTTCATGGCCCAAAGTTACTAAGCAAAATTGATAAAGAGGCTCCGCAAAGCTTTCCCACACTTAAGAAAATTTGAATCTGGGAACAAATCAGTCATCCTCCTCGCGATCTCATCCAATTACCGCCGGTTTTGGACAGTCCTCTTTATGCAAGTAATTCCTATGGAGCAACCCTTTGAAGGGATTTCATTCTTCCATTATATCAAAACAATATTTCACAACAAGGAACAACCAATCCACAAGTTTCATTCCGAATTTATCGCTCCACATGCGAGATTCAACCCCTTTAATTGAGGATTTGGAACTCTTAATGTCTCTCATGTACACACTCCTAACTCAACAAGATCTTAATATTTTTAAAGATGCACCACATTTGTTTGCAAAAATGATTTGGTGGACTCCCATAACCTTCAAATGTTGAAGGCATCAACGCTTTGATTGCCCAATCCATTCTTAAAAGTAACAGTGGTATGGACCTAGAAATCCCGATGATGATCACTGAACACAAAGTTCTCGCTATGTAAACAACCAAAAATCATGCTTATTGCAAATCTATGGGTTGACACAGGCCTTGTGAATGGTGCAACAGGAATAATCACTGACATTGTCTACAACGCATCAATGCAACCACCAACATTACCTTTATTTATTGTTGTCAAATTTGATATATACAACGGCCCATGTTGGGATCCCTCCAACCCGTTACATATTCCCATACCCCTATTTCGAAAGGGAATCAAGACAATTGCTAATTAAAATGGCCTGGGAATTAACTATCCACAAGTCACAAGGACTAACTTCAGCACGAGCAACAACAAACATTGGAACCACTGAAAGGTAGGGTCTGACTTTCACATATTTCTCTAGAGTTCCCTCGCTTGAAAATATGCACATTTCACCTACTTTTTCATTCGAGAGATACTCAAATATGGCACACGTACCGACACTTGGAGCAAGAAGAAATGAGGAAGCAAGACTACTATCACTCAACCCATCATAAATACTACCCTTTGCTTTGATAACACCTCCACTACTACTATACTCAACACTTCTTGTATCCAAAGTGACACTGTGCTCAAGGGGTATCAAATGTAATCATGTTTATTAAACTAAAATTCCCACTAAAGGCTACCATTCATGATATAAAAACTACAAATGTATACATGTCTCATTATGTGCATACAGATCTACATTTATTTGATGTTGTGAAATATGATATGCAACTTTAAATGTATGAATTTGTAACATAATTAAATGTACACATACAACATTTCAATGTAATGTTTCAACTAAATTCCTACACTACAACTATCAATCACACACATTATCAACTATACAATAAATGTTTTTCCAACAAAACACCAACCGAACAACCGATGCACAACTAACACAATAAACCCGAATTAAATACATACAACATCAACTATAAAATAAATTAACTATAAAAACGGTATCAAATGTATTCATGTACGAATTTTTAACAAGTTTGAAATGTAGAAACAACCTTAAAATTAAGTGGCCCATCTATATTTCTACACTTACGAAATCAATCACACCCCTTATCAACATCAACTACAAAAGTAATAATTATACCTCTAAAACAAATAACATATACCATTTGGCGTTCACATTGCATGAAACACATGCGATTACCAAGAATATAACCCTCTTAGAATCTTATTAGCTATCACTATGGTTAAAAATTTTATACTGCAAGCTTGATCATAGTAATATTTCAATAGTTTCTCTTGTTGTTCTCTATCTACACACTGCAAGAAACAACCATCTAATCCTATTTAAATGAGCACACAATTCCAAATTACATATCTCAAATATTAAGAGTTATTCGCTTCTTCTTACTTAGATGAGGCATGAAATCGCCATATGTTAGGAAATGGACGATATATGAATACCACTCTAAAGTAGTGCTAACTAGGAATACTGTAGGTAATTCATGATCTGTCGCATAATGTTTAAGGTTTGATCTAGTCTCCATATTAGAGTTCATGTTATTCTCGGTGATAATATGACATAGGTCTTTTCCTCGTAAAAGCTTCGCAGGCCATATCTCAAGGTCATATTCTTGAGATTTTGAAATCCAATTTTCTCTTTTAAAGCCAAATTCTTGTTGAGTGAGATTACTCTTCACCACAAAGTCAATAATGAACACAATTACATGAGATTTCAAGATGTAGAACCTAAAGTTCTTCACCACCTTAACCACCGAGAAGGTATGTTTCTCCATTTTAAAATATCTTAGATTGTTTTCTTCGGTGGGAAACTCATGAAAGAAATGTGAAAGTTAATTTCCTTCTCATTTTTCCGTACTAGATTGGATGAGAGAGTATGCTCGGAAGCATAATAGTAAATGTTGATATATATATTAAAATTAGGGAAAACTAGTGTAGGGGATTTAGTAATGTATTTCTTGATATCCCCAAAGGTATATTTACCCTTTTTTTGCTCCACTTGAAGCTTTCTTGACGATTTAACATACCCATGATGTGCTTAGTCATTTCTACAAAATCAGGGATGAAGTAGCGAAGGAAATTTACTTTACCATAGAAAGAATGAAATCTATGCTTGCTTGTGGGAAAGAGTTTCTATATGGCCTATACCCATTCAGGTTCAATCTTGTTGCCTTCTGTGTTTATAATGTGACTGAAAAGCTTTCTTTCTCGTTACCTTAAAAATTAACTTCTTGGGGTTGGGTGAGATATCATGCATTCTAAACTAGATCAAGAATTTTTCAAGATGTTTCAAGTGATCACCTCACATTTTAGAGCAGACATTAATGTCATCGAGGTATATAACAATGTAGTTATTCTTCGAGTCTTTAAATTCTAAGTACACACTTTTGAAAAGTGGTTGTTGTATTTAGAATACCAAATGTCATACAATTGTATGTGAAGGTTCCCACAGAGTTGGGAAGGCATTTTTTTGCTAATATTTTTGTGCAAATTTAATCTAATCCACCTTGAGAAGCCATCTAACATGGAAATAATATTCAAGCTAGTGACCTCTTATAGTCTCTCGATCCATGATGGGAAGTGGGTAGTTGTCCTTTAACAAAGACTGATTAAAATTCTTGAAGTCAACACAAATCCTTATTTTACCATTCTTCTTACGAATTGGAACTATATTTTCCACCCAGGTGGAATGGTGAATGGGGAAGATGATCCTAGCATTCAACATTTTGAGTACTTCTTCCCGAATAGTTCTAGCTATCTTAGTATTGTATTTCCTTTACTTTTGTCTAAAAGGATTCACCTTCAATTTAAGAGGTATAAAATGGTGCATCTCCTCGTGTTTGAATTATTTCAATTCCTCATATGAATATACCAAGACATCACCTCTTCAAAAGCGAGACAAATATTTTCTCGCTCCTCTAGAGATTAAAAGTACCTATGTTGATCGATCTTGGTTATTCTTTTGTTTCTATGTCGACTTTCTATGAGTTGTGTTTGGATTTATCATTTACAAACTTATCATACTTTTCAAAAAGTTCTTTAAGATAAACCAACCCTTTCGGAATATTATTACCTTTTATCTTGATCACACCTTTTGAATCAAATTCTTCAATTTCATCCTTATCCTCATCTACAATAGATTCTTGCACGAAGTCTCAATTACTTCATAGAAAAAGGTTATCAAACTACCTCTTTGTTCTAATAAAGACAAAATATGATTATCATCATTGAACACCAACCAATTATCAACATTATTTGGCACATTTGACCTAAAAATCATCTCAATACAAAATTCTTGCATGTCAAGTGAAGGATGAGGAGTCATCAGAGAAGTCGAGACAACGAGAGAGCCCAATTTTTCATTCTTCTCTTGAGGGAAAACTTGGATGGAGAAAGTGTCAAATGCTTCCATGTAGTTCCAAATTCTATTGAATATTCGTATAGTGTTTGAGTCTCGAATTCATTACTTGATACTAATTGTTCACTTGTGTTACAATTACCTCAACATCTCCACATCATTTTAACTCGCTTGATTCCCATGGCTCCTAATTTCTCATACCAAGTATAAGGGATTCATATTTTGTAGTGTTATTCATGTTTACAACTGTAATTTGTATGAGAAAGGAAAATTCTACCTAAAGGAGAAATAAACTCAACACCTACACCAGAAACTAAATAAGAATGACTACCATAGAACTCTAAATTCCAAAATTCATTCTCATATGCTTTCATCAAAATAGGAGATCTTCATTCATATCATATGTCATTAAATAGTTTCCATGTCCTTTTCTTGGGTCATCCGACTTCCCAATGGTGTAATTCATTTTCCTTATAGGTAGCAATTTCTTCATTTGACCTTTGACCTATAAAGTGCCCTCCCGTGACAACCTCTCGATCTTAGTTGTGTGGACTCAAGTCGCTTTTGATTTGAGTGAGTTTGTTGTTCTAGCATCATCATGCCGATGCTATGAATAATTTGTAAAATGGTAGCTTTTAAATTAAAAATTTGCGAAAATAAAATAATAAGAGTGGTTTTGAAGTGTCCTTTTTCTGACTAAAGTTTTGGAACCCTAGGATCGCTTCTCGTGTTGTCAATTTGTGAGGTGATTCTTCTCGTGACTCATCCAACTCGGGATCATTCACGAACCTTGAGTTTGAAATATTTATAAATTTATTTATATTGTTAAGCATCGATCTAGCTCTAGCATATTTTGTTATCAATAAAAGGAATCTGATTAATTTTCAAATGAAAATTATTTCGTGGTAAGTGGCCTGTCGGGTAGCAGTTGAGGTTTTTCTTAAATCAAATTTAAATAATAAAAACAAATCATGAAATTAGTAATAAGAAAGGAATTCAATTAAATCTAAATAAATCATAAAATAAGATATTCTTAAATTCTCCAAATTTATTTTGGGGCTTGAACCAAACCTCATTTCAAGAAGAATTTAATGTACCTTGGGTATTGTAATTTTGTTTTTCCATGAAAATATTATGAGAATTTTGCTCGAGGCTGGTGAGTTTTTCATGGGAGAATTTTTAGAAGTGAATGTCTGTTGCAAACCCGTGGTTTTAAATTGGAGCTTCTTGGTGCATGGCGGCAGTTTGGATGCCACAAAGAAATGCCTTAACCAGATGTCATCTCATGGAGCACCATGGTTGTTGGTTTGGTCAAAAATTGTTTTGTTTTTAAAAAATAGCAATAATAAATGAAATGTTTAGATTTCGTCCTGTCTTGCTGGAAGCGCACAGTTTGGGTTGTTTGAAAAGGCTTTAGAAACTTCCAGCAAGCTCACATTGGCAGGAGATGGCGTTGGAATTGTATTATTTTTCTGGTTGCAGCTTGAAATTCAAAGCAGGCGTGGAACCTGTCAGGCATAGTGGGGGATAATTATTTTGTTTGCAAATGTTGAGTTTCTTGCAAATGTGTTTCACCCAACAGAGAGTTGGCACCTCATCCTACCTGCCTGTGTCAATTAAGAGCTTTGGAACTGAATTCATTTAGACATATCTTAGCGCTTGAGAATTGGGGGAATTTCTGTTTGAACCTGCTGTTGTTTATTCCTTGTACAAGGTGTCTTTTTGTCCACTAAAATGCCTCAAAAATGGTGGTCTTGTGGTTTTTGTTGGTTTCTGGGTATACATTGTATGGGTGCACCCAATTGAATTTTGGGAGTTTCTTATCAAAAGCAATTTGGCAGTTTTAAAACCGCCTCCACATCCTTGACAAACATGCTCCCAGCTAGTGCGTGGGGTTGGACATATAAGACAGGCTGCCAAAAGAAAAGGTCAGAGAATTTGTCTTTTACTGCAGCTGCTTTGGTAGTGGTGGTCAAGAATGCAGGGTGAAATCTATTGCTTGCATTAGGCAGCGCGGGTGAGTTGTTTGACTGAATGCCTTTTAGTCTTGTGGCCTCTCAGGCCAGCAATGGTTGTTGGATGCGCACAAAATTAGCTTGTTAGTGAGGATTTACAGCAGAGTATTGGAAACCCACCTAATGTTAGCTTATTCAGGATTCTTGTCTGATGTTATTTGTCAAATGCGGGTTGGCCAGAAGAAGAAATAATTTGTTTGACGAAATGTTGCAAGAGATTTTGGTCTCATCGAATGCGGTGATGGTGAATTGCACGAAATAGGTATGGATTTCTTCTTCTTATTGCATTTAAATTACACACTTTATCATGTTCTATGTGGTTGGGTTTCAATATTGTGGATCATAGAAAATATATCTTGAATGAATGTTACAAGTTTTACCATCTGAAAACCTTTAAAAACATAGAAAAATTAGCCTCAGAAATTGTGCACACCAAAATGTACTGTGAATCCCAAACTTTTAATTGGATCCTTGTTAATGTAGGACACCATGGGGAAATTTAACTCAGTTTTTGGAACTCTTTTAATGCCTTCTGAGTCGATTCTCGAAGCCCATTTTAGTATATCAGCCACTTGTGGTGACGAGTCAATTTAATAAAATGCGATCGGTTCCAGCATGCGAGATGCCGCTTCGCTTTGAGCAAAAATGAAAACTACCGCCACCTACCTCTAGACTGCCAATAAGAAAATTGGAACCAACTCTCATTTATGCAAAAACACTAATAGGGATTAGTTTTGCAAGTGGTTTTTGAGGCCCTCTAACTATTGTGTGACAAGAAATTTTAGTTGCGTTTACGATTATCATTCCCGGAGATACCCTTGTAACTTGAGAATTGTTTGTCGTATTTGACTTCCGTCGAATGCGATGAAGTATCTATATGTAGAGGAGTAAGTTGGAATCATAAAACTTTGTGTTTGAACTCAATATGAGTCTTTTTGGAACCCAGTTTGTAAAGCACTTTTGTTGTTTTGGTCGGGCTTTCTCAACTTACTACTTTAGCTAAAAATCCTTTCTGAGAGTCCCGTTTGACTTCTAACCATACATGTGACCTTTGTAATACCGTCACAATGCTATGTAGAGAATTATTCGATATTTTACCTTATATGAATGGATTTTGAAATGTATGGTGTTTTCTCTCTCCTCCCTCTTCTCTCTCCAGAAATGACTATGATACTTTGGTTGATTTGAAAATGTAAATGAATTGGAAAATGTAAATTGGTTTGAAATGAAATGAAAATGGACATGAAATGCAAATGGTTACGACATTGTGAATGGAAGATAAAGTGCCTCTTAACCTTCTCTCTCATCCTTACTCTTTCTCTAGAACCAAAAACATAAAGTGCAAATGAATGTGAAAGTGTGAATGCGTGAGAAACAAAGTCTCTCTTCTTCCCTCTCCCTATCTCTACCTCTCTCTACTCTTTATTTGAAATTGTTTGAAATGATGAATGTGTGGATTTATGCTTGAGTGTAGGGGATTTCCATACTAATTCTAGGACCGACTTACTATGGTGGTGACATACCTGCATAATGGGAGAAGTACAACGACACTTGTGTATTTTATTAGCATGTTATATGAAAGCAATGTAATTTTATATAATATATCAACAATATTGTTATGAATGAAATGCATTATTATAGTGTTTCCATGATGTACACCATATTGTTGCATGTTGATGAAATGCACTATTTCTTGCATAGTTGTACCTTTGCATGTTTGACTAATCCCACACTTAGTCGTATTTCATTATATTTGGTTAGGTAAATGAAGTTGATTGTATCATGTTGCATTAGAAAACGATGTAAGAGGACCCTTTTTTATTATATCTAAATCATCATTAAGAGAATGAAATTGAAATCATGTTATTTAAAACTATTTGTACCATCATAATTTTGGATGTGATTGTAATAAAATTGATGGTAGTATTATGGTAATGGCGTAATTCATCTATCTTCTAGTGATGTATTGACCTAGGAAATCTCTTAGCCTTCAAGAAAAAATATAACTTGCATGTGTGTGTTTCAATTTTGGGTGGAAAGCGTCAACCAACTTATAGTTTGAATTATCAACCCTTGTTGTATGGAATGGTCCCCTTGAGCTTAACCTCATGCCTTGTTTCTTTAGTGTAACAAACACCTCTAGGGACATCACTACACCCTATGAATGGAAGTGGTTTCCTTAGCGTCGATTAGATGGACACCTTGAGTTTTGGAGGTCTTGGGGGATTAAGTTGTGAACATTATCTTTGGCCCGTAGTAAGGCGTAGCTCCCTTGGGGTACTTGGGAATAAATTCTAAAACTAATCTTAGGACCTTAATGGAGGGTAATATCGGGACAAATTTTTGGTATGTAAACCTTAATAGGTGGGATTTTATCGGTAGGATGTTGATCCATTAGAAATGTGAGAATTGTGATTTGTTCCTTAACTCCTTGCTAAGTCTCCTTTTTCTGACATTAAGGATATTATGAGATATCTCCTTCGAGAATATGATATTCTAGAGCATTAACTTTTGACTTGAACACTAACCTCATGTGACTCTTCAACATATTTTAAATGCTCCCAATCATCTCTATCTTCAAGGTGTATGCAAGCATAAGGTTAGCTTAACCATGACGAATAACCAAATGCCGACCTCTCCGGTCCGGACGGGGCCCCTCTCGCCGTGGCCTCTCTCTCCTCACAGCCTCTCGCTGTCAAAAGTCGTGAGGTTTCCACATCAGCTCACAAAGACGGAAAAGCTTTCCTTCGCCGCCGAAGGGTCCTTTTCCCTCGCGCATCCCCTCTCATATCACTTGAGGCTACCGCCGCTTCTCGTGACTCGTCTCGTGGGTACGCCGATGGGCCCGAGGCCCCCACCGGAGGATATAAAAAAATGGGCTCGTCTAAAATGGCAACCATGTGGAGCACTTGAAATAGCGGCTATGCCAAATGGATTCATCTTATTCTCTTTCAGCTTGAAAGAAGATTTCGCTAGAGCGCTTCTGGGTGGTCCGTGGTTCTTTGGCAGGCGGGGTTTTTATCTCAGGAAATGGTCTCCTGGTTTCAACCCACACACGGAATCCATGACCCAAGCCCCAATCTGGGTCCGCCTTCCGGGGCTTCCTTTGGAATTTTGGCATCCGGCGGTCATAGAAGGTATTGCTCTTTCTATAGGTTCTTTGATTGCTATAGATCAAGCCACGAAAGCAAAAACTAGATTTATTCATGCTCGATTCTGTGTTAATGCTGACATTAGTTGCCCCTTGCCAAAAGACATAGAGCTTATCTCGGACTTTGGGAACTGGAAACAGCCTTTTGACTATGAATACATTCCTCAAGCCTGTTCTTTCTGCAAAAAACTAGGCCATAGGGCCTCTAGCTGCCCCTCTAAACCCCAACCGAAACCACTGTCCCAAACCCTCTCCCCAAAATTCAAGAAAAAATTTGTTCCTAAATCGTCCTCCATTGAGATCCCGATCATCCCCACTTCTAATTCCTTTGCTCTCCT
The DNA here is from genome assembly GCA_018340775.1 of Taxus wallichiana var. yunnanensis. Taxonomy (NCBI): domain Eukaryota; kingdom Viridiplantae; phylum Streptophyta; class Pinopsida; order Cupressales; family Taxaceae; genus Taxus; species Taxus wallichiana. Next base: position 458,724,215 of record CM031237.1, read on the forward strand.
GGAGGATGGAGAAATCAACCCGTCCACTGATCCTGATGCTGAGATCCTTCCCCCCTCCTCTATCCCCCTTTCTCTCTCCCCACCCCTGGCTCCTTCGGTTCCAGGCTCTTCATCTCTTGGTGTGGACCTTTTGGCTGCCTCCTCCCCCCCCTTTCGCCGCTTCCTGCTCCCCTTCCCATCCCCCTTCCCTCGATCCCCTCCTCCCTCGATCCTCCCACCCTTCCTCCACTTTGCCCGCCTGTTTCTGATTCTGCCCCCTCTCCCTCGGATCTCTCCACCGATGATTGTTTTAATCACCGTTTCACTAGAAGCAGCAACAAGAAACCTGATATAGGCTTGGAGAAAGTTAGAGGCAGAATTCCAAGCAGTGTTAAGCTTCAGATTGAAGCAGCTACAAATGTGGCGCAAGGAACCCAAAGTACTATCCCCATGGTGGTGGGGAGTAAACCCAAACAAAAGAAATGAAGATCATTTCTTGGAATATAAGAGGGCTCAACTCTCTGCAAAAGCAAAGAATCATCAAAGACATCAAGTTTCAGAACTCACCTGATATCATCATGTTACAGGAAACCAAGCTAAAAACTGAGGTTCGGCTTCATAAAATCTGGCCTGCGGCTGCTTTTGAATCTCAACCTTCAACTGGAAACTCCGGGGGGCTTTGTACCTTGTGGAATCCCAGAATTCTCAAAGGGGATTGCCTGTTCAAGCACCCCAATTTTCTTTGTATCCTTTTTCAAGAAATTGGTGCTGACTCCTCCTGGATCGCTATCAATGTGTATGCTCCAAACTTGGAGAATCATCGAGGAAAACTTTGGAGGGATATCACCAACTTCATCGTTACTTGTGGTAAAATTCCCATTCTCATAATGGGTGATCTAAATTGTCCTCTTTATCCCTCAGATAAACAAGGGGGAATGCCTGCTATGCCGGCTAGCAGGGAAGCTTTGGCTGACTTCATTAGAGAAAATTCACTTCTGGATATGGATCTCCACGGCTCTTCTTACACTTGGTCAAACCGTAGATTGGGCAGAAATCACATTCAATGCAGATTAGATAGAGCTCTTGGCTCGCTGGATTGGATTTCTCTTTTTCCGGACTTTTATCTCAGCTCCCTCCCAAGGGTTGGCTCCGATCACACTCCCTCCCGTCACAGCGCCAACCATATGGTGAATGTCAAGAATCCTCCCTTCAGATTCGAGCTGGCTTGGCTTGAAAATAACCATCTGACCCCCCTGGTTGCAAGCTGGTGGAATATCGAGATTGAGGGAACCAATATGTTCAGATTTTCCAGCAAACTCAAAGAAATCAAAAAACAGCTCAAAATATGGAAGTCTAAGGTCTTCGGTAACATCAAGGTTCGCAAGAAGGAGCTTTCTCAGAGCTTGATCAAAATTTCTGAGCAAATCGAGAATGAGGGAAGGTTGGACAATCTTCACCAACAGGAAATCTCCCTCCTCAGTGATTATCACAACACTCTCAAAGAAGAAGAAACCTACTGGAGGCAGCGTTCTAGGGCCCTTTGGCTTGACCAAGGTGATCGTAATACCAAATTCTTCCATATTACTGCCTGTAAACATAAAGCTAGGGACAAGATTCGTGAGTTGGTGTCGCCTTCAGGTACTCTTCTTACTGCTGACTCTGATATATCCAATGAGCTTATATCCTTCTACTCAAATCTTCTCCATGCTGATCTGGCTCCTTCGGAACAATCTATGAATGAAATGCTTCAGCACATTCCACATCTGGTCTCTCCTGAGATGAACAACAATCTTACCAAGCCTTTTACGATGGAGGAAATTCATAAAGCTGTCTTTACTATGAAGCGAGACAAAGCCCCGGGTCCGGATGGCTTTCCGGCTGCTTTCTTTCAAGTTTTTTGGGAAATCATCAAGCAGGACCTTTTCCTCGCAGTCAATGAATTTCAGATGAATGATAAACTGCTAAAGGAATGGAACACCACTTTCGTGGCCCTGGCCCCAAAAGTGCATAATTCCAAGGATGTGTCCAATTTTCGGCCCATAAGTTTATGCAACACGTCTTACAAGATCATCACTAAGATGCTGGCTTCCAGGCTAAAACCTCTTATGCCGAACCTCATCTCCCACAATCAGAATGGATTCATAAAAGGCCGGCTTATTCAAGGCGGTATAATTACTGTCCATGAGGCCATCCACTCGGCCCTCCTTGCGAAGTCTCCTGGTATGATCTTAAAATTGGATATGCAAAAAGCCTTTGACAGAGTCAGCTGGCCCTTCTTAATCAAGACCCTGGAAAAATTTGGGTTCGACAAAAAATGGTGTAGCTGGATTTATTCATGTGTTTCGACCCCTTGTTTCTCCATTCTGATCAATGGCATCCCTGCGGGTTTCTTCAAAAGTAGCAGAGGTATCAGGCAAGGCGATCCTCTGTCACCCTTCCTCTTTGTTCTTATGGCAGATTCCCTCAGCAGAACTCTGGATGCGGCAAAAAATCAATCCATCATCTCTGGCATGAAAATCACCTCTAATCGCCCCTCGCCACTCATAGCCGCCATTGCATGATGACACCTTATTGCCGAAGTCCGCTTCATTATCGGCTAGAGCTATTATGGATATCCTATCTCTGTATCAATCAGCCTCGCAGCAAACGGTTAACTTCATCAAGAGCAGCATCTCCTTTATCAACACGCCCCCCAGAGTTCAGAGGAAGATTGCAGATATCTTTGGTTGCTCGATTGTGGATCTCCCAACCTCTTATCTGGGCATCCCCCTCTTCATGGTAGACAATCAAAAATTATGTGGAATCCGGTTATTGAAAGATATCAAAAAAAACTCGCTGCTTGGAAAGGTGCTCTCCTCAGCCAGGCTGGCAAGCTCCAGCTGGTGAAAGCCACTCTTCAGAATCTTCCTTCTTACTTTCTGTCCATGCTCAAGATTCCCAGCTCGGTTAGGGAGGCTGTGGAAAAAATTCAAAGGAACTTTCTGTGGTCTGGAACTGAAGAAAAGAAAAGGATCCACCTTGTGGCCTGGAAAGAGGTTTGTAAACCTACTGCTCACGGTGGTCTTGGTCTTCGGAAAATAAAGGAGATGAACGGGGCCCTCCTGGCAAAACTCGCTTGGGAGGTGGCTAAAGGTGATTCTTGTTGGGCCCACTTGCTCCGTGCTAAGTATTTAGCAAACAATGAAGACTTTCTCACATCCATCCCCACTAGAGGCTCCACCATATGGAATTCCATTTGTAGCTCGCTCCCCATCATTCGTGCTGGCACTAAATGGAGATTCGGGAATGGGCGTCTCATTGATTTCTGGAGGGACACTTGGATTGGTGATGATCCCCTTGACCTCAACCCCTCTTGGGACCCTATCAAGAGAAGTATCATCAATATTCATGGTAGATTAGCTTCTGGTTATTGGCAGAGGGTTAATTCCATCCCCTCATGGGATATCAAGGATTGGGAGGATATCAGCGACCTGCAAAGAGACCTGCTGTCCTCCCTTAGAGAGCAGCTCTCCACCATTTACATCCCGTATTCCCATAATGAAGATGAGATTATCTGGACTCTCTCCGCATCGGGCTCCTTTTCAGTTAGGGCTGCTTACCTCTCGATGCATTGTGCTGACGCGGGCCCCCCTCTTACAAAATTCTGGCCTAAGGAGATCACCCCAAAATTGGTTTTTTCTCTTGGCTCTCCTCTAAAAATGCCTTCCTTTCTGGGGAGAACCTGAAGAGAAGGGGTTTTTCCCTTCCCACCAAATGTGTTCTATGTGCAAATGAAGAGGAATCCTCATCACATCTCCTGGTCCATTGCTCTTTCTCGCATGATATTTGGCAGTGGCTCCTATCGAGATTCGGAGTCTTTTGGATCTTTCCGGATTCCATTCAGGACACCCTTTCTCAATGGTACTCCCCCTTCACTCATCCGATTCTAAAATTGGCTTGGAAACTCCTCCTCCCGCATGGTTTATGGGGCATATGGAAAGAAAGAAACAGAAGAATCTTCAAAGATAAGTGTCTCAATCCTGGACAGGTGGCTACTCAGATTGGCATGGCTCTCCAAGAAAATATCAACCTGACCACTTGGTCCAATTATCAGCAAAAACTGCAGTTCTGTCACACCCTGGAGTGGCAGCAGTATTTATCCATTCCTTGCAAAAAAACCCATACTGATAGGAATTTGATTTTCTGGCTTCCCCCTCCAAGGGGATGGAGAAAACTCAACACGGATGGTGCTTCGAAAGGGAATCCAGGTATGTCCGAGGAGGGGGGGCCATTCTCCGTTGCTATTCGGGTTTAATTGTTGCCGCTCGCCCATAATTTCAACTTTGGCTCCAACAACCGTGCGGAGGCCTTAGCCATCCTCAAGGGTCTTGAGATGGCCATCAAGTTGGGCAATGATCCCCTTCAAGTGGAAAGTGACTCCCTCAACATCATAAACCTCCTCTGCTCCAATGACCCTGGACATTGGTCGATTAAAAACATCATTGCTGATATTAGAAGTATTCAAAGATCTTTTCTTCAAGTCCAATTCCAGCACGTCCTCCGGGAAGGTAATAGAGCGGCGGATCTTCTTGCTAATATGGGTGTCCTCATCGAAAATCAGCAAATTTGGACTGAGAATTTCCCGAATGAACTTTGTCAGATTGCCCAAAATGACACACTCCACTGCTGACTGGTGGTTTCTGAAGCTGACTTGGGTTTCGGCTTGCCCGCCTTGGCCCTTTCAAATGGCGGCGGTAATACGGAAAATTTAATTGACATGACTCTTGACACGGGGTACTTGATTAAGGCGCCTAGTAATGATGCAGCAAATCCCCGCACGAACGAGCTCTATGCGCACATTAATCATCCGAGGAGGTGGCGTCAGGGTTTTAATTTAATTGCTGGTTTCCTGTTCAGGCTGGCTCTCGTCCGCTCCTATCTCCGACTCTGTAACTGTTCTAATATTCTTCTCATGGGGGGGCAATTGAAGCGCCTTGAGCCCGACAATTGCGAGTCGCTTAGGAATGATGGCGAGGTCTGGAATATCTTAGTGGAAAATGGGATTTCTACTTTTCTGGAAAGAATGTCTGGTTACTCGGCCTTGGTTTCTTATGCTGTTACGGCTTCGTGGTCGAGAGGACGTGTTCAAATTGGCAGCACCAGGTTCACCATCTCAACGAACGCCATCGCTGATGCCACCGGGCTCCCTGCTGCGGGCGATATTTACTACAGGCGTTCCCTTCACGCAGAGATTCAAGACTTCAACGCCCCGGGTGACAGGCCAAGGAAATATATGTCGGGCTATACCCGCGACTCTCTGCCCTCGCCCTGGGACAGAGTGGCGGAAGCCATTATGAGATACTTCACCATCGACGGAAGGTACCGTCTGGTTTTCGGCCCCCATCTGTTTATTCTCTCCCACCTCCGTTGGGGGAGAAAGATCAATTTAGCTGCCTTTCTTTTTCAATCGCTGGAACACTCTGTTATGCTGGCTCGGGAAGGTGAGGGAGTCATCCTCCACCAGGGTCTTCTCTACCTTCTTTTCTCCGTCGCCGCTTCCCACACTGACTTGCTCCGTTTCCCACCCAAATGGGTCGCCGCCGCCGCTCCCCCTCCCCTCCTTCTCGCCCCTCTTCCTCTTCCCACCGTTCCTCTCGGCGCCGTCGCCGCCTGCTCCTTTCCTCTGGCTCGGATTCCGACGTGGCCATCGTGAGCCCCCCCCGCGATGCCTCCATTCCCGCTGCTATCCCCCTTTTCCTACGCCCATCTCATGCCTTTTCTTGGAGGATACCAATGCCAGTGGACGCGCTCCTTCTCCTGTCTCCAGCCCGGGTCTCTCTGGTGCGGCTGATTTGTTGGGACTTGCTCAACTGTACCCTGACTCCTCGGAAGAGGAGCAGGGTGACATCAATCAATTTGTGGCGGATCCCCCCTCTCATTCTGCTGGCTCTAAGGAACCCTCGGCTGTTAAAGATTCCACTGCTGACACTCCTCTCTCTACTCCTGTTATGGACTGTGACACTGCTGATATTGATGCTGATGACAAAAAGGACCATAGCAGAGCTGATATCATCTCCTCCATTCTGAGTAAACTGCAGCGTGCCTTCAAAGCTCTCAAAGCTTGGGAGGACTTCACGAATTCTACCAGAGTGGCCTTAGCAAACGACTGTTCAGAGCTTCTCAAGTTGGCGGATCTCCTTGCAAACGATTCTGGCTCCCCTAGAGCTAAAGATGTTGTTTCTGAGCTGAAGAAGCTCATTTAGTTCCTTTTTCTTGTCTCTTCTTCGTCTCCTTTTTGGAATCCTCTTGGGTTTTTTGTTTTCCAAAAAGTTAATGCTATTTATAATTAACTTGATCTCGGCCTAATGGGCTTTTTTAATATCAAGGTCAGTGGGACCTTCTAAAACCCTCACTTTACCCAATTATGTTGTTTATGTTGGGATTGTGTCATAGTCTCATACTTGCTCACTTATCTAGATGTGGCATTGGTTGCACATTGTGTCATTTTGGATTTTGCATGATCCTACAAATTGGTGTCAATGTTACATGTGGTGTCGTGAAAACCCTTGTGAGTCTTTTGGTGTAGCATAGTTGTATCTAGTAATATGAAAACCATACAAAAATTTATTCAGTATGTTTGGACTTGTGTTTGGGTCCCACATGGGTGGGCACTACATGACCATAATAGTTACATATGACCAATCCATATGTATTTCACCACCTACATTAGAAAATTCTACTCAACAAGATTCCATAAGAGGTTAGAATTTTAACTAAAAATATGGTTATAAACACCTTCTTTTTCAAAAAATCAACAAGGCTACTTGATCATATTTGATCCGCCCAACAAGTGGAACTTCTCGTCTCCATAGAGTGAAAATGGTCATGAGCTTGTGTCAAATTGAGACCGAGAGCATTTGTAAATTTGAAAGGCGTTACATTTTCATATGCACTAGAGTCAATTATTTAGTTATTCATTGATAACCTCCAATCCGTAAGGAGAGGTAGAAAGGATCAATATTACTTGTGGTGGATGGACTTGAAGCAATAATATTTTACAACATGGATGAGGTAGGAGTTGGTAGTAATCTTTTAGAAGTAGGTAAAACAAGATTAGGCTTAGGTTTACTATTTTTGATACTTAACTAGTTTATTGAATTGTTTGAGATGGGTTTGAAAGAAACCACCAAGAATTCTTGAAACTCAAGCGCACAAGTTGATATTTGTAAAGGGGAAAATTTGACAATTTTAACCAACTTTCTTAAGAAGTTAAAAAAAACGTAGGGTTGTCAAGTAAAATGCCTAAATAGTTTACATGCCAACACATCTCAAGGGGAATCCAAATATTTTTAGATGTAATAATCACATGGGTCTCACACAAAACCACGATGTGGTAACCATGGGAGAATTTACGGAGATACTAAAATAGTTAATGGCGTATTTCCATAAGAACATCACAGAGAGGCCAATGAGGCGAAGGAAACTAAGGTCATTAAAATTATGTCCTAGACTAAGGAGAAGATCCAAAAGATTAAGACTATAAAGGAAATCACGGGGAAAATTATGGTTTCCCTAAGGCTCCTATTAGGAAAATATCGTAGGCTCTTTAAAAATCCCATAATATACCTCATCAAGCTCGATAGGGACTACAATAATTGTAAGGATGCCTTAGTGGCCACCAAGAAGGGACCCACACCACTATCCCCAACTTAGAGGGAACTATTTCAAAACAAGAGCATTAAATTGATTGCTTAGGAATATTCTCGGAGGCACACATGGCTATGTAATTAGTCAGAACCAAAATCTATTAAGATATTTGAATAAGCAAATTGTCTAAAAATATTTTCTCGATCCTGTGTAATCATAATATCATGCGGGTAGTGGATTAAGGCCCTCAATTTTGTATAATACATGTGTATGCCTCCATTTTCAAGGAGGAGAATTCTTGATTAATTAATGCAAGCTGGTTTAAATTGATCCATGCGAAGTTGAAATTATCTGCTCTCATCTCCATTTTATGTAGATTTGTTTGTGAAGTGTTATTGATATTAAAATCATTTTTATGCATTTGTTTGTGGTCTTTAAATATTGATTCTTTGAATTTATTGAAAATACGATAGTAGTTTTAATTTGATAGATTAAATAGATGTGCATTTAAGCAATTTATATAATTTGTTCAAGTCGTAACTTATCTATTACTGAACATTGTTCTAATGTCCTTCAATCTCTACACCACTAGCATGTTAATTTGTGCATGAAATAAATGTAATACTCCAGTTTATTTCAAACATACAATATTCAATTATTTAATGTTAGTCGATGAATCATGATTTCTACATAACATTCTATTCTCTCTACCCTATCCCCTATTGATTTTTAGCCATATCCTTTAGTTAGATTAAACTTAGGAGTGTTGTAGAGAAAAATATTGTGAAGGGGTGTAGGAGTGGCACTAGAAGGATTTTCATAGTCTAAAAAAATACTCTCATTGATATTAGAAGGTTCATTACCTAAAACTCGTGTGTAGTGAGTCATCTTTGAATCCAAAACAAGGAGGACATATGAGCCCATCATTTCCTTCCTCGGATGTGTGACCAATATGCATTAACAAGAGGAAGATAAAATATGGCACTAAAAAGAGGGATTTTTTTGTCAATCCCAAAGATAGATGACATTTTTGTAGTGCCCCTACTTTTCTACCAGTTGGAAAGTATTGTGATTCCTTGATGAGATGGCTTCCGTCCTCAAGTTGTTTCCCCACTCAAGAGAGGTGAAATTGTAGTAAAAACTTTCCAACGTCCTAGAGTGAATTTTGGTATTGACCATATTTTAAGGACATCTTCAAATGTTGATGTTTGTGTAAGTACCTCTCTCTAGATGTGAGTTGTTTTGGGGTAGACGTGTTTTAGATAACTTGAGAACTATGAAATAAGTAAAATAATGATGATGTTATCTATAATGCAAATAGTGAAATTGAATGTTTGAAATGATACAATGAAATTTAAAAATTAATGGAATTAAATTTAAAATAAAATAATGGTAAAGTAAAAATAAATAAAACAATAATAATGAGAAAATCCATTTTGAAGGGTGGATTAGGGAAAAAGAGTTATTTTTTTGTTTTTTGTTTTCTTTTTCTTTTTCTTGTGGTATGCCCACCACCATGGGAGAAAAGACCATGGAAACCCCGAGGTATGGATTTTGGATCAAAGGGTTACATGATATGCACAAAACATATTTTGTTCTAAAATCTATAAAAAAATTCAATAAAATACCTATGGACGATGTAAAACTAGACTCCACAATATTTTCCAACATCCTCCATGTGTGTATTAAAATGGGAACTTTTTATCGTGGCTTGAAATCCACCTAAGTGCAAGGAGAGGGATTTATGTTAGATGTTGTAGTTGCAGTTTTGGTGGCTATGGATGCAAGAGGTGGAAGTCAGAGTAGTAGACACATGGACACATACTCTAACCATGTAAGCTTCATTTTTGTTTTATTCATATGTAATTGGGTAAGTCCAATATATGAGGGTTGTCTCTACTTTCAAAGGTGTGAGCACTTATGTTAAAAAAATTAAGGTAAAAATAAAATAAAATAAATAAACAATCTTTGTGGTCCGGTATTCGATATTCTTGGTTGTGCCCACTACCTTGAGGAAACCCTAAATTTTTTCATCAATATGTCAATTAAATATGTGGTGGTCAGGTGTATTTGTTTTCTTGGAGCTTGTGAATAAAATAAGAATATTCGGGCTTGGATTGAGATACATGGTATTGTATTGTAATGAGCGACATATATGCACAAAATTGTTTTGTTTAAAAGGCATGAAAAATTTAATTAATTTCCCGAACTTTAATAAATGTAATAGACATGTGTCTAGCCTAATCTACTCATATTTTCTTGAAAACTCCTCTCCTATGCCAATATAAGATACTTAGAACAATATGGAGATACTTGATGACAATTCCATTATCACTAATCCTAACCTACAAAATTATAAGGAATGGTGTTTTTTCTCTCCATCTAATCACATAGGATAATAGAGTACCATATGTGTAAGAGATGCACAAAATGAGAGTTTTGAAATAGTTTGGAAATTCATTAAAGAATAATGGAAAGTAATTTTGTCTATTGTTGTAATGTTTGTACACCTATAGATGTGTATGTTAAATGTGGAAATATACTAAAGGCATGAGAACTATTTGAAAATATGTGTCTACGAAATGTGGTCTCTTGAGTATGCGCAAAAGTGCTTGGAACACACCTCTCTCACATCACCTCGTTAACAAGCATGGATTCAATCCTTCTCTGCTACCTACTTTTAAATTTTCAATATGTCTATAATAGTTTAAATATTAAAAATGAAATTAAGATGGTTGTTTATGTTGTGTTATCAAATCATATAATAAATCGCATAAAAACAATTTCGCATTATGATAAACAAGCACAGTAAATAGTCACCTCGACAACATATCAAAACACCAGTGCCTTGAAAATTTATCAAAATAAACCTATAACATGTTCACCATTGCTAATGTCCCGATAGCCGAATTGGATTGATAATCATGTTTTATAACACAAATTGGCAATTTTAAATCGCACTCAAGATGTGTCAAATGCCTCTACAAATCGATGCACAAGAAACATCTCTAAACTTGATCGCCACTTTTAAAACATGGTAAAATATTCATTATCAGTACGATGATATCATTCTAACATGGAAAATTTTCCATAACACGTGATGACCACACTTGTGAAGTGAGTTTCCCACTTACTTTGGAAAACTGGTTGTTGGTATCGACCGCTTGCTGCACTGGCCACCGAACCCTCTCGGAATCATCTTATATTTTGTGCTTATGGATTTTAGAAGTAAAATTTGACCCTGCAAACCTATTAATTTCTATATGGAGAATAGGGTAATGTATTTCATTTTTCATGTTACCTTATAAAAACTATTTTTACACACTCATTTTGGAGCCCACTTGGCTTAGTTTTCTTGAGATAAAATGACCAAATTAAGCCAAGTGGCTCTAGAAAGTTATTGCAGTTTGAGCTATGGTTACCATATTTAAACCCCATCAATTTCTTGTGACTATTTGTATATTAGATAATAGGGTATAATGATTAAAAATACAATTTGGGGTTTCTAATCCATTTTTGTAGATCCATTCCATGGCCACTTGGGCTAGTTTGCAGACAACAACACAACAAAGACTCATAAACCCGTGTTAACCTCCAAGGTTCGCTCAATGCCCGAAAACTAGTGTGATGTTTGTAAATACATATAGTGAGTATAAATACATGGTTTTGTACACTTAAACAAGAGAATAATGAGAATTTAGAATCATGTATTTTGGCACACTTACCTAGACCCTTATAGTGATAACGAGAAATAAGAGCCGTGTCGAGATTGTAAATTTCGCAATACTTTTAAAAGATTTTGCAATTTTAATGTCAAGTACCAAAGTTTTTTTGTGTCACCTCTCACTGTTTATGATCATGGAAATGTATTGGCTTACTTATGTAAAATAAAATGTGTGTTTTCTCTCTCTAATATCTCTCTAAATCTTGAAAAGATGTCTTGGTTTGAAAAGTATGGAAAGTAAATAGTTTGTTATCTATTTCTAACTTTGAATTGATGTTGTGAGTTCTGATAGCATGTTATATAGGAGGGGTGGGTCCATGCCAACATTTTTGTTGACCATGTTTACATAATCTGACAAGTTGTAGGTTGAATCGACATGATTAAAATGATTGTTGAAATATGAGTTTAGAGTTTTTGTAGCCAATATTTGTGTAAATTTGATGAAAGATGAAATGTATTATATTTGAGTAAGTGTGATTGTTGCATAAAATGAAGAAAGAAAATTTATTTTTATCATGCATGTGTGGTAATTAATTAGTAGACGAAATTTTACATTGTACCTTATAGTTCATTCGCATCAAGAATGCATCCTTGGTTAATTATGATAGATTCTTGTAATTTTGCATAATTGTATGGTAGTAAACTTAAACTTGAAAAGAACATGTGTCATAAAATTAAAAATTAATAGTGTTTTTATATTTTAACTTGTGCTAATCCATTTTAATTGTTTTATCCTTCGCCGTTGTGTTATATGAATCATGTGTTTCCTAGTATGTTCCATCTAGTTTATTTAGCATCTTGCTTAGTACTCGTAATGGTAATTTGTAAATGGGAAGGTGGTTATTTAATTTTTATCGGTGTTATAACACTATTCAAAATGAAATTGAACATGGTTATCTTAAATTCAACTTAAATCATATTTCCATGACATAATGGCTATGGAAAAAATCCTAACCTTCATGGGGTAAATTACGTTTGACTCATGTATAGGTTTGTGACATTTGGTATCTCCACATATAGGTGACCCTTAGTGGCATCATCCTTATGAGAATATTATTGGGTATTATTCCTCCGAGAACTCTTAGGTAGTTACTTCAATTTATATAATTATCTAACCTTAGGACTTGATAGTTAACACCTTGAAACTGTAAATGGGGGTATGATTTGGTATAATTAACAATGGAACTCTAAGATTTTTAGGACTAGGAAATTATCCTAACTCATAACATAATGATACCCTGATGACATATCATAATGGTAAAGCGGAATCCTTGATCCACAAGAAACGATCATGATCATACCTATTCCACATGTGCATGGTACTATATGATCATGACATGGAGCTTGGAATTTTGACAATGGATCCTTCAACCTAGTATATGATATAGTTCTATTATGGAAGTTATGTTATTAGAAACTTGATAAGTAGTAGAGATCCTTAAAGGGATTCTAGGTATTATGTTGGACTATAGAACAAAATCCCATTGATATGACATACTTTGTAAGTTGATGAAGCATAATATCTTTCAAAATCCTTGGTAACTTATGGAATTTTAAGAGGTTAATTGTGGATAATACATTAAAATTGACCGCATCTAATATTTTTGTTTAACAAGATGTTGTGAAAAGTGTTATCAAGTAACTTGAAGTTATAATTTTAACTTGACATCTAAGCCTCTTGTTATCAATGAAAGCACAATATGTGCTCATTCGTAAGCACATATATTGCTAACATAATCCCAACTTTTGAGTGAACTTTGGAAATTAAATATGATAAGGAATGGAAATAATGAGGTGTAATAAGTATGAGTAAATGATTTAATGAAGTAAGAAATATGCAAATTTTGGGAAGAGAACACATGCTCTTGGTATATGCTAATTGTTGTATGACCACCTATGTACAACATGTAGTCTCTTACCGAAATCAAATTGTACCTAATAAGTTGGATTCACAGTATAAAGTGAAAATTCCTTACCTCTTATTATAGGTGGTCAACCTTGCAATGTTTAATAACAATTAAATAACTCATTCCCATGTTGGGACATGTATCTTGGGAACATGAATTCCCTACTCATAATGAACACCACATGACTCATGTAAACTTTAAATGATATCAAAAAGGTTTAAATGTTTAACATATTTGTAATATAAATGGAACGAAATGAGTGTTTTCTTGGCAATTTAACATTATGAAGGAGTGAAAACTCATAATCTGTAAATGATATTGTATGATTCTAATAAGAATTACATGTGGTATAATACAATGATTTTAACACAAAGGTAGTTTAATAGTGACATAAATGTCAATCATGGGATATTTATACATGGTAGTTAAGGTCTATATTTTTCCTCATATAGTCATATTATTTTATTATGTTACACTCGTTTGAGCGAACATGGTGTTAGATATTTTGTCTCATTCATGAGATTGTACATGGTGGAAAATGCCTTAATCTATCCCTCCTACGGATTATGTTATTTTTTTGTTTCCCTTTCTTGGGGCCAATGCAATATCACTTTATGGATCGTATTACTTCTTTATCCTATTAAACATGTTCAATGAATCTTGAGCTTAGTGTCATGGACCCTCCCACCTAGCATAGCTTGTATTATAGTTGGTCCACCACTTTCTCGCCTTTGGGGTTCATAAAAGAAGGGAATTTTGGTGTCATCGTTTACATTTGTGCACTTTGAGGAATGATGGTGTGAACCTTAGAGAAAATCAATTCTAAAGTTGTGTTTAGTGAGATAACAACCAATAACGTTATATTTTAGCATGGTTTGAGTGGTGATCCTAGGGGAAATATTTATAGGCATTATATTTAGTATCAAAGAGAGGTTAAAACAATTGAACCTATTGGATAAATTAGTAATGAGTTTTGTGTACTTATCTATAAATTTGTGTAACATGAGTGTCATGTTGAGTCATGTTGGTGTGTTATGTGGAGTTACTATGTTGTTTCTTTGGTCCATTTGTTGTACTATGTAAGTGACTCCTTGTGAGCATGTTATATAGTGGGTCCCAGGTTTCATGTTATGGACTTGTAGTGTGTTAGACCCTATAAAGATCTTCATATTTTGGTTCATTGATTCCTTGGTGTAACTTTTGGATAATGGTACTATGGGTAACACCTAGAGGCTGATATAGAAGCTATCAATATATTGGTTAGTTTCTCTTGAGTCATAGTCATTAGTGGTTATGAAAATTGGGTATGATATTTGATAGTATTTAGGAATCCAACATCGATAGTGTTTAGAATGTAAAAGGCTTGATTTTCTTCTTAGATCACTTGACTTGGCCTTTGAACCTTCTCCAAAGTGTTGTGTACTACATTATGGATACATTGTTTACTTATCATTGTGTAATCACTATTGTAATTGTAAGAGATCAGTATTATCATTATTGTGTATTTGACATCCGATCATACTCATCAAAATATCATGGATGACCTTATCTCCTCTCTTGACATTCGATGGTCAAATAACTACATTGACATGATTTTTATCTCTTAAATAATTAAATTTGTTCGGTATCCAATCTTGTATCGATGCATTGACCTATTGTGGTTTCCTCTTAGATATTCAAAAATCTAAACTTTTGATAACCATAACAATCACGCGTGGACTATTCAATTGACTAACCAAGTGAATCTCTAACTGATAAAAATATTGGGGACATTTGATCTGGTCAGGTGACATTCTAGGTGTATGTTGTTACTACTAGAAATGAATGCTCTTACTATAATTATGTAGATATCTTTGGGAGATGATGATTCGATATGAGATTCTAGAAGTTACATTATCTTATCAATTATTATGTTATATGCCAATATGTGAAATCAATGATGTAGTGCCCATATGGATGGCCAATATAGGCCACACAATGATCATTGTGATGTGGATATTTTCACGTGTATTATATTTTTACAATTGATTTTCTTAAACCAACTTTTATTCAAATTATTGGGAAGCTTCGAGGCTCTCCTTTATTTTTTTCTTTCTTGTAATGTTTTCATTGTTTGAATGTGGCTATTTATCCATTTCTCTTTGGTTTATGAGATTTCTTGGCTTTTATTTTTGTAACTTGAAGATTTATGGTTTTTGGGGCCACTTGGCTAATTATCGTTAAGAATCTTAATTTGTATTTTCTTACTTGTTTGATAAAATAGTTCTATCTTGTTTGTAATATGTATACATGTTGTATGAGGGTACACCCAAGGTGTCATGTCTACATGCTTGGTGTTGTAGAGGACATGCTCTTTGTTTTGAGGTGACGACGTTATATGTGTCCAACATCATGGAGTGACCCGACCTCCGTTAGATACTTGATACTCAATCCTCCTATGGTGGATTGACATTTATGATACTCAGTCCTCCGGTGATAGAGTGACATATATGATACTTAGTACTTTATGGTTGAGATAATTTTTTGATAATCAATACTCTTATGGAGGAGTGAAATTTATGATACTCATTTATCCTTGGTAGAGCCGCCTTTAGGATATGCGATCGTGGTGGTGGGTTTGATAGTGTTTCATTTTATCTTTTCACCCTACTATGATAATGCTTTATGTCAAGATGGATATGATATTTAGTTCAAACTCCATGGTTATGTTTTGGTATTTTGTACTCTTTCAATTTATGGACTTAAGGACAATGTACTTTTGGACATGCGAGATTCACCGATAGACCTACAAATGAGATACTTGATACTCTTGCTTGATTCTTTATGCTCCCTTTGGAGAGGTTGAGATACTAGAATATATATTATTTTGAAAAATATTTATATACTTAGATTAATTGAGCAATCGTACATAGAGATATTTGTTACCTTTCTGTTATGGATTTTTTTTTCATACCCTTTTTTTTATGTGTCATTATATACCTATTGGTACGAGTCTATACTATGGGGACTCTGTTTTGGTTATATGTTATGTTCCCCTCATAAGCATGCAGATGTCCTCTTGGTGAAGAAATGTGGTTTTTTATGGTATTATGTTCATGGTGTCATAAAATCATGGTTACTTAATGTTCCTCTTAGTATGGTGAAAGTTATGTGTACACCCTTCCTTGTTTGTGAGAGTCACATTAAGTTTTTTGTGTCAAATATGAAAATGTGATAAATGTGAAGTGGCTTGTGTTATGATTTTTAGGTCTTGGATGACCTCGTGATGTATTATAGTATTGAAAACCCCGTGAAAATAATGAAATTTACTGTTAAACAATGAAAATAATGAAATGTAACTTCCTAACAATGAAAATGTTAAGGAGCATGGAATTAATGAATTATACTTAGGAGAAAACTAATAATTATGAATATGCTTATGAGAAAGCACTATCAAACAAATTTGGATATGAATATGAAATTTAATTTGAATTCTCTATGGTAGAGAGAAACACCAATATTCATATAACATAAACAATTAAAGAAAATTAAAAATTTCCATGATCTCTCGGTGGTCATGCTTTAGCGACAAGATCCATTTTCCTCGTGATATGAGTCATTGTTGGCTACTAGTTCTTCTCACATAATCCTTCGCTTAACCTTATATTTTGTCACATCAAGGAAGATACTCTTATAAGGGGAGGGAAATGTAGTTCCCCAATTGTTCTACCAAGTTGGAAAGAATTGAGATTCCTTGACAAGTTGGCTTCCCCACTCAAGAGAGGTGAAATTGTTGTAAACACTTTCCAAAATCCCATAAATAATTTTGGTTTTCAACCATGTTTTAAGGCCATCGTTGGATGTTGATATTTATGTAAGTACCTCTCCAAATGTGAGTTAATTTGGGGTTTACGTGGACGTGTTTTGGATCACCAAAATCGTGAAATAATAAAATTAATAATGATGTTATCTATAATGCAAATAACGAAATCAAATGTTTGAAATGATAAAATGAAATTTGAAAATTAATGGAATTAGATTTAAAATAAAATAATGCTAAAGTAAAAATAAATAAAAATAAAAAAATAATGAGAACACCCTTTTAAAGGGAGGATTAGGGAAAACTAGTTGTTTTGTTGCTTTTAGGTTTTCTTGTTTTCTCTTTTGCTAGTGGTGTTGCCACCACCATGGGAGAAAATACCATGGAAACCTTGGGACATGGATATTAGACTGCAAGGTTGTCAGGATACGCATAAACACATTTTATTGTACTCACAATTTTTCCAGCATCCTCCATGACTATGGGAGATTTTGATCAAGGATTGGATGTAAACCTAAGCATGAAAGAGAGGGATTTGTGTCAAATGTTTTAGTTTCAGTTTTGGTGTTCATGAATGCAAGAGGTAGAAGATTCTATTAGGTGCATGGATACATACCCTAACCATGTAAGCTTCATTTTTTCATTCACATGCGACTGGATAGGTTCAACTGATGAGGGATGTCTCTAATGTCAAATGCATGAACACCTATATTAAAAAAATTAGGGTAAAAAATTAAAAAATAAAAAAATAAAAAAATTGGTCTATATATTTTATATTCTTGGTCATTGCTACTTGGATATCTTGAGGAAATCATAATTTTTCATCAACATATCAATTAAATCTAAGGTGATTGTGTGGATTTGTTTGCATGTAGTGCTTGTAGATCAGTATAAGAATATAGGGGAAGAGATATGATATACATGGTCTTGGGATTGCGAATGATCAAGTATATGCAAAAATGGTTTGTTTAAAAGGAGTGGAAACTTTATTAATATAATGGACAAGTGTTTAACCCGATCTACTCATATTTTCTTGAAAACCCCTCCTCGTGCCAATATAAGATCCTTGAACAATATGGAGATCCTTCAATGTAAATGTCATTTACTTCCATTTTCACTAATCCCAACCTATAACATTACAAGGATTAAAGGTGTTTTCCTCTCCATATGAGCACAAAGGACAATGGAGTAGCATAGTTGTAGGAGATGCACAAAATGGGAGTTTTGAAATAGTTTATACATTCATTAAAGCATAATGGAAATTTTTAGTCTATTGTTGTAATGGTTTGTACATCGATAGACATGTATGTTAAATGTGGAAATATATTATGGGAATGTGATGTAGGAGCATAAATCGTAAAGGCTCCAATTTTTTCATTTTGTATTAAGAAGGGGTTGAGTATGGTGTTAGAGGTCTAGTTGGGTGTCTTTAATCTCTCCTTGGTCTTTCATGACCATTTTTTTATACTAGGTGGGTTATTCTAAGTTTCCCTCCAAAAAGTGAGCCTTTGAAATCTGAATTTGGGAGTTTAAGGATTGAAGGTGTAATGTTTAAAATAATGTGATGACATGTTGTAATAGGTCAGTTAGGACCTTATGAGAGAAAACAATAAGTGTATACACCTTATTAAAGGCTTATATGAGTCAAAACTAACTCTACCCTAGTTAGGTTATGGTAACTTGAGAAATTGCTTGAAAAACTATGAAAATACAAAGGAGAATACGACTGAGAATTTGATTATGAAAAAGAAAAGAAGGTTTTGGGAGGAAATAACGTGTGAAGAAGCCTATTATGGCTCAAGAAATATGTAAGAAAGGTTTAAAATGAATTAAAAATCATATTTCCTTATGATTCCTCCATGGTGTGTGCATATTTGATTGTTCTTGAATTACTAGTGGTGATCCTTGTGTTATTATGTATTTGGTTCTTATTGTATTACATGAAACTAATGATGATTGAACGTGCAAGTGAATTTTAGAGTTAGGAAGGTGGAGTTTTTTAGGGTTTTTCAGAAGTTTAATCACACAATGACTTGTAAGAGCACAAAGTAGTTTATAAGGGTTTAAACTATGATTCATGTTCATTGGGCTTTGTCATAACTAGGTCAAGATGAATAACATTGTAAAATACCCTCCATTAGCTTCGCATGCTTTGGTGCAATTGGTAAAAGGATAAAAGAACAATAAAGGTAAAATTGGGTGCTCTCAGGTTAAACACAGACCTAGGGTTTGTTACTTAAGTAAAGGAGACATATTTCATGATTTATCCTTCAAACCTAATAATTTTTGGTACAAAGAAGGGAATAAGGAATATTTAAGTGTTGATATGGGCAAGATTCTATTAAATGAACTTCATTATACTTAAGCTCAAGAGACTATGTCATTTACGGTGATGAGATACCTGTTATAAGGGTTTGCAACTAAGAAAGGAAAGTTATTAGTAAAATTTATGCATTGAAACCAATTTTCACCTGACAATAGAGATTAAGATGGATAGGTGGAGCATATTTTTAGAGTTGTGTTAATGGAATGAGCCATAAAGAGTTTTAAAGCGTGTCTCAGTTGTATCGGGCCTTAGATGTCCTATCGGAAGGGTAAAAGATTAGGATATTACTTGAGTTTAGGGGTTTTATTTATCAATTGATTATGTTAACTTGTTGTGAGTTAGTAAAGTAGTCATACACCTAGAATATAGAGAAGTGGAAGGGCTTGTAAACTAAGTATTGGCTTCCCTGTGCATATAGGAGCAAAACTGTAGTAGATTACTCACGGTAAGATTCTAAGATGGATAATATTGGTGTGGAAGAAGGTATGAACTTCAAATCTTGAACTATATCATGGGTTCAATATGTTAGATTCAATTAATAGCTTTGAGTAGACTTGAGACACGAAGGTATACAAAATGGAGACTGTGCATGCAAATAGAATCGGGTATACGGTGGATCATGGTGCTACTATGTAAGTATGATAATGAGACATGTTAATAGATCTTTGATTGACCTCTTCACTTGTAGATCATGATATTGCTCTGATGAAACCCTATTAGATCAATACTTAGTGTGATTTTCAAAAAGAAACCATGAAAGATTGTCACAAACATATACCTATAGGTCAGATAAGATATATAAAGGTTTTATGCCTCATTTGTGAAATCACAAACATAATCTGTAAGACTATAACTTGAAAAATATATTACAATCCTTGTGTACAAATTTCGAGGTTTGAATCAACTATTTGGAATAGTTATTCACAAAAATGTCTTCTTAGGATCTGTAAGAGGGTTCCTAGACACTGAGCGAGGGCATGAGTTATGAAGCCTCAAATGGAATAATTTTTGCTTGAAATTTTATACTAATAATCTTGAGGGATTTTACTAAAGGATTCATAAATAATTTTAGTTCTTTAAAGGTTAAATTTGGAGTTCTTTTTTTTGACATTCTTGGAAGGAGTCCTTAAACACAATTTTGAAGCTAAGGAGAAGAGGTAAACAACAAAGGAAAGGGTAGATATAATTGAATTATGAGCCTGATACTTTCTACTTATTTATAGACCCTTAATGGGTATCCAAAAGACATATTTGAATGTATTGAACCCTCATAAAAATTCATGACAATTGTCATTAATAGACCTAATGAGGGTTGAAAGACACAATTACAAAAAAGAAGAGAACAATAATTGTTGTAAGAGTTGGAATATGATATTTCAGGAGTAAGTTGGTACATATAAAGGTGATCTAATGAACCTATTATGACATTATAGTTAGTTATGGAATTGTGAAACCATGTTTGAAGCAAGAAACCTCGACTTAAGAGGCATACATGACGGTCTTGTAAAGGTGAGAGTAGAAAGAGTATTTGGAAGGATTGAATGCATTTCATTATTATTTTCTAATCTTGTGATGAAGTTTCAAGTAGAGGAGGAAGACTAGAAGGTTTCAAGACAAGGAAGGGTCAAATTGCATGCTTAGTCAAGAGACCAAGAAAAAGAAATTCAAGGTGGCATATTTGAACAAGTGAGTGAAAGTTTGGTGAGATGATGCTCTAGAACATGAATTGTAATAGAAATTATGTGATTTTGATAGGTATAAATAGGGTGTAATAAATGGATATTGTTAGAATGAAATTTAGGCCGAATTTGCATGAATGAGTTGGGAACTAGTATAAAGGAACAAAGGACTATATTGAGAATGTGAGCAAGTATGTTGTTCTCTTGATGAGAAGTCACTGTGAGAATGGTTTAGACATGTGAAGAAGGTGATATGAAAGATTCTTAGACTTAATTATACCATTTGAGGTAAACCCTTGGTTGTTCTTGCATTATTAGGCCAATTTAGGCATAATGTCAAGGTTGATGGTACTCATTTGTTGTGTTAGTCAAAAGAAATTGGTTGATTTCTCTTAACATGTGGGATTAATAAGGAAGTTGTAAAGGGTGTATACATCAATTGATATTAGAGCGAGTATAAGAAAGAGGACAAGAATTTGATAATGTTTTGTGCAACAAAACATTGGTGAGCTACAAAGGAAGACCTAGAGCTATGAAGACAGAAAAGTGTAAACAAAGGGTCAAAAATGGAGAGAAAAATATCATAGTTGAGGAATGATTTGTAGAGGTTAGAAGCTCTCGAAAACATGTGGTCAGCATGCTAGTTGATGTAGTCACAATGTCAATCAATCTCAATTCACAAAGTTAGAGTTGTTTCACTACTCAATTTTTGACCTTGAGGTCTTAGACAAGTTACGTGTTCTTATATACAAATCTTGAAAACTAAGCATTCGCTTGACATTTTATCTCCTTCCACTAAACCAACCTTCTCAACATGTTCATATCCCCTAACTTATGCCTCTTTAGCCTTTGAAATGGTTCGAATAACCAAAATGATTAAATGACCTAACTTCTAGTCAATATATCCTTATAGGCTTCTTACGCACTTGTCACAACTACATTCATGAATGAAGTAGTTCAAAAATTCTCAAAATAGAGTGGTGACTTCTCTTGACACCCTTTTAGCTCACTGAAATGTGAGTAAGTTTTTGTGTCTCAATATTTTTCTCAAGCCTTTCTTCTATTCACTTCATCCCTTCTTGTTTCTCATTTCCTACTATTCTAGGAAAAATGGGTTTTCAAGCATAAATGTAACCTCAAGGATTCAAATGACAAGATAATAACCTTTGGATAAACCCATTAATCCCTAATGTATGAAAAATTTCATTAGTTGTTCCCTTGCAAAATTCACTTCAAATCCAAACACTTAGGTCTCAAATTAGGTCTTCAAGGAGGAGTGGACACATGGTAGTGGGAAGACTCTAATATCTCATGACCGAGACTCTAATTAGAAAGAATTATTTTGATTATGATTATCCTCCCTCTTGAGTCACCGTATATGAGTTTCTAAGGCTTAGTTATTCTCATAAATCCCTCAATCCTCTAATCTTTTCTTCTCGTTTTCAGAGCACACAGACCACATTTTAAGTGTTCTTAATTTAAAGATGCATGGATTAAGAATAAAAATGCTAAAAAAATTCTTGAGGTCATAGTTAGAATGTTTTATTATCTATGAGAAAGCATTAGAACCATCGTTGTTTTCATCTCCTTGTTTTACTTGAGTTCAATTCAAGCACTAATGGTTGCCTTCAAGACTATCATAGTCTGCAAGTAATTGTGAGCCTTTCAAAGGGCATTAGTTTGTAAATTTTATTCCCCTGATATATATTGTTTCTATCTCCCCTTTTTGGAATTTTTCCTATTTATAGAAACTTAGAAATGTAAACTTTTTCCAAACCCTAGTATTTCAAGTCTTCCTCTTCTGGATTGTGAAAAAATGGTAAAGAAATCTATCCAACACTAACATAAAATCACTTGATTCTTTTAAAATTAACTTCTAAACCTGGTGATGATGATATTTTCCAAATTACTGAGAATATTTGGAGGATAAAATGTTGAGGAATTCAAATTTCTCCTCCTCAAACCCTAGTTCCGTGGTTTTACTAGTTTGATAAGCCCGAGAGCACAAAGTTGTTAGTAAAAAGAACTAGTTCCCATTTCAAGACTTAAAATTAATACTATTGGCCTATATAATCCTTCTCTTAAAACTTATCTTACCAGAAATTTGTAAGTTTCCTTTTAATTTGTTATTGGTCACAAAATTCTTGCTCTATAAATGTTTCCACAACAACTTCAAACCCTACCTTCTATCAGTAGGAGACTAAAATGAAGGATATACTTATCACGTTATATGAATACTTCTTCAAGATCTTAATTTTGGATTACCACTATTGATTGTTCACCTCATATACTCTACATTTCTCGACTAATTATCTCATACCCTCGTTACAAAACATAGTGTGTATTGATGACAACAATGCCATTCAACAAATATTGCATGCTTCACATGAACCTTTATCTAATCCTTATCAGTCCTCACATATTATCACTCAACAAGTTTTTCACTACTTACACATGCATCACTAATTTAAAGGTTCAAACTTAGAATTCACAATTTCCATAGCTTTGTTTACAAACAACATTGATACCAAAGCCTTCTTGGAGCTCAAATTCACATTCTTCTTCCCAGATCATTCGAATGATGCCCAAGGTGGTCACAAATAAGGCTTAAATATGCCTTTACAATTTTCCTAACTGAATTCTTGTTCCTCAAACTCTTCATATCCATAATTGTTTATTTTTAATACATCATTAGAAGAGTTAGTCTAGCATAGACTTAAAGAGTTAAGCACTAGTCCACAACATGACCTAAGTAGGACTCCTAGAGCCCAAGAAGACTTCACATAACCTTATAACATAGGTCATTGCTCTAAGACTCTATCAACACAACAAGTACAAGCCAAAATTGCTCACAATAATTCAAATTTGCATTTGGAGGGAAATAACATAATTTGAATCTGTGATGGACTTAACACATTCTATCACCACTAAATGACTCCTAATGACCTATATCACCTATCCAAATGATAAAGAAGATAAAATTTGATGATAACCTCCTTAGATGAAAGTAAAAGTGATGCTCATGCATCATGAGTCAAAAGATAAAAATACAAGCAAGAAGTGAGATAGTTGGGTGGACTTTGAAAAGAAGAGTGAAGTGGCCAATCAAGTCACTTGTGAAGCAAGCTAGAAGAAGTGAAAGAAACAAATAAATGAGAGACTATGGAGGCATAAGAGGAAGAGAAGAGAGTTCTCATAGTGGAGAACATAGTGAAAGAAGAAGAGTGGAGAAGAGAGAAAGTGCAAAATGAGATGCTTAGAGAAGAAGGATGGATAAGGAGGATAGTGCCCAAAAAGAGGCACTCATTGAGACATTTTGGTCTCTATTTTTATATTCTAATGTTGTGTTTTCATGTGTGTATACAAGTTTGAAGGATTTTGTGAACAAAATCAAGAAGAAGACAATGAAAATTGTAAATGACAAGCCAAGAAGAGACTCCTTTGAGTCAAATAAATGTGAAGGAAGAAGAGAGCAGGTCATAGAATCTTATGAGGAAAAGGATGAAGTCCTAAAACATGCTAATGAAGAGAGAGAAGAACATATAGAGTTATATGATGCTATGGAAGGAATTCAAGAGAGAGAAGACAAGAAAAAGAGAAAGAACAAGAAGATAGATGACAAAAAGGTAAAAGAGAAGGACATGGACTCAAAGATGGTTCAAAATCAGGTATGGGAAGATGAAAATTATGATTTCCTTTATGCATGTATTAGTGAGCTTTTTGATGTACAAGAGAACACAAAGAAAGGTGAAGATAAATCATCAAAATCTGAGTTTAAGCATGGTTATGTCATGCCTAAATGGCTTAAAAATTCATTAGTTTGTAAGAAAGAGACAAAGTATGAGGCAAGGGCTAATGAAGATGAGGTATGAAATGGAAAAGAAGAATAAAATGATGGAAAAGATCATATTTCAGTTTGAAACAAGCACATAGTGAAGATGACCAAGAAATGAAGAGTGAAGAAAGAGTTTCTAGGAAGAAGTAGACCTAAGAATCAAAAAAGACTAAAACTACAAGGGTATATCAGCATAACGATACATGAAAGAAAATATGGAGAGTCAAAGAGAGAAAATAAGAACAAAGAAGCCCAATAAAAGCTTGGCAAGAGAAGCAAGTGACTGAAAAACAAGGCAAGCATGATGATTTGAATGTTTTGGTTGAGAAAACAAAAATGAGTCATTTGAAAGTGAGAGTGGGTTGTTTATGAGTACTAACATGCATGAGGAAGACCATGTGAATGAAATTCAAGAAGAAGAAGATAGGAAAATGAAGAAAGATGAAGATGAAGTGAAGGTAAAGGAAGTGAAAGTTGATTTTTGTGAACTAGCATGTGATTTCAAAGAAGAAGAAGACCAAATGAGTCCTAAATTTGATGAAGCAAGTGAAGAAGAGAATGAACTCATGTTGTATGAGGAAATACAAAGGATTGAGGAGCTATTCATGATAGGTATAAGCTCAAATCAGTTAAAGGAATGCACAAGAAAGCAATAAAATGAAAAGGAAATGCGAGGGAAACTAGTGGAAAACTTGGATAATAGGAATCCTAATGAAGATGAAGGAACACTAAAAGTTCAAGAGCAAGCAAAACAAGATAAATATGAAGAAAATTAGTCAAGAATAACAGGGTTGAAAGAAGATGATCAGAAATGACATGAAGAGTTCAAGGAAAGGAAGAAAGAAGGCCAAAATGAGACAAGTTTGTCTCATATTTTTACAACTAATATTGCTCCTAGTTGTGTTTGTGCAAGTAAGAATAAAATAATGATCAAAGAATGTGGAAAAAGACAAGAAAATGAAGAAAATGCACAACTAAGTTATGAGGAACAAAATAATGAAGACAATGAAGAAGATTTGAAGAAAAAGAGGGCATGAAGAGCAATTTCAAAGCAAGAAGAAGCAAATCGGGGAATTAGAAGAGTGCGAGAGTCAAGGTGAAGAAAAGAAAATCAAGAAGGAAGAGTATGTCAAGAAAGAGAGAGATTGGAAGAAGAGAAAGAAGACTTAAACCTCCATGGGGGTTTAAATTTTTTCTACTAGGGGAGTATGATGTAGGAGCATCACTGTAAAGGCTCCAATTTTTTCATTTTGTATTAAGAAGGGGTTGAGTATGGTGTTATAGGTCTAGTTGGGTGTCTTTAATCTCTCCTTGGTCTTTCATGACCCTTTTTGTATGTTAGGTGGGTTATTCTAAGTTTCCCTCCAAAAAGGGAGCATTTGAAATTTGAATTTGGGAGTTTAAGGAGTGAAGGTGTAATGTTTAAAATAATGTGATGGCATGTTGTAATAGGTCAGTTAGGACCTTATGAGAGGAAATGAGAAGTGTATACACCTTGGTAAAGGCTTATATGAGTCAAAACTAACTCTACCCTAGTTAGGTTAGGGTAACTTGAGAAATTGCTTGAAAAACTATAAACATAAAAAGGAGAATCGGATGAGAATTCAGTTATGAAAAAGAAAATAAGGTTTTTGGGAGGAAAGAACGTGTGGAGAATCCTGTTATGGCTCAAGAAATCTATAGGAGAGGTTGAAAATGAATTAAAAATCATATTTCCTTATGATTCCTCCATGGTGTGTGCATATTTGATTGTTCTTGAATTAATAGTGGTGATCCTTGTGTTATTATGTATTTGGTTCTTATTGTATTACATGAAACTAATGATGATTGGAATGTGCAAGTGAATTTTAGAGTTAGGAAGGTGGAGTTTTTCGGGGTTTTTAGGAAGTTTAATCACACAATGACTTGTTTAAGAGCACAAAGTAGTTTATAAGGGTTTAAGCTATGATTCACATTCATTAGGACTTGTCATAACTAGGTCAAGATGAATAACATCAGTAAAAGAACCTCCATTAGCTTTGCATGCTTTGGTGTAATTGGTAAAAGGATAAAATGAACATAAAGGTAAAATTGGGTTCTCTTGGGTTCAACATAGACCTAGGGTTTGTTACTCAAGTAAAGGAGACATATTTCATGATTTATCCTTCAAACCTAATCATTTTTGGTACATAGAAGGGAATAAGGAAGATTAAAGTATTGGCATGGGCATGATTCTATTAAGTGAACTTCATTGTACTTAAGCTCAAGAGACTCAGTCATTTACGTGATGAGATACCCTGTTATAAGGGTTTGCAACCAAGAAAGGAAATTTATTAGTAAAATATATGCATTGAAACCAATTGTCACCTGGTAATAGAGATTAAGATGGATATGTGGAGCATATTTGCAGAGTTTTGTTAATGGAATGAGCCATAAAGAGTTTTAAAGCGAGTTGTCTCAATTGTATCAAGTATTAGATGTCTTGTTGGAAGGGTTGAAGATTAGGATATTTATTGAGTTCAAGGGATTTATTTATCAATTGATTATGTTAACTTGTTGTGAGTTAGTAAAGTAGTCATACACCCAAAATATAGAGAAGTGCAAGGCCAAATAAACTAAGTATTGGCTTCCCTATGCATATAGGAGAAAAAATGTAGTAGATTACTCACGAGAAGATTAAAAGAAGGATATTATTGGTGTTGAAGAAGGTATGAACTTCAAATCCTAGCCTATATAATGGGTTCCATGTGTTAGATTCAGTCAATAGATTTGAGTAGACCCGAGACACCAAGGAATACAAAACTTAGATTGTGCATGCAAATAGAACAAAGTTTACAATGGATCATGGTGCTGCTATATGAGTATGATAATTAGACATGATAATGGATATTTAATTGACCTCTTCACTTGTAGATCATGATATTTCTCCTGATGAAACCCTATTAGATCAATACTTAGTGTGATTTTCAAAAAGAAACCATGAAAGACTATCACAAACATATACCTACATGTTGTGCAAGAGATATAAAGGTTTTTATGCCTCATTTGAGAAATAATGAACTTAACTGGTAATACTATAACTCAGCACAACTCGATTACAGTCCTTGTGAGAAAATTTTGAGGTTTGAATCGACTATTTGGAATAATTATTCACAAAAATGTCTTCTCAAAGCTTTAGACGATTGTTCCTAGGCACATGAGCTAGGGCATGAGTTATGAAGCCTCAAATGGAATATTTTTTTTTGAAATTTTATACTAATAATCTTAAGGGATTGTACTAAATTATTCACAAAGAATTTTAGTTCTTCAAGGGTTAAATTTGGAGTTCTATTTGACATTCTTGGAAGGAATCTTTAAACATAGTTTTAAAGCTAATGAGAAGAGGTAAACAACAAAGGAAAGTGTAGCTACAATTAGATTTTGAGCCTGATAATTTATACATATTTTTAGACCCTTAATGGGCATCCAAAACACCTATTTTCATGTATTTAACCTTCATAAAAATTCAGAAATTCATGACAGTTGTCATTAGTAGACCTAATGAGGGTTGAAAGACACAATTACAAAAAGAAGAGAACACGAATTGTTTAAAGAGTTGAAAGATAATATTTCAGGAGTAAGTTGGTATATATAAAGGTGATCTAATGAACCTATTGTGACCTTATAGTTATCTATGGAAGTGTGAAACCATGTTTGAAGCAAGAAAACTTAACTTAAGAGGCGTATATGACAATCTTGTAGAGGTGATAGTAGTAAGAAGTATTTTGAAGGATTGAATGCATTTCATCATTATTTTCTAATCTTGTGATGAAGTTTCAAGTAGGGTAAGAAGACTAGAAGGTGTCAAGATACGAAAGGTCAAAGTGCATTCTTAGTCAAGGACCAAGAACAAAAGAAATTCAAGGTGACATATTTGAATAAGTGAGTGAAAGTTTGGTGAGATGATGCTTTAGAACATGACTTGTAATAGAAATTGTGTGAGTTTGAGAGGTATAAATAGGGTGCAAGAAATGGATAGTGTTAGAATGGAATCTAGGCCAAATTTTCATGAATGAGTTGGGAACTAGTAAAGAGGAACAAAGGACTATATTGAGAATGTGAGCAAGTATGTTGTTCTCTTGATGAGAAGTCACCATGAGAATGGTTTAGACATATGAAGAAGGTGATATGCCGATTATTAGACTTAATTATACCATTTGAGGTAAACCATTAGTTGTTCTTGCATTATTTGGCCAATTTGGGAATAATGTCCGGTTGCATGTACTCATTTCTTGTGTTAGTCAAATTAAATTGGTTTATTTCTCTTAAAATGTGGGATTAATAAGGAAGTTGTAAGGGTGAATACATCGAATGATAACTACTTGACAATATACCTCAACAAAATATGATATCTTGGAGTGCATACAAGATTTCTGAACACATCTCTCTCATACCGCGTCGTTAACTACAAGTATGGATTTATTCCTCCTCTCCTAATTTTTTTGAATTTTCACTTTGTTTATAATAATTTAAACATTAAATTTGAAATCAAGATGGTTATTGATGTTGTTTTATAAAATCATATTATAAATCACATAAAACAATTTCCACATCATGTTAAACCAATGGTCGTAAATAGTCACCTTGGACAACGTATCAAAACACTAGTCCTTGAATATTTATAAGAAAAACCTATAACATGTTCACCATTTATAATGTCACTTGATAGTTAAATTCGATTGATAATTGTGTTTTATAACACAAACTAGAAATTTTAAACTACACTCAAGTGGTTTCAAATGCCTCTCAAAACCCGACATGCAAAGCTTCATAAACCTTCTTGCCACTTTTATACAATGGTAACCTATTTATTGTTGTGTGATGATCTCATTCCAACTTGTAACATCACCAAAAACTTGATGATCATGTTTGTGAAGTGAGTTTCCCACCTACTTCAAAAAATTGGTTGATGGGAGTGACCTCTTGTTCTGACTAAACACTCCACAGAAATCATGTCGATTTTGTGTGTATGGATTCTATAAGTAAAATTTGACCATGCAAATATCTTCTTTGATATATGGTGAATAGGGTAGTATATTTCAATTTTCCCATTACTTTCGAAAAGTGATTTTTACACACCCATTTTAGAGTCCACTTAGTTTACTATCTTGGAGAGAATGACTAAATTAAGCCAATTGACTCTGTAAAGTTGTTGCAATTTGAGATACGATTACCAGCTTTTAGGCCCCATCATTTTTTTGTGATTTTATATATAGTAGATGATAGGGTATAACAATTTAAAATACTATTTTGGGGTCCTCGCACCATTTTTATAGACCTATTATGTGGCCACTTAGGCGGTTTGCACAACAATGATGTAAGACCCGTGGACTTGCGTTGACCAACCAAGGTTTTTTCAATACATAAAATTAGTGTGATGTTTGGAAATATGTATGATGAGTATAGATATGTGGTTTTTGATGTAGATAAAAACAAAATATCAAGCATAAACGTGATTAGAAACAACTCCTTCATTCATTCTCTGTATTAGTGGATCATTCTTTAGTCTAAACTGACCTATTTTGCAATATTAGATCAAATAT
This sequence comes from Taxus wallichiana var. yunnanensis, assembly GCA_018340775.1. NCBI lineage: Eukaryota > Viridiplantae > Streptophyta > Pinopsida > Cupressales > Taxaceae > Taxus > Taxus wallichiana. Next base: position 458,754,651 of record CM031237.1, read on the forward strand.
ACTATGAAAAATCCTTTAACAAGCCTTACCTCTGCCTATAATCAACATTCCAATGTAACTTGGTCACCAATTAATTCACAACTCAAACAAGGTCTTCCTTCACCAACCTTCCCTCAATTTTCTCTAACCTCTTCTTGACAATTCTTGACCATTTCAAACAACCTATATGATTCTTCCTCACCAATCATTATTCCCTTGTTCATACACTTGCAACATTGTTAGATTCACTGAAGAAATGCATTCACAACTTCAAAAATTCCCCACACTCTTCTCTTTACAAGACTTCCCTTACAAGTCCTTAAGACATGGTTGTTGCATCAAACATGGATAGGAGGATCCAGAGCCACCGAAAAGATATGAAATCTTCATTAGGTCACATTTATCTATCTTGACATGCTTGCAAAATTTCAGAGTCTAACTCTTAGTGTACCTCCTTATACTTCACTTTTGCAACTTTGGCTTCTATACCCTTAACTAGGTCTTTCTTAGGCCATTTTCATGATTATCTATGTTTGTAGAAGGATTTAATGAAAAATAAGGGAATTTTTGAGCACCCAATAATCCCTTTACCATTTCTTAGAAGTTTCAGACTTGAAATCAAAACCTAGGGTATACCTCTTTTGTTAATGCATCTACTTTGTTAGCCCTTTCTCTATACAAAGGTTCTTGAGGAAGACTGTCATTAAAATTTCCAAGGTTGACCACTAAAATCCCTAAATTTCTTTTGAATCTCTTTCCCCACTAGGTCATAGTGATTATTTCCAATTTACAAGTCCGAATTCAAGGTGCAAGTGTCTTAACCTCTAAACCTCATATAAACCCTAGTTGTGCATTGTAAAGAAGCTTGAGAGATGATAAATCCCTTATATAATGGAAGATTATAATATGCCACGGTCTTATACTTGGAATTGAGGTTTACTACATCATCATGTACATAGTTTACTTCATAGTGAAAAGAGACACCTTGTCAAACCTTAAAAGCATGTGGATTCCCCTCATATATGATGTGTAAGTCTCGCACTACTTCAAAGGAAAAAATATTCCCTCTACAACAATATTTAATCACAACTTCTTTCTAGAAAGGCCTTCATCTTTCCCTTATGAGTTCTTAGGTATATCTTTCCTCGAAATCACAAAATAGTTCCTCTCATGGTTGCATATACATTGTCCACGATCGACTGGTGGAGTCCATGGAGTACATAACCGAGCTTTCCTTGTTAGAACATTTATGAACACAATATGACTCTTTCATATCCAAAACCATATGTGAATAACCTTCCTCATAGGGATCTCAAAATTTAAAGGTAGTTACTATTTTACCACCACTCACATATTTTCTTGATTAAATAACCTTACATCACTATTACAAGCTCATAGTTTTCTCAACATGCTTTTAGCACAAAAACAAAGAAGTTAAACAAATTCACCTAGAATACCCTTCATGAGACCTTTTACTAAGCTTGATCAGTCCCTTTTATCTATGTGTATAGTTATCCCATGTTCCATCACCATGCATAAGGTGTTCTAACAATCACAAAGGGTCATAACACACAAGAAACATAAAAAATCAAGTCAAATACTTATCAATAAACTCAAGATCATCTTTCTTTTAACTCGAGTTCAAATATTTCTTACATGCATAATAATAAACACCATAATCCTACCGAGAGAATGGTCACAAGACTGAGTTAACACAAAAAACATGCAAAAATTATCAAAATCTTGAGCTTTATCCTCTTTTCTTCTCTTGAAACTCATATATTGATTTACATTCGGATGGGAATGAATATTTTCAGTTACATTGAGCTTCTTATATTTATTATCACTCCTACTCGAGCTCCTGCCCTTAGATCAGTTACAAAATATTGTTTCATGATGAGATTTTATCAAGGGAGTTACATTTTACCCAAAAATACCTTAAGTTTATCATGAATTAGCTAGCTCCTTACATGAATTGTGACCCTAGAAGATCCTAATACCTCATGTTATATCATTCCACCCTTGTACATTGTTTTCAAGTCTTAAGAGTGCATTACAACCTTCAAATTAATCCAAAATGGCCAAATATTCAAATATTGCAAAATGGAGGGAAAGTTCCATTTTGAATTTTTGAAATACCCACACTACACTAACCATACACACCGACATCTAAATACCCACATGACTCATGAAAACATTTAAAACAGTAGATATAGTGTATTCATGGTTTATTTATCTAGATAAGGTGATGCTCCTGCATCATACTCTAGGGGTAGGAAAGATTGGATCTCATAGCTCTGCCTTTTTCTTCTTTTTCCAATTTGTTTGCTTTTTCATCCTCATTTTGGTCTGAACCTCCTCATCATATAGTTCATCCTCATTTTCTTCATCCACGTTCCTTGCTTGGATTTTATTTTGTACTTTTTTACATAAAGGAAGTATGGTTCTCCATAAGGTTCTTCTCCTTTATTTATTTCTTACATCATCATCATAACTGTTGTTTGAATGTGTTGTTACTTTTCTTCTCCTTGCTTACATATGATCCTTTTCCTTCTTCCTCATCATTCACTTGCTTTGGCTCATCCATATCATACTCTCTTACTTCATCTTTCATCTCCATTTCTTGGTCAATGTCTGCAATGTCATTGTCTTCTTCGTTTTCCAAGTTTTCTCTATCACTTGTCTTGCATTTCATTTCATCTTCTCCACATGTTTTTGAGAGATTTCCGTGATATATTTACTATGCCAACTGTTGCATTATCACCTTTAGCTGATCCATAGTGAGCTTGAGATTTCCCAAAAATGTCTTCTTCTACCTTTTCTTCATTCTTGTTCTCTAATTATTCATTTAAGGCATCATTTCTTACCCCTTCTTCTTCACTCGAATACCCGTATTCATACATTCAAAGACATAGTCGATTTAAAACTTGAAGGCTCTTTCTACCTCTTGAGAAGCTCCATTAATAAGCTAATCCTCTTCCTCATTTTGTTGCTTCACTTCACCACTCTCTTCCTCATACACTATCTCCTTGTCCACTTCTTCTTCTTGATTTCTCATTATTTTCTCTTCTTGCGTTAGCTTCCTTTCTTCTTGTCTTATCTCTTTTCTCATGTTCTCTATCTTCCTTTTCTTCACAATGAAATCTAATTGCCACTGAATCCTTTCTTTATCTCAAAAACAAGTATGTTTCCTTCTCTCTCCTTTCTTGTAGCTTTCATCAATTCACCCAACTTCTCCACATCTCTCTTGAACTCCTATATCTCTTCATGCATCTTCAACTCTCTTTTTTTTTCTAGCTACTTCTTCTTTTCCTCTTTTATCTTTATTTATCTCTCCTTGTTCTCTCTTGTTGTTCAATATCTTTAGCAATATAGTACCCATACTTGTTGTTGATTATACTTCATCCTCATCATCTACATCTTCTAATCTCCAAGGCCTAAGTATCCATTGCCTCCATCAAACCTCTTCTCTCTACCACTCTTCTCTGTTGTTCTTTCTTAATCTCATCTTCTCATTTACCTATCTTGACTTGATCTTTTTTTTCTCAGCTACCAAATCCTTCATCCACTATGTGGCATTCTATATCCATGATCAAAGGTTAGTTTCAAGGACTTCTCTTCACTCATCTTCATTATCACTCTTCACTACACACACTCACAAATATTGTTAGAGATAACAATAACCATTTATTCAATCTCAACACAAAACTATAAAAAAATCCATGCTCTAATACCAAATGATGCAAAGAAAAACAAAATATCAAGCGGATAGGTGATTAGAAACAAATCCTTCATTCATTCTCTCGCATTAGAGGATCATTATTTAGTCTAAACTAGCCTATTTTGCAATATTAGATCAAATGTACTATGAAAAATCCTTCAACAAACCTTACCTCTACCTATATCAGGATTCCAATTTAACTCGAGTCACAAATTAATTCAAAACTCAAACAAGGTCTTCCTTCACCAACCTTCCCTCAAATTGCTCTAACCTCTTCTTAACAATTCTTGACCATTTAAAACAACCTATCTAATTATTACTCACCAACCATTCTTCCCCTATTCATACACTTCCAACATTGTTAGATTCACTCAAGAAATGATTCACAACTTCAAAACTCCCCATACTCTTCTCTATACAAGACTACCCTTACAAGTAATTAAGACATGATTGTTGCATCAAACATGGATAGGAGGATCCAGATCTACCCAGAAAGATATGAAATCTTCATTAGGTCACATTTACATATCCCGACATTCTTACAAAATTTCAAAGTCTAACCCTTAGTGTACCTCATTATACTTCACTTTTGTAACTTTGGCTTCTATACCCTCAATCAGGGCTTCTTCTTAGGCTATTGTCATGATTATCTATCTTTGTAGAAGGATTCAATGCAAAATAATGGGATTTTTGAGAACCCAATAAGACCTTTACCATTTCTTAGAAGTTTTAGAATTGAAATCAAAACCTATGGTATACCTCCTTTGTTAATGCATCTACTTTTTCTTGTTAACCCTTTCTCTCGTGCTGCCAAAGTTGCTTGAGGAAGATTGTCATTAAAATATCCAAGGTTGGCCACCAAAATCCCTAAATTCCTTTTGAATCTCTTTCCAAACTAGGTGATAGTGATTATTTCCAATTTATAAGTGTGAATTTGAGGTGCAAAGTGTCTTAACCTCTTAACCTCCTATAAACCTTAGTTGTGCATTATAAAGAATACCAAGAGATAATAAATCCCTTATACAATGGAAGATTCTAATATACCATGGTCTGATACTTGGTCTGAGGTTTAATACATCATCATGCACATAATTTAATTCACATTGAAAAGAGACGCCTTGTTAAACCTTAAGAGCACTTGGATTCTCCCTCGTGTATGATTTGCAGAAGTCTGCACTGCTTTCAAATGACATATTATTCCCTCTCTACAACAAGTTTTACTCATTGCTTCCTTCTAGAAATGCCTTCATCTTTTTCTTATGATTTCTCAAGTATATCTTCCCTGATAATCACATAATAGTTCCTCTCATGGTTGTATATACATTGTCACATTCGACCTAGTGGAGTCATGGAGTACAAAATAGATATTTCCTTATTAGACCTTTCTTAACACAATAAGAATCTTTCATATCCAAAACCATACATGGAAAACCTTCCCCACAGGGATAAAAAAATAAAGGTAGTAATTATATTACCACCACTCACATATTTGCTTGATTAAATAACCTTACCTTACTTATTACAAGCTCACGAGTTTTCCCAACATGTTCTTATCACGAAACAAAGAAGTTAAACAAAATCACCTAGAATACCCTTCAAAACCTTTACCAAGCTTGATCACTCCTTGCATCTATTTCCATAGTTTTCCCATGTTCTATCACCATGCATAAGGTGCTCCAACAATCACAAAGGGTCATAACACACAAGAAACATCAAAAATAAAGTCAAATGCTTATCAATAAACTTAATATCATCTTTGTTTCAACTCTGAGTTCAAATATTTATTACATGCATAATAATAAACACCAAAATCCTACCAGAGAATGGTCACAAGACCAATTTAACACAACAAACATGCTAAAATTATCAAAAAGATGAGATTTCTCCTCTTTTCTTCTCTTAAAACTCATACATTGATTCACATCCGAATGGGAATGAATATTTTCAGTTACAATGAGCTTCTTATATTATTTTCATCACTCCTACTCAAGCTCCTACCCTTAGATCAATTACAAAACATGGTTGGTTTCATGATGAGATTCTATCAAGGGAGTTACATTTAACCCAAAAATACCTTAAGTTTATCATGACTTAGCTAGCTCCTTACATGACTTGTGACCCTAGAAGGTCCTAATACCTAATGTTATCTCATTCCACCCCTTTTACATTGTTTTCAAGTCTCAAGAGTGCATTACAACCTTCAAACTAAGCCAAAATGGCCAAATATTCAAATATTGCAAAAAGGAGGGAAAGCTTCATTTTGAATTTTTGAAAGACCCACACTAGACTAACCACACACACTGACATCTAAAGACCCTAGGACTCATGAACACATTTAACACACCAGATATAATGTCTTCATGGTTTATTTATATAGATAAGGTGATGATCTTGCATCAATTTGGTACATTTAAACAAGACATGTAATGAAAAGTCGAATCACATATTTTTACACACTTACCTAGATCCTGTGGTAATGATGGGAAATGAGAACCGTGTTAGATTTTGTAAAAATTGTAATAATATGTAAATATTTTTGCAATTTGAATGTAATGTATCAAAAATTGTGTCATCTCTCACCCTCTCTAATCACGGAAATGTACTGGTTTACTTGTGTAAAAGAGAATTTGTGTTTTCTCTCTAATCTCTCTCTAAATCTCAAAAATGTATTGCTTTGAAAAGTAACTAGTTTTTATCTCTTTATCTCTCTGAGTAGATGTTGTGATTTATGATATCATGTTAGATAGGAGGTGTGGGTCCATTCCAAAATTTTCACTCACCATGTTTACCTAATATGACGAGTTATAGGTTGACAACAAGATTAAAATGATTGCTAAAATAGGAATATAGAGTTGTTGTAGAGCTGATTCTCTAAATTTGATGAAATGACAAATATATTAAATTTGAGTAAATATACTTATTATATACAATGAAGAAATAAAATTTAGTTTTATCATCCATATGTGATAATTAATGAGAATATGAAATATTACAATTTACCATAGAGTTCAATCACATTGAAGAATGTGTACTTGGATAACTACGGTAGATTCTTGTAATTTTGCATAATTGTATGATAGTGAACTTAAACTTGAAAATTGTTTGTGTCATAAGCTTGAAAAGTAATAGTGTTGTTATTGATAGTGTAATGTGTGTCAATCCTTTGAATCCTTTTACCCTTCATGTCATGTTAAATGAATCATGTGTTTCCTAGTATGTGGCATCTAGTCTATTTAACATCTTGCTTAATACTCATAATGGTAATGCTTTATAAATGGGAAGGTGGTTATTTAACTTTTATTGGTGTTATAACACTATTATAAATGAAATTAAACATGGTTATATTAAATTTAACTTAAACTGTATTTTCATGTCCACATATGGCTATGGGAAAAATCCTAACCTTTGTGGGATAATCTATGTTTGAATCATGTATACATTAGTGACAGTTAATAGCTCTAAGCATAGGTGACCCTTGGTATCATTATCGTTATGAGACTCTTCTTGGGTATCATTCCTCTAAGAACTCTGGATAGTTACTATTATGTCAAAAAAGTAGCACCATGAGATTTTTCTATGCAGATCTCTACTTTTTTATAACATGGGACCATCTCTCAAGTTGTGGGTCCTACTATCACGTAGATGGGCCTTCATAGAAGGCCAACTTCCTCTACCTAAATCCTAATGTTAAGTTACTCCTAAGGAAGGAAATGCAATTATCTAATCCTAATCGACAATCCAAGGAACTAGAGAGAGAGAGAGAGAGAGAGAGAGGTGCATGAAAATGGGAAATCCTAAGCTAACAAAGGTGATATCACCGGGAAAGAGGAGAGAGATCTCCACAGGGAAGAAAAGTGAGAAAACATGGGAGAGATCATCCAAATGTGCCACAGACAAGAACCATGTGGATGAACCTTTCTTCACATTGACAATGAGAGAAAAACATGACCTGCAAGTAAAATATATACACAACATGCCAAAATAGAATAGAAATGCAAGAAATGCAAATAAAATGTGCTAGGGTAAACAAATGTGCCATAAATCAGATTCTATATTGCGTGTAATATGAAAATTCCATCACAGTCATGGCATAAGGTGAGAATACATTACGAGACCAAATTAGAGGTCTGAAACTTGTGGTATTTTGGCCACCATTTAGGCATAATTTCATTACAACAAAGATCCATGAGAAGATGGGGGCATGGAAATGAATGTGGGGATGGAGGAAAATGTCTTAAACATGAGAAAATGGGTTGGTTATAATTAGTGGAGTCTTCAAATGTGATTGTAAATTCCTCTAAAGGTTCAATCTCACCAAGAACACAACAACTTGATGAAATGAAGTGGTAAGACTCTTCAAAACTATCCCACCAGGAGCTGTAAAAAACTATTGGAGCTCAAAATTGCACCCTAGATATGATCATGAAGGATCAAGACTTCTGAGGCAACATGGAATTGTCTCTTAGTTGCGGGACTACTAATTGACACGAGACCTTGGAAGAAGGTCAGCTTCCTCTACCTATTATATTGATAAACTACTCCTAAAGATAGAAATGAAGCTATCTAATCCTAAACTAACAAGCCAAGGGACCAAGGAGAAAGGATGATGCATGAAATTAAAAATTCCTAAGCTAAGGGAGGTGATAGCACCAAAACAAGGTTGGATATTTTCTTATGAGTGAAAATGAAGGAAAATGCAGGAAGGAAGGAAGACATAATAGCCACAATCCAAAACAACATTCAAGTGACCATTTCCATGGAGCACAACAGACTTGACCTCTGTAAGAAGAATAAAATATGCACAATATTCCACAATTGTAATAAAAGGCAAGAAATGTAATATAACATAGGCTAGGGCAGCTATGAGCCACAAAACATGAATTTTATTGCCTGAGGGATGCACAATTCATTACAATGTAAGAAATAAGGCAAGAGACACCTTGCAAAATATCAAATTAGGAGACTGTAACTCACAAAATCTCTAGAAAAAATTTGATAGAGTTCTTTTACTTCATGAAAAACCCCCTCACAAAGTGTCTAACACTTGAATTTATAGTTTTCTGGAGAGAAGAGAGAGAGAGAGAGAGAGAGAGAGAGAGAGAGAGAGAGAGAGAGAGAGAGAGAGAGAGAGAGAGAGAGAGAGAGAGGTCGTAAATAGTTTTAATGGATTTAACTACCCAAAACCAACAAAGGAAAAATTTGTAGAGGAGTGGGCAACCAAATTCTCCAAAGCACGTTATCATAGATTTGAAATCAAAATGCGATGCCCATGCTCAATTAATTTTGGTAGTTGAACTTCTTGCAATTAATAATTAATAGCTCATATTTTTCTTTCTTCCTTTTATCTATCAAATATTTCCAAATTTGGATTTTTATGATGGAAAATTATAGATCTCGATGATAGCTTTCCATCAAGACCAATTTTTCAAGATTTGGAGTTATGTAGCAGAAGATATGACCATTTGAATTTTTGGTTTATCGGGAAGCACAAGAATATGCCACATCACAGCCCTAGATTGGTATGGGAATTGGTTCTTTCCCACATGTGCACCACTTTTTCCTTTGCCATATTTCATTCATCCATTAGTTCGTGGTATCGGGGTCTGCTTCCCTTATTTTCCTTTAATTTCCTCGGCCTTTGTTTTTGAATAAATGGGCCAATAAGAAACAACCACATTTCTTGCAGTGTCGATTGTCTTTTAGCTTGTTGTTAGTATCCTTAGAATTTCAAGGCAATAAAAACTACCACGTAGCCCAGTAATTTTCCTTCATATATAAGACCTTGTCAGATCCGTGAAATTTTGACCAATGAGAATGTTCCACGTTTCTTCACATGTTAGTATTCTTTTTGATCTCCACTGAAAATTTGCAAAGTGTGAGCCAATGAGGAGGGTTCACACATTTTTCAAGATCAGTGCCTTTGAAATTTGCCTCTGACACCCCCGAAGCTTCTCTACAATGAAAACGTTCACGCCCACGCACCGTGCCGGACTCTTGATAGTTTAATGACAATTAAAAACGCGAGGTAATGAGGAATCTCCACATCACTTCAAATGTTAGTCTGTCGAGCGTGAGGTACAAGATAATGAAATAGCTCCACCTAGCCCTTCACATCATAACTTTTGAGTCTCGAGGGACTTATAAAATTTATCTCAAAAGAATTGCCACTTGTCCGACCTTCCCACACCCGATGAAATATAAACTTGGGCTGAGTTCTAAGACTTTGAAGTCCATCAGGTTCCATCACCTTAATGAGAGCCAAAATGATGCCACATGGCCCCAGCTAACTTGTTGACTTGCTTGTCAATCTTCCGTAACTTGTCATTACCTTCTCATGACATGCGTTGGTCTCTGATTAGCTATGGATTTTCTTTGTTTCCCATGGGTTTAATAAAACCCGCCTAAGTCTTGGACCAACACCCCTTTGTCTTACTGATTTGACATAAATAACTTGCTAAATAATTAAGCCTTAGTTTTCCATGGGTTTTCAAACACCAACGGCCAGAGCATTTGGGAAAGGGGATTTGATGGTTGTCTGAATGTCCTAGAATCATAAGAATGGATAAGTCCATTTAGTTTTCCAATTTTGTAGGGATTCAAAACAATTACTTCAATCAATATAATTATCTAACACGGAGAATTGAAAATAACACCTTATAATTGTCAATGGGGGTATGATTTGGTTTTATGAAGGAAATCCAATATTTTTATTAATAGGAAACTCTCTAACTTGTAATGTCATGATACCCTCGATGGCATATCCTAATGATTTAACAAAATTATCAATCCACAACACATGATAATGATCATCCCTATTCCACATGTGCATAGTACTATATGATCATGACATGGAGCTTGGAATTTGTACACTAGATCCTTTAACCAATTATATGATATAGTTCTATTAGGTAAGTTATTGAAGGTAGATGTGATAGGCGTAGACACAAATATATGCACCTAGTTCTAGTACATTATGTCCTAAAGTATGTTATTATATGCATGATTCCTAAGTAAGAAAACTAGACATTAACAACACTTTTTGTTTCATTGGCATTTTTATCTTTCCATGATTTCATCCTGTGCTTTTTGGCATTATCCCTTTACTTTTGGATATCACACAATGTGTTACTTCAATTGAACATTTCTGATTCATTTTTAATCTTTACGGACATAGTTTCCCAATAAGGGATAATAGCGGTTGATGTCATCGTCGCATTGTGAGCACTTATGTCCCTTTTCTTGTGTTCTTATAGTTTAAAATGACACACCACTTGTTTATATTTTATAATCTTGTATTGATTACTTTGGGTCATATTTTAGGGTTATTAATGTCAAAATTCAAGAAAAAGAATCATATATATACATATCCTACTCGGACATAAAGGATAAACAAGAGTGGAACCATGTAAGTTACTTTGGGCTTGAGGAACTATCTAACAAATAAGGAAATTATTGTTGAAAAGAGACTACATTTAGGGTGTATTATTCACTACATAGAAAGGGGAAAATTATGAATTACATAACACACTTTATCTAAGGGAAAAGTATTTGTAGCCTATTATCTTGGTGCAACTTGCACAAGGGAAACCTAGTTTAAAGGGACACAATTTCTATCACACACACACCAAAACTACACATTCTAAAATGTAGTGTAGAAGACGATGAAAATCACATTGGGGTGATTACGAAGGTTAGTTCGACTCAAGCATATTTTATTTAATTTAGTGTAATGTGTAATTTAGGTTTGTGTAGTTATCTAGGTTTGTTTTGGAGGAACATGTGTGATAAGATAACCCTACAATGAAGTAGATACAACACGAAGTGAAGTGAAGGTGACATTTTTAGAAACTAAAGAAACTAGATCTGCATCCATCGCGAAAGCTAAAACTAGTGCCACCCAGAGATATTATGCTCTTATAGGAGATAATTTTCTAGCAAAAATTCCAGATCAATGATTTCTAGACAAATCATACACAATATAGACTAAGCTTGTTCCACCATCAATCCAACCTAGGTCTAGTCTAAATCACCAAATATTTGTTAAATCACTCTTATCCTCTCGTTGGTTGCACTTTCTCATCATTTTATGTTGATATATGGCATTTTATTATATATTTTGATTTACTCCAATTTTATTATCAAGATTTAATTTTGTTAAATTATTTGGTGAACCTTCTTATTGATTAAACCCTAGGTGTCCATAGGATCCTTATAGTGTCTACATTTTGTATATCCTTTTATTCTATGAAGATAGTGTTATTTTAGATCTACTTGTTCTTGCATGTTACAATGGATATCTCTATGACTGAATTCTATAAATCCCACCCTAAATGTGTACATACTTTAATGCACACTATGGATAGTAATCACATTCACTCAGATACTTTCCCTAATTATGTCAACCAATGGTGTCAAATTCTCTTGTAATAAGTGATGAACATATTACTTTTACACTAGTTAATATCCCCTCCCAAACAATTGTTGACAAGGTACCTCCATTATATATTTAGGATCACATTCATAATGTGATTGTTAAGAGTGCTTTGGTTGATAATGAATCTGATATTAATATATGCAACATTTCTTTTATTCATCAAATATGAATTTATCTTGCTACATTAACCTCATTTACTCTATGTATTCGTGGTTTTATAATACACCTAAGAAATTATTTGGAGAAATCACTCTACCCATTATTGTAGGACCATGCATTATTAATGTTCTCTATGTCACATTATGCCTAATAATATCAATTATAATATCCTTCTAGGTCATGTCATTGGTTACATCTATGCATGCACTAGTCCCGTCACCCTCTATGCATGAGTTAAATTATTACATGAGGGTGTAGTATATTATGTTTTAGATGACCAATAACCCTTTACTTTTATGAAATTATTGATCATGAGAACACACACATACTCCTAGGATAGGTCTACCAAGCCTACTATTGATTATAACACATATGGTATTGGTTATAAGTATTCACATTACAACATGGATTTTCTAGCAAAAATTGGAAGAAATGGACAAGGTATTACTGAGCATGTTTATCTTCCTAAGCAACTTGATAAAGTTGGCATAGGGTTCTCTCCTCATTTATCTAGGGCCCTTTCTTGGGGAACACACTTTCTTCTAATAAAATTTCTCTCTCGAGACTACGCATTCACTTCACATACACATATAATTCATTATCTCATCCACACTTTATTGATGATACTTATTCTCTGGCTAACCACTCTTAGATGAATTTCATAATGATGAGGCAATCCTAGAGTACATTAGAGCCTATGAACATCTCCCTTCGCATCATCATAAGAAGAGGTTCCCCATTCCTTAAGCATACTAGAGCATAATTTGGTGATAGTGATCCTATTAGTGCAAATATAGATACTTCTAATACTATACCCACACAACCATATATTGAGGACCAATATACACTACTCAATGAAGAGACTACATTATACAACTTGGGCACTAATGAGGATCCACGATTAGTTATTTTAGTAACATATCTCGGTGATATCGAGTGAGTTGATATTCAAAAGTTCTAGATGATTTATGTGATTTATTTTCTTAGAACTATAGTGATATGAATGGAATTGGCCCCTTCGTAGCTATACACAACATTGTTCTTCATGAGGGCGTTGAATCCATGCAACAAAAATTCATATGATGCACCCTCGAGTGGCCCTGTTAGTCAAAGAAGAGATCTAATGATTATTGAATGTAGGATTTATTCGTGTTATTGACTACCCAAAATGGGTCTCTAATATTGTCCCTGTGATGAAAACTAATTGGAAAGTTCATTGTTGCACTCAATGTTGTGATCTTAACAAATCCTTCCCTAAGGATAGCTTTCCTCTACCACTTATGTTAGGAATATTACTAGTGTAAACATTATTTAGTGGGTGAAATTATATTTGTGTGTTGTATATCATTTATACGTGAGCTTTTATTAGAACAACTCACTTTATTTGTATTGTATATTGAGTTGTTACCAGTTGTTAAAACAACTCGTATAGTTTAGGTGAGTGTTTATAGGAGCCTTAATAGGATTCCTATATTTTAAGAAAGTTGTTTCCTATATATATGTATGGTTTTTGTAATGTAAATGATATGGAGATTATTGAATATCATTTGTATGTCTGCAACTCTCTTTGATCTCATTGTAAAATATGCTATCTACTTCTCATCTGATATCAAAGTACAATGTAAGAATAATTCATTTTTTCATAGCTAGTTTATTTGCCCCAAATCTGTCTATAAAGTTACAGTAGTTTGATCATTTATTTTATAGGGTGCATAATCATCTAAAGCTCTGTTTTCATGAATTATTGAAGGCTTAACATAGATCGAGATGGTGGATGTTGAAACGACTTTTGTTTACTAGGATTCGGTGCTTGTAATACCGATTGGCCACATGCTAGATGATTTGGAGGTGCATTGAAGGAGTCGAAGCTTTTGTGATAAAATTTCATTCTAAATGTTATTGGTATAATTTCAACACCGTCGACCATCTGTTGCGGTATTGGAAAAGGCAAACTGTAGTGAGCCGTGTACTATCAAAACCTTGGCAGAATTAATTATCATGGACAACCAAAGTGATCTATACGGTCCCTGAAGTCTTTCTAACCTTGACACTATCATGATGATCATTTTGCAGTCGTGGATTCAATCTGACCTATCGTATCTACGATTTGGTTTTATCTTCATTGGGCATGAAAATTAATAGGATTTGTGGTCCTCAAAGATTGGCACTAATCAGTTCGTCCCTAGGCAGTAGATGAGCAAGTGATGTTGTTCGGGGCACCAGAATCTAAGGAGCAAATGCAATCTTTTATTGTAACATCATTGATCATTCGACCTGTATACATCTCTTGTTTAGTCTAGTAAATGACTCTCTATACCCACTTTTAAAATTTCTATTACGAGTCATTCTCTATCGAGATTCACTGTGGGACTCGAATTGTTAACAGCTTATCAAAAAATTGATTTGCATGTAGTTTTGGAACCACACTTGGCATGCAGTGGCGTCAGTAACGTTCCTAAAAATGAGTGTGTATTGAGCATTATCTTTGGGTATTAGAGATGATAGATGTTCCCAATAGGTCATGTTTAGTTAGTCTTATTCACATGTTCATAGTGTCATCTTATTTTTGTTCTTTAGATATATATTATTGAGTCGCTAACCGAAAAGTCACTAAAAAGGTATTTTTAGTTGATGTGTATTATCATGTCTAGTTAATGTTTGTTAATAGAATATTGTCAAAAGTTTGTAAGAAGTCCTCTCTATTTGTGTAAAAGAGTCTATACATTATTCTTTGAGTCAACAATAGCTTATATTTTTATAGTGTTTTCATTAGTATCATTGTGTTGCCAAAGATCTCAAGTCATTATTGTGTATCGTTAAAGTGTAATAATAATAATAATAATAATAATAATAATAAATTATGAGTCATTTTGTGTGTTGAGTCATCTTATCACAAGATTTGTTGTCAAAAGTCTAGAAAATAAAAAAATTTCCTTATAGACACATTTTCGGTGTTAGCTGATGTCATGGCAACCATTGATCCTCAAAATCCAAATTCGTTGAGTTAGCAACATATGATCGAAGGAGCGAAGGCAATAGGGTTGGAGGTTGATCGATGACATGTCATCGAGGCACCAATGATGGGGCCAAAAAATTCTTTGGTGTGTGTTTTCAAAGAGTTCCTATTTTTTCAAAGTGTGTCGGTGTGGTGAATAAATCCCTTTTTCTAGAATTTTGGGAAAGATTCATGTTTTTAGAAAACTTGCTTTTGGGGAGTAGGAGAAGATTTCAAGGTAGACTCGAGGATGGTTATCCAACTAGTGCTAAGCTTGTGGATCTTGGAGATTCATAATTTGGGTGCCCAAAGAGGAAGGAAAAGTCCCCGAAAGGAATCGAAAGGAAGGAGCATTCTTGCCTAATTCATTCGACACTACACCTTTATGAGGGTAAAGAGATAATCTATGGAGTTTCATAAATGGTCTAAGCAGCTCTTTCAGGAGGTGATTCAACTTGTTCAAAATATGGTTCTTCGTTGTGTTCACATTAAGGGGGTGAATATTAGCAATTAATAATGTTCACACTAAGGGGTGAATGTTAGGAATATTGTACTAGTGTAAACATTATTTAGTGGGTGAAATTATATTTGTGTGTTGTATATTGTTTATATGTGAATTGTTATTATAACAACTCACGTTATTTGTATTGTATGAGTCAATTGGTTTTGGAGTTGTTACGAGTTGTTAAAAACTGCATTATGGTTTATGTGAGTGGTTATAGGAGCCTTAATAGGCTTCCTATATTTTAGGAAAGCTATTTCCTATATATATGTATGGTTTTTGTAATGTAAATGATATGGAGATTATTGAATATCATTCGTATGTCTGCAACTCTCTCTGATCTCATTGTAAAATCTGCTATATACTTTTCAACTTATTGATACTATTGTTGACTCCTTTCGCTAGTCATGACATGCTTTCATTTTTGGATGGGTTTTCTAGTTATAATCAAATCAAAATTAACTTTGTTAGCCAAGAGAATACCTCCTTCACCACACCATGAAGCACCTTTTTCTATACTATCATGC
Organism: Taxus wallichiana var. yunnanensis; assembly: GCA_018340775.1. Lineage (NCBI taxonomy): Eukaryota > Viridiplantae > Streptophyta > Pinopsida > Cupressales > Taxaceae > Taxus > Taxus wallichiana. The sequence goes on from CM031237.1 coordinate 458,770,968, forward strand.
CCTTTGGACTAAAAATTCTTTATCTAAATATCAATGCGCTATGTATCAAATTTTCCATGATAATATTCATACAATCATTGAGGATTATGTAGATGACATGATTTCTAATTCAAAGCATCATTCTCATCATGTTTGGGACCTTCATACATGTTTTACATTCTTAAGACAATATAATGTAAGAATCAATCCCAAAAAGTTATTTTTGGTGTTACTAATAGGAATTTATTAGGCCATACTATCTCTAGACGAGATATTGAGATTGATCCATAGAAAATATGAGTCATTATAGATATTCATCCTCCTCATAACCTTCATCGATTACACTTATTACAAGGAATAATCTAAGCTATTTGATGATTCATTGCATAATTATCCAATAAAACCCATACCTTTACGAATGATGAAGAAGGATACTAATTTTATATGGGATGATAATTTCTAATGGGAATTTGATGCTATAAAGGCTACATCATTACATGATCAACACTAAAATTCATGTCATCATTAAAGTTGATCCTTTGTGATACCTACTCTCCCAAACACATTTATTTGGCCACTTGGCTCATTAGGTCATGTTGCTCACTAAATTTGATCTTATATTTTTTCCACAAAAAGCTATTAAAGGATAAGTTATCACAGACCGATTAGTCGACTCTCTATTGTTGTTCCTTTCACTGGTTTGTGATGATTTTTTGTGAGAATTTCACTACTTATACTATTGACGTTGATATTTGACCATGTGCTTGATGGCTCTTGGTGTTCCAAGGGGTTGGGGACAACATTGTTTTTCTCACACCACATTGTGAACCTATGTTATTTTCTTATCGTCTAGATTCTCTTGCCTGAACATATTTCAGTACAAAGAACTCATTCTAGGCTTATATGTACTCTTTGTATACATCATATTTAGATATTGGTGAATCTCATCTCATTGTTAACTAGGTCAACAAGGTTTATTATACAAAGAAGAGAAATTAATTCCATATCACACTTTGTTGTTAGATAAATACTTGCTACATTCAATTAATACACTATACTATCACATTATCTCGCACAAGGACAATCGACATGTTGATGCCATGGCTCTTTCTTTACCTCTCTTATTTCACTATACATTATAGACGACCATGCCACATTCATCATTCATCATTTACATTTTCCCTCTATTAACTTCCATACAATGAGTCACTTCTGAAGTTCTTTACATACCGTACACATAGTCTTTGACCATCCTAAATGGTACACTAATATATAATTTAACTACTAGTAAGCTTTACACGACAATGATATATCCCCATAATAAGCACAAGACTACGTGATGCTTTACATGATATGTGATTGTTGTTAGTTCTTTATTTCAACATGATTTCGATGGTAATATCATCCATACATAGGAATGGATGATATTCGAATCGCTCTATCTTAGATGCACAATAGTATACATGGTGGAAATTTTAGTGGTGAAACTATGTCCCAAAAGTTACTTCAACAAGGATACTATTGGCCTGTTATGGAAAAATATTTCTTGGAATATACTAAATGATATTATAAATACCAACACCATATTAACCTTCACAATATACACGAACATGAATTATAACCTATTGTGTCCCCATGGCCCTTCGCTTTGTGGGGATTTGATCTTGTTGGAAAGATAAATCCACGAGTTGGCTTTAAGGACATAAATTCATCATC